>JAQJVL010000009.1:5627490-5747115 GCA_035578905.1 Stictocephala bisonia | reverse complement strand
ATACAAACACATAAGCATAATCCATTAACAGTGCATAAAAAAATATCCAAATTCCTATACAACAAACAGAGAGTGTGTTACATTTAATTAAAAATTAATATACTAGCTAAAATTCGTGAGTATGCTCAGAGTAAAACAATTACAAAAACAAATGCTAATACACAATGATAATAACATTTAATATAATCTTATTATCTCCACATACCTCAGCCATGACGATTAATACAATAGTAACAATCGGAGTTTTGTGTACACAAACATACACAAGTTTGATTTTTATATACAAGGTGTTGAAAAATCATGGACCACCTTCAGTTTATTTGAATGAGCCCAGGTATAAAAATTGAGATGGAAAACCCGGCGGTAGAAGAAAAAACATTATTACACCAGAAACGATGTTTATATAAATAAATATTGCTAACCTAACCTGCTTTGTAAAATATCTCAGTTTTTATTTATAGCAGTAAGAAATGTATTCGTATTTAGGGGGGGGGGAAATGCACAGTATTAATGTTATTATATCCATAGTTTTTGGTGTAAAATAGTCTTTTTTATTTTTTTCTATTTTTTTTAAATTGGTATTTACATTGAAAAGATTCTTATAGATTCTTGTTTGTTGAGGTGGTATAGTTAAAAGTAAATGATTCCAAAGAATTGGCACAGACTTTCCCACATATTAAACACTAAGATAATCAAAACTTTGAAAATTACTAGTTTGACTCCCAAATATGTTTTTTGCCATAAATTAAAACTTGCAATTTATGGCATATTTGAAAAAGAAAAACAGAGATACATAAAGTTTTTACTAAAATATTTTAAATTGTAATTCACATATTTCCTGAAAATTTAATCAAAATCGTTATAGCCGTTTTTTATAAAAGTCCATTTTTATGTTTTTTGCCCATAAAATAAAAGAAAAAATATTTTCAAAAAAGTAAAAAAGTCTAGAGATATTGGCTAAATACACCTACGTACCAAATTTAATATAAATTGATCCATCATTTTAGTATCCAGCGAACTGCGCATACACACATACAGACACACATACGGACATACACCTACATTTTTGTTCGAAACAAAAACTTTTTGGGTTCAGGGAATTTGTAAAAAAAAAACTTTTTTGACGATCACAATTCTTTATGCTAACGCATTTTGGAGAAAGTAAAATCGTGAACATTGGGTAAAACCCTGTGTTTCAAATTTTTGTTTGGATATGAATCTGAGCCATGGGATGTTTGGTTCGAGTTCATCAACCTGCCGAGTTACCACTTACATAGCTACTGTCTGTACAGATGAATCGGGTCGCAAATAACGGTGCATGAAAGAAAGTAGTGTAACTATTTAACGTCGACTGTTCCTTAGAATCTACTTCCTAATAGACAAAACACCCAGAACATATGAGGGTCATCAGTTTATAGTGCGGCATACGTTCTGCGCTCTGTGGCAATACGATCCCCATATTATTAGAATGATTGCCGGTAAACCGACAAGTCTTATCATCAATTATCCCCCCAGCATAAGATTATACCCTATAAACCATTCTATATGGTCACCCAAGATTCTGTAGTAGTGTCCATTTCGATGGCAACCATTGAGCAGCCACCATGTTGGTCTCAGGGAGCCGTTTCAATCCACGAAAAACGCGAACGTTGGATTCTATTTAAACGATTCAGTCCCTAATATTCAAGTATATCGTAACACTTGAAGTGTCATTTGTTATGTGAAGAACTGCTCTAGTGGAGCATAAATTGGTTTTGGTACAAAATTGACTTTTTATAAGTTGTTATAAATATCTGATACGTTACGAGTAATTCTTGATGATTTCAAATTAAATACTTATGGTCGACAAAATTGGACCTTAAATAATCATAAAGCGTGCATTATTACTCATTATAATAACAAATATGAACCGTCCAGTTCAAACAGAACAGCACGTTGGCACGTTTTACTCCGTTGTCGGTTTGCATGTCTAATGTAAAGCTGTCGACTTCACAGCGATGATGGCGGTTTGGTAAACGGTTGTCTTAACTTATGTAATAACATTTTTGACGCATTCATTGGATTTTCGTTTCTATTTGAATGTCGTTCACAGAATGGACGTTTAACGTAAAATATTATTATTGTACTAAAGAACTCTTCTCTGGTACATCTTGGAACTCATGAGATAGTAGGCAGTGTGCACCCGGTCTTCCTTAGGACTTCTCAGCCCTGTATGTGATATAGAGCCTGTAGCCCAGTGGTAGATGAGCGTTACAGCAGCACAGCTCTTCGTCACAGGTTGTATACTGAATTACAGAACAGCTGGTCTGAAATGAACTTACATTGAAGATCAATCTTAGTTGTAAATATTTACCTACATCAGCAGAAAAAGTCTGTCGACCGATAACAGAGCGTGATAAACGTTCTGTCGAAATATCTCACATCAACTAAAAAAAAAAAAAAATTACAAACAGTCTTAATTAAAAAAACGGTGGTGGTTCCATAAAGGTGACATGCTGTAAAATGTGACTCCGTGCTGCGAATGCCAACTCCGGCAGTCGCTGCTTAAAACCCGTAACAGTCTCGACAAACTTGCTTCGCTCATCACACGCATTCTAAATACAACCTTGGTTTAAAAATTTCACACCGATAAGTCTTTTATAGACACTTTTTTGATTGGTCTATAATTTTCGGTTCGATTTCTAATTTCGTCACCGTTGTGATAGCTGTGCTTTAAATTATCTTTCGATGATGTTAGTAATAATTCTACGAGTAGCCTACCCAAAAATATTCTCCTTTACATCCTGTTTTCTTTCAAATCAAATGTAAGGATATTTCCAGATAGATTTTAGAAGGAATGCTGGAAAGGGAATGATTAGCTCTATGAAATTAAAATGGACAATGGTGTTACTTAGCGTAGACATAGGCTATCAAACAGATTTCGAAATTTCTGGTTCCACTTTCTGCAATTTTTTAATTTACGAGGTAGATGATTTTCAACGCGTGACATTTCATTTAATCCTTATTTAAATCGGAATTAATTACTTATGATTTCGTTAGCTGTTAAACACTCTGTTATGGGTGTTTATTTAATAATTTAGAAATATTTAAAAAAGTTATTATTGAGGAGTTTTTAAAATATTATAAGTTTTTTAATGTGTTTATAAGAGTCAAAGAGATGACCAAAGTACCACCTTTAAAGTTTTGTTTGAATGTTTTTTAGTATGATGTATAAATGGATTATTATGGTCTAATTTTTCTTTTAATCTGATAGTACAAGAAACTAGGTAAAAAATTGTAGTTAATTTCTAATTAAATAGAAAGTATATAAATCGATTAAAAACCTTATGCAACTTGTTAAGGATGGTATCAACATCAGAAATACGCCAATTGTAAAGTCCAGAAATGGTTCAATGACATAGTAAACTACAAGTCATACGTAATATTTTGTTAAACATATGGTAAAAGGACCATGTTTCAAAATTCAGTTGATAAAGAAGTTAGATATTTAAGTTAATATGTAGTGGTGGATACGTATATTACTCCTCGATGTCACATGTTGTACCGTGAGAGGTGCGTCGTCCTTTGAGATAAAATCCAAACAAGTAGCTGGCCTCATGTTGGCTAATATTTTTCCACCGATTGTACATTGTTAAAAAATGTATGTCTCTGCTCACTTCATCCACTGATCTTCATGTGCCACACCCAATCACCCTACTAACACTTTAGGATAAGCGTATTCCTATTCCTTAAAACTATCATACAGCTAAAAAAGCTCACTCACTTACTCGCTCAATCACTCACTCACTCAAAATAACCAACATTTTCTAGGAGACTCTTAGTAAAGATATAGTCATTAGAGAGTGTATCGATCATCCTAACGATCCAAAAGGCCAAATATGTTGGGTTGACATTATCAAAATATATTAAATGAAAAAAAAGCTTATATATACTACACTTTTATTTGCTTCAGTTGTGGGTGTGAGGTTTGGGGTCGAAGCCTAGTTGAGGTCTGACGTTCGACAGTCCGGTACACGACAGTACAGACATACGAACTGAAGGCTACATGACACTGCTACTCCACGTACATTGCGGGGAAAGCGATCCCAGATCACCTAAATATTAATGAACATGCATGGACGACCGACAAGACAGCTGGATCTGCATGCCTAGCGGTCTTCACCACTGCATAATGGACTTTTCGGTTTATGAATAAACATACAAAATTGTTTGCTTATATTAAACCTGGCAACAAAATTATTCTTTCTACTGTGTTACTCTACGAATTCTCTACACAATGTATCGGTTACATTTTGTATATCATTCAGATGTACAGGGAACACCCGTACCCGTCGTAGCAACTAGGGAGACTTTAGGACCGGCAAAGCACAGACTACAGCCCCGCCAACTACGTAATACGTTAAATTAATCCAACCAATCAAGCTTAGAACGATTAAATGATCATTTATTATTCAAAGAATAATTAACAACAATGCATAATAACGTAACCAATAAATACCAGTTTAACAAAAATGTACATATTTGTTCTGTTTTAGTAGTTGGTAATATTGCTTTAATACTCCTGCTGTTAATGAAGTCGTGACGAGGCTGGCACGTAAAGCGTGCAGGGAGGTCTCCTAGTTTTCTATTAAGCGCATCTCTTGTCTAGCCTTTCTCCTTAAAGTTGACAATGTTTTAAGATCTGCTCAGCCGTTGTAACCTATGCGTAAGTAAAATGAGTTTGCATATTTTACCAGTTGAAGTCCGGTCGCAGTGTTTATGTACCTGTACCGGTGCCCGGGGGTTCTCCGCGCCGTGCCGCGCGTCCCCTCGTAACTCGCCTCGCACATACCGGCGGCAAGCACGCCACCCGCTATCGCGCGGCCCATCAATACAACGTAATGTTCTGTTTTGACACAAACTATCGGTGCTGTGAGGTCGGATGGTTCATCAATAACGAACTCCTATATAGATTTTGTTGAGTAAAAGAGACGCTTCAGTTAACGACAGCTCTCGATGACTCGAGTAGTCTCGTATCCATGCATTTCACCACCTCATGTCAGCTTGCACTTGAACCAACATTGCAGGGCAGTCTCTAGGATGTATAGACAAGGACGAGTTAATACCTTTAGTGGTGCGAAAGCACCCGTATACAACTATCCAAGACGTAAATTCGCTAGAACATTTTCAGGCTTTCGATTTTTTTTTTATGAAGTTCAAATACCCCGTGTAAATTATTCATGTTCGAACAAGCTTCCAGTAAGAACAATTACAAATGATAAATATGGATAGATTAAACCATAATAAGTCATCAACTTAATTTATGTAGTGCACAAGTTAGTTATTCTGTGCAGTGCAAATATATGCACGTGTTGCAAATTTATCGCAAATACTTTGAATTTGCTTATTCCAAGTTAAACCTATGATCCCAAGAACTTTGTTCATTTAGCCTCTATAGCCGTAGGCTTAAGTAATGTTGTATTATGTAGGTCTTAGACCACAATGAGTATAATGGGTTTTAGATTGTTCATTTTTAAATTTATTTTTGAATAATATTGAATGCCTACATTTGAGATTACGAAATGAACGAATTTCTAACTCTTAACTGAATTAAGTTGAACTCTTCAACTCCCCCATGTGGTGGTGGGTCCGATAAGATCATTTGTCTAAGATATCCGTGCGTGCGTGCATGTGTGCGTGCGGAGCTGTGCGTGTGAACAAGATCATCGAGTGCCCGTATTGTTCCCGGTCATTAATAAACTCGCGGCCACATTCCTCTCAGTTAGCACGCTTCCCTGCAGGGACAGCCTGTGACACTACAGGCCGCTGGAGACAGATGTTGTAGAATAGGCTAACCTTTGGCTGGAGTGATTACATTTTAGTAGGCAGACTAGAGTAGTTGCCCGTTATCATAGGTCATAATCATTTCTTGATTAAACAAATTTTTACAATTGCATAAGCTAGAAAAATAAATAAAAATTGTATATAAATATAAATTATACGCTTATATACTATATAAAATATTATATAATACCAGTTTAAAAAAATGTATGAATGAATATCAAAATCTTGACGATAATATAAGTAGAATTTTGAAGTATTTCAAATCTATCCTTTAACGATTATCTTCTAAAAAAATCGTTGGTTAGTTTTGTGGTATGATTTATTTTCTAAATAAATTATTAACTGTTTTCTAAAATTTTTACTATCGGTTCTTCTTTGAAGTCTTCAGGGAGTTTATTAAATAATTTAACTCCATAAAACAGATATTTTGGATAAAATGTAGTGCTGTGATAAGGTATTTTTATATAGGTTTAGTTTCTTAGTTTAGTTGGTGTAAAATACTCAGGACGATTTTAACCAAAAATTGGGGTTTGATAAATATATAAGTTATGGATGAAAAAGTTAAAATATAATGTTTCTTGAACATTTCTCTGTATGAAAATTTGCCAGGCATTCGAAATATTATCCTAATTGCTGTTTTTTGTAATTTGAATATTCTTTTTTAATGTTTAGAGTTTCCCCAAATCTCGACAGCGTATTTCAAATTAGGATAAATTATTTTGTAATTTATTTAATTAATGTAATTTGTAATTAGGATAATCATAATTAGTAAGCAAAAGAGTGTTTAATCAACATCCTTTAGATGCCCTCCAAACTCACTACTTTTTGTACCAATAACTACCAAATTAAGTCACGTATTTACTATCATACGTTTATATAAGTAGTATTTGAAAGCTAACCTGACCTATAGAGACGGGTTAGGTCTCTATAAACTATCTCTAAAATAAACATCAATATAGCCTGATGTTTATTTTATTTAAGTTCCAATAAGCATATTACGTGTTACAACCAGTTAATACGGTACACGTGTTCGTAACTACCTACCCACCCGCCCATACCCGCACGGTGATATTGACACAACCTACTTACCTATACCCGTATGGTGATATTGACTCACCCATCCGCCCATACCCGTACGTCTATATTGACCCACCCACTTACCTATACCCGTATGGTGATAACCTAAACTAACTTAACCTAACCGAAACCTAACTTAGCCTGGTGTTTCGATGTTAAATAATGTATGTATTTATGATTATATGTTTAAATAATTAAACCATTATTTTCTTTTGCTAATTAGTGCTTTAATACTCCCTGCAGTTTGTGTTGTAACTTATATATGAATATACTTCAATAGAAAATAGTATGAGTTTGGAGGGTACCTAAAAGATTTTAACTGTATTCTTATATATTGAGTCAATAATTCGTCTATACAGCAAATTACTGTGCAAAAGTCTGAATATTTTAAATATTGTTTTAGCAAACAAATTAATAACTCATATATAATTTGACCAAACAACTTAAAATTTTGTTAACTTGCTCACATTAACATTACGAAACAGAAAAAAGAGCTTTTAGTTATCTTTAACCATTTCAAAATGGTGGGTATTTAACATTTTTAACTCCAAGTATCTTGTAAACCAAAATAATTTACACACTTTAAACTGCCACCATTTTAAAATAACTTAAGACAACTAAATGATAATTTCGTTGCTGTTTAGTAATGTTAACGTAAAGAAGTGTGTTAAATTTGTAATCAGTCGGCCAAACCGTTTTTAAGTTACTAGTGTTTTTGTAAAAAACACAAAAAGACAGATATATATATATATATATATATATATATATATATATATATATATATATATATATATATATATATACTAAACGGAGCGGAATCCGAACAACATTTGCCCTTCATTTTTTGTTTGTAACTATGTTACAAATCCTATGTTAGAATCCGACACTGTGTGAATTGAATCAATAATAAATTGTAATAAGATAATTTATAAAGTGATTCCTGTAAAATGGTCTGGGTATTTAAACATGTCAGTTGTAGACCTAAAATGTGTAATTGAGAGGGGGAAAATAACTTAATGAAGTAGATATAAAAACACCACTGAATATTTATTTAATATTCCTAGATACTTAGATATGCGACGTTGACACAACTTTGTGCGTATTTCAAGGCGAATATGAATGATTACATGAGTGTAGGAAGAGTGATGATGACCTGTGTAGTCTGGTTACTAACTGAGTTCGACCAATGAATATACGTCTATAAGAAGCGATAAACCAATGTTAAAAAGTCAGAACACTTTTTTTATAATCTTGGCGCGGCCGCTGCCAGGCCGAGCTTGTTGCGCGGCAGCCTAGAGTGAGAGGGTAGGTTCCAAATTGCCATGAGAATGAGAGAGAAAGCAAACCAGCGCTGCGTATCGGGAGCCGCGTTAAGCTCTTTTCGTCTGTTTCAGTAAGTATACAATTTCTCTATCTCTTTTCGCTTCTTATAGATATGTACTCATTGATTAGACTATTCCCCAGAAAGGACCATTTATTAATAGCCCAATAGCTAAGGAAACTAAGGGACATACAGCTTAACGTGGAATCCGAACCACCTAGTGTTGGTCTGATTTTCAGATTAATTATTTTTGAACGTTAGAAATTTAAAATCAATGGTTCCACAGAATTGGCACAAACTTTCTACCCATATTAAACACTAAAAAAATAAAAACTGAAAATTACCAGTTTGATTCCCAAATATGTTTTTTTTTTGCCATAACTAAAATACTAGTCAAGCTAGAGACATGCGGTTTTTACTAAAATATTGTAAATTGTAATTCACAGCTTTTCTGAAAATTTAATCAAAATATTTAGAGCTGTTTTTGAAAAAAATCCATTTTGTATGTTTTTTGCCCATAAAAAAACTAAAATTTCTAAAGAAATTGAAAAAAATGTTCTTGAGATATTGGATAGATACATATACATACCAAGTTTCATAAAAATTGATCCATGCGTTTGATCTCCAGCGAACTGCACATACACACAGTCTGACACATATACGGACGGACATCAAAATTTGTTTTCGAAAAAACCACTTTTCTCGAAAAATCCAAATAGAGTTCAGAGGACCCTAAAATGGATTTTTAGACCTACTTGTTACAAAAAAATTTAGGTGGAACACAAGACTATCTATGCTAACGCACATGGGAGAAAGTAAAAATATCAACATCTTAGACGGTTTCAAACCTTGTTCAGTTTTACACATCAGAAAACTTAACCAATACAGGAATGACGCATCGTCCTTTTTCAAAATTTTAAAAAGGAGGGTTACAGTGTAACTTTCTAAATATGAAGTCCAACATTATTAATCAAGCAAAATTCTCTTTAAACGAGCGAAGCGTTTCATACCCTGACGATTGTGTTGGTAAGAGCATGAAGTATGAACCGTAGTCAGAGGCAACGCTGTTCGCCGTCGTCAGCACTGACCCATGTATTGCCTACTCTCAAAGAGGCCGACGAATGGTTAATGTGCAGCAGGAACTATTAAAGTAGTTACAGAGGCCAAAGGTCACAATTGCTGCCTCAGGGTGTGGGCTCGGCACGGCCTCCGTCCTCACGTCCCGAGGCAAATTACACCGCCCGTGGAACAGCCCATTTCCCATAAAATTTAATCGACAGTGCGAATACGGGAATTGATGAAATTAGAGTGAGCACGTGATAATGGCCATATGTTCGAGTCTTACTGATACTAATTAATAATGAACTATAAACAATCATGAACTTCATTGTAATTGTATGTGTAAACTAGCCGAAATATCTTACTTTACTACGGGGTGGTGTTCTACGATTGCTTACCCTTTTCTCCGTGGTTCTATCTAAGCAACCTGCTGCCGTTCTACTAGATAACAAAGTGCTGTTGTCTAGAAAACCCTATATATGTACTTTAGGGAGGTTGCAAAAAAGTGCAATCATGTCAGAGTTAGTAAAAATTACCTTAAAAATTTCACAATGAAAACTAAACTAGCCAACCTTTTGTGTCAAGTTTTAATTTTTGTATTAGCAGTGTAATTAAATTATTTAATTAACTTAAAACATTAACGCCAACGATATTCTTATAGAAAATAGAAATTTTTAGGGGCTGTTTCTACCCCTTAGGAATGGAATTTAGACAAATTCTTTCTTTGTGGGTATCTATATCAAAAAGCTGACTTATCTAAAAATTTCATAGAAATATGTTCAGTGGTTCCGGAGATTTTGTGATGAGTGAGTGCTATATGTTTTGGATTTGATATAAGTGTAGTCGACAGCCCTTTCTTCGCTAAGGAGTATTTTGTCTACGCTTACTTACCATTTTCTCCACGGTTTTTTTCCATTTTCCATCACATAATAGCTCAGCCTTCAGCCATTCTCTTAGAAAAAAATGTTTGTTAGGGTAGAAAAACCTTTAAGTCTACTTTAATAAGATGCCAAGTAGTGCAGTTACGTCAGATTTAGTATAAATGACCTTACACATTTCACAATGAAAAACAAATTAGCCAACGTTTCGGGTCATTTTCATACTTCTTTATCAGTTGCATGAAATAAACGTATAAATTCAATTAATCATATGTTATTCTTATGTGAAACAAGAAAGTTTTAGGGGCTGTTTCCACCTCTTAGAAATGTAATTTCGAGAAATCCTGTAATAGTGGGTCTGTATGATACAAATTCTAACTTTGTACCAAATTTCATCTAAATCTGTTCAGTTTTTCCGGAGATTTCTTGATAAGTGATTAAATAGGTTTTAGGTTATCCGATTACGAAGATCCTGAGCTAGAACATTTTAAAATTCATTTTAGAACAAAACTGTATACATTAAGTAACATGAAAAAGATACTGTATATTTTATAACAAGAAACATATGTATAGAATGCGTTTAGAAACTATGACAAACATACAGCTGTGACATGGATTGAAAGTAAATGAATCTTGTGGTGAGAAATCGCAATTCACTCACCCTCGCTCTCATCATGGTCTTTGTGTGTGGGCGGTGAGTAGGCCACTAACTACATGTCTTAGGCGATTAGTTGAATCATCATAGACAGGTTGATGGGATTATCCTTCTAATGAAAACTGCGCTCTAAAGAGAATTTGATATCCATCCTATGTATACAGTAATGTTGGTAGGCCCTCTCCCCTGTGTCATGAGATAACAAGTACCCTCCTTTACGTTATCTATTTACTAACGTTGACTAGTCCCCTCTCCTAAGTTAAGTTGACAAGTCCCCTCCCCTACACATATTTGTCTTAACACACTCCAGACAGTCTTGTCTAAGGCTGTTCCAGATAGGAGAGATAACAAGGCTCCTAGTTCTCGATGGATAGGTCGTGATACAAGATAACAAGGCTCCTGGTTCTCGATGGATAGGTCGTGATACAATATAACAAGGCTCCTGGTTCTCGATGGATAGGTCGTGATACAAGATAACAAGGCTCCTGGTTCTCGATGGATAGGTCGTGATACAAGATAACAAGGCTCCTGGTTCTCGATGGATAGATCGTGATACAAGATAACAAGGCTCCTGGTTCTCGATGGATAGGTCGTGATACAAGATAACAAGGCTCCTGGTTCTCGATGGATAGGTCGTGATACAAGATAACAAGGCTCCTAGTTCTCGATGGATAGATCGTGATACAAGATAACAAGGCTCCTGGTTCTCGATGGATAGGTCGTCATACAAGATTACCGGGGGATTACAGCCGCCAGTCTTGTTGAACTGTTCCTCTTGCCATGTTGGACTTGACTTGCCTATCGCCTGGAAACTGGTTGGATCTGTATTTGAGGAAAAACAAGCAGTATTAAAAAAATACTGGTTTCAAAGTGCAAAAATAAAAGCTACTTTATCGTGCATCAAAACAGTCCATGTAGGGATTTACACTGTAACTATCATTTAATTAATAGGAAGTTGATTAATTGCCACATTTATCTACAAAAAGTGTAGCAATTAGGAATGGATTAGAGAAAGACAGACTGAGTCCACTTTTTAACAAATTATTGGTTTATTCTTTAGTGTTTTAATATGCAGTACGTTGTGTGCCTAGCTCTGGAGAATGCACATTCTCTGTCTCAAAAAAATAAAAATAAAAAATAAATAAATAAAATTAAACGTAATATGGAAAGAACAGATTTAGTTTGAACTTTTAAACTGCTCTCCTG
Organism: Stictocephala bisonia; assembly: GCA_035578905.1. Classification (NCBI taxonomy): domain Eukaryota; kingdom Metazoa; phylum Arthropoda; class Insecta; order Hemiptera; family Membracidae; genus Stictocephala; species Stictocephala bisonia. Next base: position 5,735,096 of record JAQJVL010000009.1, on the reverse strand, counting down.
AAAACTTTTAACAAATAAACTAAGCCTGTTTTTACCTTATCTCTTCATATACGGTACATATCCAACATCTGTAGAAAAAAGTATAATTTAATCAAATTCCTAAACATATGTTCAGGTGAATATAGATTTTCGTTTAAAGAGTAATCGACACTTTACTATAAGTTCGATATTATTATAATTTCATATTTTTTTCATAATAATACGCCAGGCATTAGAATAAACTCCCACTAAACAGTTACAAAAATTCAAATCGAGGCGTAAATGATTGCCAGGTTTGTCCGCTTCTACTGAGATTTTTTTTGCCGTCAAGTGACTAGTACAAGTATTACAATCCCGCCGCTATCTATAATCTATAATCGCACCGCAAACAGCTGATCAAATTACAGAACGCAATCTGCCGTAGCGAAATTAAATCACGTTTTTGCACTGGCGTCCTTTTACGCTGGACCGCAATTTGATAAATTGATATTTTTGTCGCCATCGATTAATTGATTCCTTCCAATATTTACTGACAGTTCTACTTAATTTTTTTAAGCCTGGCTAACTACTAATAGATTTACTAGAAGAATATATCAATTTTCTTAATAAGGTTAAGTATGACTCAAGGTGGCAAACAATTTTGTAAACACATAATTTGTTGTGAGTTGCTTAAGTTAGGGATAACAAAAATCATTTCTTGAATCATATCGCATTTTGCAACGTTGCAGTAAGCTCGAATGCGGCAAGTTATATTTTTTGTACGAGAAGTGTACAGGGTTGTCACCTAGCATTATTATATGACGAATCTGTCAATTTTCAAGTTCTCAGCTTAATTATAAATTATTCTAAATGCAAAAACAAATTCTAACTAATAATTAAAATTTACTAATATTTCTAATAATAATTAGCACTTGAGAGATTTAAGTTGTTAAGTTAATAATTTCCACAATACATTTTTATTTTTAAAATATAGGCTATATGAATAAGAATTAATTTTTGTTTGTATATTTGTCTTTCTGTTCGATCTTTATACATTTGATCGTCACAGAACTTTGGGAAGTTGTTGAGTAGGCCTACATTCCTGGGAAGGTTTCGGGCATGGCTACACAAGGCGGAAAAAATATGGAAACGCTTTCTCAACTTCTGTATGAATTTAGTTGTAAAATTGTTATTTTCTTCATAGATAATGTGACAGTTGAACTATTTTTTTTAAAAACAATTGTAGGTATTCCATAAAACATAAATTTTGATCAGAATAATTTACTTTAAATCACGGAGGAATAATATTGGTCAAATTAGTTAGTTTGAAATTAAAATAACCGCTCCTCTGGAAAGGGTAAATCTTTTGGTGTCCGGCTTGTGGAAATTAATTTCTCTTGAATAGACCTTTCATTTGATACCAAATTCGACCTAGTCTTACATTGAAGATTTTCGTTCAGTTCCTCGTGGGATGTCCCCCTGAAAAAAATGAAACGTCCCTAATGACGCAAAAAAGTAGGTTCTTTTTAACCATGATGCTTTTCAAGATTTCACCTTTACAAGTGATGTCATACAACAGTTGTGAAAGCGTTTCCATATTTTTTCCACCTTGTATACAGTATACATGAATCTGATTGAAATAAACATTTACATTTAATAAAACCTTTAAAAACATAGTTATCTCGTACCAAAGCATGGGTAAACAGCCGACAAAAATAAATGTTCCCTTTTTTTACTCGTTTTAATCGAATGAAATATAAATAAAAGAACAACTAAGTAATGTCATGTGAGGAAAAATATATTTTTACGAAGGGTATGTCTACTCATTCTGTCGGCGTATTATTAATTGTGTGTACCTGATTTTAAGGTTATTTACTACGAAACTAAGCGCCCTGTGAACAATCCAACACACCATTATGTTCATATCATATGTGTTTTTCCCCAAAATTTTGTTGTAATTTTAAACTAATTTTATTTTCATTGGAAAAACGCAATTTTAGCTGTTTTCACTGTGCATCAACTTGACATTGTATTACTCTAAAACGCGTTAATGTATGGCATTTATATTTTAATCCGTAGTTGAAAGGAATGGTTTCTATATCTTTTATACATATCTAAAATTTAATCTTGCAATAAAAAATTCCTTATCAATTTCCTACAACAACAATGTTTTCTTGGCTTCAAGAGGTCGTAAAACTAATTAATTGGTCACGTTGTAATGAAATACGTAGTTAACACACATTACTTTTATTTGCTTAAGTAAATACAGTGATTTTATATTGATTCAAACCAATGTTTTACAATGTGAATAAGTAATTAATTTTACGACCTATTGAAGCCAAGAAAAAGTTGTTTTTGGAAATGGATAAGGATTTTACATTGTAAAAATTAATTTAAAAAAATTCCTGTAAGCCAGAAAATATAAATATTAAACATTAAATTGATTTGTGTAATAAATGTGTGAAGTGAATAAATGAATATATTTCCTCAGTTTTACAAATCAATCATACAGTTTCTATGGAAATAAATACCGCCATCTCTTCCAGTAATGATGGCTGGTGTCCACTATGCCTGTCACTAATTATCAGCCATTATGTTGCTTCTACTGATAACGTGGCTCCTGTGGCATTTGGCAATCATTATTCTAATACAAACGAAATACAATATTCCCCTTAAAAAAACAACTTAACAAAATAGTTTTACTACGAGTATTAATAGATTTATTCTATTCCTAATCATAAACTAAAATTCTATATTTACAAGTTTACACTAATAATGAAGTTGATGCACAGTGAAAACTAGTTTTAAACATTCCTGTACTTTTTTTGTTCCAAGTAAGATAACACTTACTAAAAAAGTATAGTAAAATTTTAAACACGCCATAGCGTACAACTAAACCAGAAAAAAGGATGTGATTGGATTTTTCATAGGTCTCTTAGTTTCCTAGGACCTTAAAAACTCGAGTACACATATATTTTCTGCGTCGATAGTAGATCACTTCACATGTTGAATACAGGTATTCTGGACTGTGAACTTCCGAGTTAAGTTTTAAAAAAAGGTCATCAATGTGTAGCCTATATATTTGGATCCAGGATGGTCAATAATTTTTCTACAGGTTAGTGTAATGATATTTTCCATGAATATTTTCCAAATACTAGCTTAGCTCACAATACTTATCCTAAGTTATTACGCAAATTGAGCATATTACATTTCATACTGAATATTTAAATGTTATTGCACAAAGCTCTAATGGCCTTTGCAGTAGGCAAACAAAACGTTGAAGGCGATGAATTGAATTCGAAGCAACATTTCACTTCGTTACCGATCGACGAATCGTTGAAATAGGCTTGACACATACATACGTGGTGAACAAGAGATCGATTTATCTTCGTACATTCATTCGACTAAAAAGATCGAGACTTGTCCATGAGATGTGAAAGTAAAAACTGTAGGATTCTGATCAGTTAGCTCATTTCGATGCTTAAAAGACCGAATATCCAAAAACCAAATTTTACTAATTTAAAATTGTATTAATAGCCAACTAGGCAACTAAGGGACCCAAAGATTTACGTGGAATACGAACCGATAGTATTAGTATGATTCTCAGCTAATTGGTAAGCCTGGTACTGTTTTTGTCATTATAATACTATTATAATAATATAATAGTAAATGTGCTAACTTAAAATTCTGTCTTTTCATTGAATATAATCGCTGTAATAAATTGATCAACGAAAAAGACGGTTCGGAAATTACTTCCTGAAACACATGTTCGTTTCGCTATAAGAAAGTGAAAAAAAATACAAATACTATCCCCCAGATGCAGTCAGCTGGACAAGACGTGAGATCAGCTGTTTATCATAATGCCGCCATCTGGAGTCCGCCAGTGGCTCCATACGGAGAACAAGAGTGGAGGGTCCGGCAAAAAACACTCACATCAGGCTACGTATACTTTCCCATGATAACAGAGATAGGTATGAACGTAATTCTATAAATTCTTGAACTGTCTATAATTCTCATAAAATTTCAAATTACATTCAACCTGTTGTTATTTTTCGAGGGACCCTATGTAGTTGGAGGGATCCTATGTATGCTGCATTCGTGGCATATTGAACCCCCCCCCCCCAGTTAGTTGTTATGAACAATATAGTCCAAGTTCTATCGATAAAAATATGTTTGTATGAAATAAAATATTTGTTTCACTAATTGAACTATACAACGCAAACAATAGGTTATGATATTACAGCCCCCTCCCCAGTACCCCAACTTGGTTCATAGTGGTCTGTGCGTGGGTGGGGAGTTCATGAAATCTAAAATATCTACAATTAATTTAAGTAAATTTGCTGAACAACGCGAAAACAAATGATTAAAACAATACTATAATTAGTGCAACAAAATAAAATAAACTTTCAAATATACAACTTAAAACTGGAATAGACGATTACATATTAAAAAATCTTTTTGCATAAAAAAATCTAATAGGGACATGCGATTAAATTCAATGTAATTTTGATGGTGCTATGACGGTTTGAAACGATGAAATTCTGTTAAAGAGCTCCATTGTAATTCAATCTTAAGTTTATACCGTATATGATGACAGCAAGATAACTACACATTTGAAGGTTTATACCGTATATGTCGACAGCAAGATAACTACACAATCGAAGGTTTATACCGTATATGAAGACATCAAGATAACTACACAATCTTAAGTTTATACCGTATATGACGACAGCAAGATAACTACACAATTTTACGTTTATACCTTATATGACGACAGCAAGATAACTACACAATCTTAGGTTTATACCGTATATGATGACAGCAAGATAACTACACAATCGAAGGTTTATACCGTATATGAAGACATCAAGATAACTGCACAATCTTAAGTTTATACCGTATATGACGACAGCAAGATAACTACACAATCTTACGTTTATACCATATATGATGACAGCAAGATAACTACACAATCTTAAGTTTATACCATATATGATGACAGCAAGATAACTACACAATCTTAAGTTTATACCATATATGTCGACAGCAAGATAAGTACACAATCTTAGGTTTATACCGTATATGACGACAGGAAGATAACTACACAATCTTAGGTTTATACTATATATGACAACAGCAAGATAACTACACAATCTTAGGTTTATACCATATATGACGACAGCAAGATAATTACACAATCTTAGGTTTATACCATGTGTGACGACAGCAAGATAACTACACTATTGCCGTTCATGACAATCCTTTTTTTGCTAACAACTGGCTTTACCGAGGTCGTAAACTGAGGTGACACGACCATAACGACTGATGAGGTTGGCACGCGAAGCGTGCAGGGGTGTAGTGCTTACGTTTGTTTTTTCCCTTCCACACACCCATTCAACCGCCCATAAACCGCTAACCTATGTTAACCTATGACCTCCCTCCCACGCATATTGACGTACCCGATCACCCATACATTAAAGCGCTTTTACGCATTAACTTATAGTTATACTGTACTTCTTACTCTTATAAATGGCCTTATTTCGAGTCTACATTATGCCGATTTCTTCTCCTATGCAGGTCAAAGAGTCTTTTTTAGTAATTAACACTGTCGTGACAAGTTCGACCTGCTTTCATGAGTAGAAAAATAGTAACTCTCCGTTAGTAGAATACGGTATCAGGGTTAGTCTAATTAACAGTCTAAGGCTAGTTATACGGTTTCAGATGTTATCTGAAAACCTAGTAAAACTCCTTGGACAACTTGTCGGTGTAAGTATTGCTGATTATGTCGATTATGTTTGCCACTAGGCATCCGCCGTAATCCTCATTTGAGGCAATTACCACAGTGCACCGATAAGAAGAGCATGTATATGATATAATGGTTTGGTCGGTCATTCTATCTCTTATGGTGATTAATTGGGGATAAGTTAGTTAAGAAACATAGAAAATATTTCCAATAAAATGAAAAAGAAAAAAAGATTATTCTCAGACATGAGACACCGACAAAATTTCGTGCGTATTTTAAGGCGAATAAGAATAATTATATGAGTGTGGATGACCTGTGTTGCCTGGTTACTAAACTGAATTCTACTTATGCTCAAAAAAGGTAATTTATTAGTAGCTCAACGGTCAAGTAACCAAAGGATCTGCACCTTAACGTGTCATCCGAACCACGTTTTATTGGGCTGATTATCAGCTATTTGAGAAGCCTCATACTCAGTTCTCTTCCCAACTGAACATCTTGACACTTACTACCACCCAACATGGACACCCTAGACTTCTATAGTAGTTTCAGCCTTCCAATATGGGGTGCTAAATCCACTGGTACTAAGCGGGTCTTTCGTTTGCAGAAGAGATCCTTAAGGGTTATTCTGGATTTAAAAAAATTCCAATCCTGCAGAGGCATGTTTACTTTAGCTAACCTGTTAACTTTCCCTAGTCTGTACATCCTAGAAGTGTCGTGTTTTTTAAAACAAAACATTCAACTTCACGCGCATAAAACGAATTCTAATTATTATACATTGAGACATTTCAACAAAATACCAACTCCAAATCACCGTACTACATTTTTTGAAAAACAAATTTCAGCATCTGCGGTAAAAATATTTAATAACCTTCCATCACGTCTTAGGGCTCAGTCCTCACTAAAAATGTTTAGAAAGATGTTAAAGGACTTTCTGTTAACTAAGGAGTTCTACTCTATAAGTGCCTTCCTAGCTGATAAGGAAAAATTGTAGATTATATGACTGTTTGTAATTATTGAAACATTTAATTATTTTTGACTGTTGTCATGCAATGTTACATTGTTAATCGACAATAAATATTTTGATTTGATGTCAACCACTGAGTGGACACCATGTCGGTATCAAGGAGACTGAGCATAGAACGTATCGCCTACAATCTCCAATCTCCTACAATCCCCAAGTAGCTGGTTTGATGAGGCTTAAAACAAACTCTCTATTTCCATTATCTCTAATTTAATGCATTTTCAGTGTTAAACCTTTCTTTATTAGTTAAAAAAAAGAAAAAAGAAAAAACACGGTTATCAGTTGGTCTGTCTGTTAAATATAACCATTTGTGACTTCAATAAACAGTGTAACCAGTACTGTTTTCCAAATATTTGAGAATTTCTCTTTTTTTAAATTTATTTAAAGTTATTATAGTACAGCTTAACTCTAAACTAACGGCCAAGCCTTGAGATTGAGAACAGCAGAATTAAACACCGACATAGGCTTCTTTTAACTATAATTTAACATGTACAATTCACTTGTCATTCATTTCATACAAAGGTCTGAATAGCAGTCAATTTGTCAATATTTGAGAAAATCAGTTTACCTAAATAGACCGAAAAAGACAAAAATGTAATTAAAAGGATATTTAATAACATGTAATACGAAAAATATTTATGTATATACTGTACATATTTTAAAAACTCCGAACCCTTCCGAAAACTGACATTTAGGTGATTTGGCTTCCAAGTCATATAATCATTACTTTCATAGTTTATTTCTTTTATGGTTCTTATCACTGCGTTAATTTATTTGTTTCAAAGTAAATCTTTTCCCTAGGTGATATTGCTGTTTGGATTAACAAAACTAAATTATTTTTACATTCAAAACTAAGGAAACTACAAAATTTGTGCAAATGTTACTAAGTAACATAAGAATTTATTCAACAATAAACACATAGAAAGCATATGACCCTTGATGAAATTATTTGTAATATTATTACTTACAAATAGATATCTTATGTAATGGGAATAGTACTTGTGCCATTACTTTGGTTAGTTAAAGATCTGCGCTCTGATTTTCGACCCTAAAACAGCTGATTACTTGAGACAAAAAATTAACGTTGGACGACACAATTTAAAGAAATAACTACCGTTAACAAGCCAATAAAATTATTTACATAGGTACTAAGCGTAAATTAGTATAAAGGCAATAAAATACTGTAACAGCGAGTTCATTATCATATTGGAGACTTTAACGGTTGGTATTAACGATGCCAGTTACTACGAGTTCAAGAATCTGGTTTTCAACTTCATGCATATACCATGTATTTGAGGGAGGCGGCACCTCAACAAAATATCTTTTTTTTTAAATATTTTAACCGTCTATTGTGTTGGGCTGCATTTTCGGAATACAGTGATATATAAAACTTGTATTTATCAAAATGGTAAAGGTAAAGAAATCTGTTTTAAAATATGCTTACATCATGTTTTAGGAGACGATTTTTGACACCTTCACTAACACCTGTTTTTTAATAAAAAAAAAAAAAAAAAAAAAAAAAATACAGTATGACTTTTTATTTTATAAGGCTGTTATTAAGTTTGCACTAGAAGACCTGTCATAACTTGGACTTTATATGTTTTGACAAACTGCTGTTGTTTACTGTTTTTGTTATGTTTATGATTTTGGTGCTTTACAAAGTGAAATGTTTTATTGATAAATTGTTTTTGGTTGACTGTATAGGATCATGGTTTTGTTTTTGATATAAGCTCTATTTCATATTTTTCTCTATTATTTTTCTTAAAAAATTCTTCCAAACAAAAAACAGATGTAGGTATAACATCTAATTTTTTTTGCATGATCTTTCACTCAGTATTGACAGTTATTAACCCACGATAAATTACTTTTGACTTACAACATTTCTATTATAATAAGGCCTAAATATTTCAAATAACAAAAATAATTATAGCCTATTCTAATTATATGAAGACCAACTTGAACTATAAAAACCCATTAAAAATCATAGTTAGATGAAATTTTTACATGACACAGCTAAATAGGACATCATAATATCGTCTTGCAATATTCCGAATGTTTATTTTTTAATAGATTTTACATACAAAGGTACGCTTTTCTAAAGGACTACTGGTCAATCAACTGGACATTTTTAAACAAACCTATATACAGGCCCTATAAATCTATAATCAGGCTTTTTTACACTTACTGAGTTTTTTCTTCAGACAATTTCTTATATTTCAAGACACTTAAAAAATATTCAAATATTCCTTTCAACATGCGTTAAAAAAATCCCAACAAACTAATTTTTCATCATACACACAATAAATACTCAGTGGTTGCCTATATACCTATTTATGTTGGATAAAATATTAGTCTGATTAGTCCATTGGGCCCTGAGATTATGGTACCATTGTTAACGGTAGATAGAACTACCACCTCACCTTGAGTAAATTGCCGGCGTGGTGGCTCAGTGGCTAAGGCTTCGGACTGTGGAGGGCAAGGTCCAAGGTTCGAATCCCCACTGAGCCAACGGTCGGTACTTCACTCGTTGAATAAAGTTGACGCACAGGCCTGTAGGCCCATGTCAACTGGCGAGTGAAGTTAAAAAAAAAAAAAAAAATCATTATATAAATATGTGAACCAATTTGTTGTTAATGCGACTCCTTTCTTATTTCTTGATTATTTTTAACGACTGTCTGAAACTTTATCTTTTTTCGGGGTGTGTGCATTAAGGTATTCTTACATTCTTAAATTCTTACACATGAGACGCCGACGCAACATTGTTGGTATTTTAAGGCGAATATGAATGGTTATATGAGTGTAGGATGAGTAAGGATGAGTGTAGTCTGGTTACTATCTGAGTTCAACTGTTCCTCAGAAAGGGCAATTTATTAATAGCCCAACAGCCAGGGCAACTAAGGGACCTACAGCTTTACGTGGAATCCGAACCACGTAGTGCTGGTCTGATTTTCAGCTAATTGACAAGCCTGATACTCAGTTATATCCCCCACACAACATCCGCACAATGACTACCACCCAACATGGACACCCCAGACTTCTCTAGTAGTGTCCACGCCGATAGCAACCATCAAGCGGACGCCATGTCGGTATTAAGAGGACCGAGCATCCAACCTATCGCCTACAATCTCCCAAACACTTTGTCCCCATGTAGCTGGGTTACAGCACTGCGCCACCAGTGCCGACGATTGAAAGAGTATTGATTGATAGAGCACGAAAAGTCATCAAAGTACGTTTTTAGGCCATAAGAATAAAATGGTGAGAGAGATTTGAAGTAACCGTAAAATAACAGTTGCTCAAATGTAAATAATGATCATTTTAAAAAAAAGCCCTTATTACTGTAAAATATTTATAAATAATTTTTTTTAAACTTCTTTACTGTATAATTTTGATGTTTATAAAGTTTTACAGCTTTTGGGATGTAAAATAAAGGCGTTTATACTATTCTAGAGGTTATAGATATTTCTCAGTGTTAGAGAGAGTAAGTTTGGTTGGGGACGTTTTAATATAAAATGTATGAATACACGCCTGTCTGTGTGTCCTTCATGCACTACTACACTATACGTCCAATCATCATGAAACTTGGGGAAATTACGTATTTTTTCCCTGGAAAGGCTCCACTGCATTAGCGTTTCAAGTTTCAACACTGTATACTTGAAACACTATATTAATCAGTAGGTAGTGCATTTCATTATTAATCATTGCAAGTGCAATGAGCGTGCTGCAGAAAATTAATTTACCTATGACTTTATTTATGTAGTTTATCTAAATAGTACCGGATGTTGTAGACCGATTTGTTGTACACTGGAGCGCAGCGAGTGAACATCAATAACATCCAGGATTATCAGGCCAAAGGCCGAGGTTAAACGAAAAAATCGAGTGGTGGGGTTCGGACGCAAGTATGCAGGGGTGTCCGCTAATATATTTAAAATAAAAACCCATGTTTGTGATAGTAAATTATTGTTTTAATTTGTTTAAAGTTGACAATTAATTGGAATTTATAAACCAATGAACATTGCATTAATAAGCCAGTTGATCACGTAATGGTTAAAAAATATTTCAATTTGTTACTTTTTATTCTTCTAAAATATTTACTTACAAAAAATTGTTTACCTTGATAAAATAGGTTATAAAAAATAGAATTATGAAGCTTCGTTTAATAATAGAATCTTTAAACATGTTGTTAATTAAAAACAAGGTGTTTGTTGTAAAGTGAAGTGATGAGCTTTGAAAACAACACTTCACGTTGATTGGTGTTCGCTCAATGATCATCATCAGATTGCTGGTTAAGTATAGAGGGTAGATTGCATGGGGTAGCTGAGACCGGGTAATGTCTAGTTAGTCAGCAACATTTTTAGATAAATCAAGTGATTTGGAGTCTACAATAAACTATAATTCCCTTACTGTATCTACATTTTGAGTCACTTATGTCTCATTGGTTCAAGGTCGTCTGTACCCCCTTCTTTATCCATCGATTAAACACCCTGTTTAGTGAAATTCGAAAAAGAAATTATGATTTACTCACAGATAAATATTTAAATATTTTTATATCAATAATTGGAATCACACCTCAGTTGGTGTAAATCGAAAAAATAAATTAGAAAGCGGCTCACAAAAATAATATATAGTTATTTAAAGATGGAATCAAGCGGTAATATCCCTGAATTTCGAAAAGCCATCACGATACGGCCGTTATTAAGACATTAACGGGTCAGGCGAGTCGGTTTACGGTCAGAACAGAGGGAGTGCTTCTGAGGTGGCGGACCGAGATACCATCGACGTTCACGGCTGCCCGTCGAATTTTGAACCGGAGTTCACCTCACACGATCGAAGATTATTTAGGCCAAACACCTGCGGGAAAAGTTAACGTTACATAAGGAGGGAGGTGTATGTGATAATTTCACTCACCGAATGGTAAGTTTGAAGCTCTACGATAAGTCTGAATGGCATATTCTTTGTGCAAATAGTAAACCCGAATCTAGAGAAACGTCTGGTTGTCTTGTAAATAGTATATATAGCACCTTGACGCAGTTGTCACTCGAAAAAACAGAGCCAACGAAATAAATTAATCCTAAAATCTAAGTAGTGAACTAGTTTGAACTGACGCATATGAAAATCTACTATTAATTAATTATTCATTATCTATTGATTTCGTTGATGAATGATGAATACCCGTGGTCGTGAAAATATTTCATGATTTATTAATGGGTGTAATAGTTTAGTAATATTTGTAATGCTATTACCTAACACAATGATTATGTTGGAATTGGTAATGTTTAATAATTGAATTAATCTTAATATTTATAATCCAAAAAAGATTTACTCACTCATAACGAAATCTCTGAAACCACAAGACTGATTTTGATGAAAATTAGAAAGTAGATTTTGTATGATTGAAACCCACTAAGAAGGGATTTCTCGAATTTCCATTTTCCATTCTTAAGAGGTAGAAACAGCCCCTCAAGGTTTCCTTTTTTCCATAAAAAAACTATACCATTGAATTAATTTAGTTCAATGATATATTTAAAACAGTTGATAAAAAGAAAAAAAACCCATACAAAATTTAGATAATTTGGTTTTCATTGTGAATATGATTCAGGTCATTTATAGTAACTCTGACATGATCGAACTACTTTGCATCCTCCTAGAGTAGGTTTATAAGCGTTTCTAGACTATAAAATTTAATTTTATAGGAGAATGACAGCTTTTATATTGATGTGATTTGGTTTAGAGAGAACCACGGAGAGGAGGGTAAGCAAGCGTAGAGAAATACCCTGTAGCGAAACAAGGGCTTTCGGTTAGTATGTTTGTGAACATCCTTTTCAACACGAAATAAAATAAACTTATTTATCAGTAAAGTAAGTTTAAAATTGATAGTATATTATGTATCCATGTTTATCAGTCACAAATGCTTACCAATTTTGATCAATATCTGTCTTGTATCATTGTCAAAAAAAATTGTAAAGATGGTTAGTGCCAATTGTAAAATCAGTTGATGCTATAGCACAGCGCATACATGCAACAATAATATCAGCGCATGGGTTTTATATTGGCCAAGACAATTGAAAACACGTTAAAATTTACTTAACGTAAGATTAACAAATTATAAGCCTGAAAATGCCAAAAGGTAGAATTATTATTGTGATAGATTTTGCGAAACAGCTCACCATCCTCAGACCGAAAAGTTTTAATTTGCATAGTTGTGTTGCACATACATCCTTTAAAACAGCATTACTTTGTAAGTCTCTCTGGTCTGAGAATGACCGAACATAAATATATGACCAAAATATTTCTTCCTTTTTGTTCTTCATATTAGTAAACTTGTTTTGGGAGATATTTAACTTGTTAGCGATTTCTACCAAAAAGAAATTTAGACCTACTAATTAAGAAACTAGGATGAATGCATAGAGTTAATAAAGACGCTACTCTTCAGAAACAACTTTGTTAATTGATTTTAAAAAATTAACTATTTTATCGAGAGCTGTTCTAAAAGCGCTGTTCAATTTGTACACCGAGCTTTTTTATGAGACAACAAAGTGAAAACAGGATCGTTCTTCCTCTTCCAGATCTTCACTCTCAGGATGCAAATCGATTTCGAGGCTATCAATCGGCAATCAGCTGAGGAATGCCATTCCCGCCAGGTTTTGGGTGAGCTGCAACTGTAATGACCATGGATCGAGTAACGGAATCAGAGAAGGTCGGATAAGGTCACTAAATCAGTTTTTGGAATAGCGAAGAATTTTAAATAAAACTGTAGTACCTAGAGCTCTCGAGATGAGTGGTGATTTCTGACGAAGGAGTTTTGTATTAGTATGGGAATGTGTTTGGCCCTCAAAGCAACTATAATTTATGACATATTATAAAATTTTTTAAAGTAATGATCATATCAGTATACAGGCAGTCACAGAAAACGAATCTTAAATTCACAATTCGTCTTTCTTATTAAATATATGAACCTTTAAGAAAGTTCCATACGAGCATACCAACTTAGTGTTATGTTTTTATTTTTAGAACTTCTGTAGCCTAGCTATTTAAAGAAAAATCGATGAGGAGATTGTAGGTGATGTGTTCTATGTTCGGTCCTTTAAACACTCATCCGGCGTCCGCTCAATGGTTGCTATTGGCGTGGACTCAAACAAGTGAAGTTTGGGATATCCGTGTTGAGTGGTAGTCAGGGTCCGGATGTTGTGTAGGGAAGAGAACTGAGTATCCGGCTTGTTAGTTAGCAGAAAATCAGACCAGTACTACGTGGTTCGGATTCCATTTAAAGCTCTAGGCCCCTCAGTTGCCCTGGATATTGGTCAATTAATAATTGGCCCTTTCTGAGCTCAGTCAAATTTAGTAACAAGACTACACAGGCCATCCACACTCATCCTTCATTAATTCATAAGATCCTACATTAACTCATCCTTAAGATTTATTCATATATGCACAAGCGTATCGGTATCTCACATTTAAATACTAATAATGAATACTCTATCAAAAGCTTTTTTTCAATATTGTAAGATATGTCATAAACCTTTGCTAATACAATTACCCTTACCGATAAAATCATTTACTATTTTAGTTCAACTTCATATTTTCTCTTTTCATATTCCCTCTTAATGAATAAATCTTGGTTTCATAACTCAATACACTTTTTATGCTACCTTCCTTGTGTACTTATGTACGTGTATGATGCCTTGTCTTTGAATGCTTAGTTGAATACTTTTATATTGGTTAGTCCGTTTTTTTAAAATACTTTTGACGAAGCTGGTGTATACAAAGTAACTTCTATTATACATAACAATAAAAATAATGTACTGTATTCAATAAGAGATGTAGAAGCTGTTTTATTGCTTATATTATGAGGTTATGTGGAGAAAGTTTCTTTCTTTATGACGTCATAGTCCGTCCAGTTATGCGTAAAAACAATTAGTACCAATGTATGTTCACCGTAATTTATAGAATATAGTATCTTTAGTAATCTGTTTGTAATATTTATTTTAAAATGTGTTTATTTCTTAAAGTTTAGAGTAGTCTCACTTTAGAATCCACGTATTTGCAATTTTCCTTGATTGTATCACTCATCCCATATTCCTCCTTCTAATGAACATTTAGCGTTAGTATTTGTGTCATATTATCCCACCTATGCACGATATTTTCATTCGTACGTCAAAATAAAGAAATTGAGATAGTATTAGATTTTTGTCAATTCGGTCAGTTTTGTCGAGTTTACGCTGATAAAAAATGATGATGATAATTAAATAACAAGAGAGCAGCTTACTTCCACACATCACCATACGTTTGTGTGTAATTTATCTTTTCCACAAAAATACTCAGTGTTTGTGAGAAAAAGTTAATTTCTTTTCTGAATTGCAACTGAAAACTCACCTCTCTGTTGCTACTTAAATACTTTAAAAACTATGTGTAAACTAGGGAACAACCCGTCACGCTTCGCGTGCCAACCTAGTCACCCGCTCTGCACGCTTCACCCTTCTCAGGTAATTTTGTTATTTTTCTTCATATTGCACGCTTACATTGATAAGAAATAACATCTTAAGTCAATTTGAACCGTCCTAAGCTCTCTCATGCGTGTGAAGAATGACACAGGTAAAATCAACACCTAATCGAGGTGCTATTGGGGTATTTAATATCTTCCTTGGGTTGTTTCGGAGGCTATATTTTAAAATCCTTGTCTAGTAAGGATCTAGAACCCGTAAAGAATATTTGTTACTAGTTTCATGCTTCAAATCCTTATAGTCTTTGAGAATCTGTAATCAGTCATTCAGTAGTATTTGGTTTTTATGTTACAGATGAGAAAAGAAACCCTAACATTACGTTAGCTTCGACTCTCTTATGTTCGGGACGGTTGTGGAAGAGAAACTGCCTCTCGTTAACGAGGGTTAGAAGATGAACTTATCGTAGAAGGCTGGACGTTTGCGTGTCGAGTGACTGAGTGGCCTCGAAACGTTTGTTGCCACTCTTTAATTAACCAATCTGTTCTCTTCGAGCTCTTAATCTTTCCAAACAGGCGATTGTTCAACAGTTAGTAACGACTCTGGGCGATCCAAAACACGTCAAAGTGCTGTTTGGGATTTATAGGTACGATACTTCAGCGGGTATCTTTTAAAACATGATCTGAACATTATTTGTATGTTCCTAATTCTGTAAGTCTTTTAGTAACTTTTAAAAATCTATTTAAAACTCGATAGATAAACATTTTGTGGTTGAAGTATCGAAATGTCGAACTATAAGGAATATATAGTAGACATGAAAGAAAAATATTTTTGTATGGAAATTTTACTGCAATTTCTTCAAGGATAGTTAAAAAAATTAACAAAACAAAAACCAAGATATGTGTAAAAAACCAAAAACCAGTTCCCATGGGCATACATGCCTAAGCGTGAACTTTATTCAGAGTGAATTACGGACCTTTATCTCAGTTGCGGATTCGAACCTAGGACATGCTCTCAATATTGATGTAACAATGTGTGTCCTAGTGAATTGGTATGAAGTTGCAGGGATAATTTTAAAAGTATGGACAGTAGAGTACATACGAAGTATAAGAACTGAATGTTAAAAATTAGCAATTTTAATCTGTTATTCACTTTGACATTGTTATTTCGTTAATCTGCACCGGGCTAAACCGGGCACAGTCTGCCATCGATATGGCTAATGTCGAAGAATCGATAGTGGCTAAGTTCGATACTGGCGAAGTATCGTGTGTCGAACTTTTGAGGTTCTACCGTAGTTTTAACGATTTCAATATCGCATTGACAAAAATGTAACTGTTCTAGATTGTTTAAAATGTTGTATATTACTATGCAATTTTTGATTCTGTATCCAATAAAAAAGTGAGCTGCATTTTCTTACATTCAAAAGCGTCTGTTTGGATAGTTCTATCAAATAGCTTGTTCTCACACTAAGTACGTTTTTGTTGTTATCCAGTTGCGAGTATCACGTTAATGTGTCTTTGGTGTTAGTACTGGATTTATCTTCAATCACAATGCTGTTACTTAAAATGCTTTAAATATATGTGGTCACTTTGTTACAAGAGTCCTTGTTCGAACCATATCATATCGATAATCCTCGAATGGGACTATGGGTAAAGGTCAGACGGAGAGTGCGCAATAAACCATGGTGGAGGGAATTTACTAAGTGTTCTGAGGAGGCTTATAAATCCAAAGTGGATGAAATATTAGTTTTTTATAAGGATTCTGGATTTTAAATTTAAAATGAATGTTCTTTTAATAAGTGGTTATATTTCGTTGGCTTGGAAACATTAAACTTGCAACACGTATGGACTTTATATACTAGCTAATGAAGTTGTTTTAAATATTTTCTTTCAAAGAGCCAAAATATAATCGATAACCTGATACCACCCATTCGAAACCTTCGTTACCATTCTCCATATGAATTACTGAGCCTAAAACGAGAAAATTTTACATAACAGGTTATTTTAGAACAATTTAAGCGTGAAATGTGAAGAAAAATAACATTGCGTAAGCAAGGTGAGAAGGGCACAACGAGTGAAGGGGTTGGCAAGCGAAGCGTGAAGGGGTGTCACCTAGACTATACATAACTTTAAAAATTTATAATTTATTTATTTTACATTTCAGCCGTTATTGTTTTGGATTCTGCTCTGGGGGGCGGGGTGTATGTTTGATTTTAGTTCCTGGTGGGACGTAAGCTGAGGAGAGTGGGTGGGTGGCCTTCTTTGACATCTGGTGAGCGGGGGGGGGGGAGCTGAATCAATTCAAAACCTGGATGCAACCAATCATAAAATTACACCAAATCCATCCTTTTTATTAATAGAGAACGTTTTATGTTAGCTTTTTATGAGTCTTTTCGTACTTGTAAGTGTTTTAGCCAGGGTGTTGTGCTTGTAAGTGAGTTAATATGGTTTGATATTTTCTTGGTTATTCGGGTATCAGGTAATCTGCTTATATGTACGTAGAAATTTAGGCGTCTTTTCTTAATGTTTGTTTTGATATTTGGGTAAAGCTTTATGGTTTCGTTCTTTTTTAGTCTGTATTCTTCTGGTGTGAGTCTTGTCCCTAGTATTTTTTTGATGATTTGCCTCTCTCTTCTTTTTATTTCATCTAGAACTAATTTTCTGTCAAGGGATAGTGTTTCGCTGTGGTTAATAACCTTCTTGTAGTGTCTGATCTTGGTTGTTACTGATATGCATTGTTTGTTAATTATGTTTTGGATCATTCCTAGTTGTTGAATTACAACTAATCTACACCTTTGTGACGCAGTAGCAATATTTACTACCTTTATCCTTTAGATTAAAATGTGATACATCATATGTACATCGCGACGACACTAGTGCCGGGGGCAATGCCTCTTGGAGTGTGGTTCCCAACAACCTTGTGTGCAGGGGTATGTAGTGACAAGTCTATCCACACGACCTCGCCTTTGCCATAGCTTCATGCAATAAAACACAAACACACATCACGACCGGCGGGAAATGTTTATTTGCAGCGTTTATCTTGGGGACGGTGGACAGTGCAACAAACAGTACAACGGCCGCGCCGTGGTTTCCCGCGCCGTTACCTCCGAACGCGGGCGCGCGCGCGCACGCAAAGGTATCATTATTGTTCGCCATTAATCATCGTGTATTTCTAAATGACATGCCACACGCTCATTTAAATCGAGGTTCAGCAACGTTGAAACTTAAAATAATTGTATCTCTACCAAAAAAAGCCAATATTCTTCAAAACATGTTATTATGATAATTATTTGTTTTCATTATTCATTAGTAAGACACCGATTGACAAGATATGGGCGAATATGAGGGTCTAATGAGTGTTTGAGTGTAGTCATAGTTACGAACTAAGGTCGACTGTTCCTCAGGAAGAGCTATCAGCAATAGGCAACTAAGGGACCTACATTTTGACGTGAAATAAAAACTACATTGTGTTGGTCTGATTTTCAGCAAACTGACAAGACTGACACTCAGTTCTCTTCTCTACGCAACATCTGAACCTTGACCACCACTCAACACGGACACCCCAGACTTCTCTAGTAGTGTCCACATCGATGGCAGCCATTGAACGGACGCCGTGTCGGTATTAAAAGGACCGCGCATATAACTTATCGCCTACAAATCTCCTCTACAAGTAGATGGATTACAGCACTGCCGACAGATTTTAAGGTGGATGTTCCTAGACAGCCAAGCCATCGTTGGAAAATTGAAAGGCCTATAAACTATAATGAACACGCACGTTTACCACCAGCGGGTAAAAAATGCTGTTCTATTTAATTTTAATTATTATTATAATGAGTTTTACAGAATGCTATTCGATTATTAAGGTCGATTGTAGTGAGCCATGATTTGATATTATAAGTTTTTTAATTTAAAACCCTCAAGATGGGTACTCAAAGTTTCACATATTCAACTGTAAAAAAAATATATATATAAAATAACCCAATTTTTTATAAACACTAACTTATGGTACACTAGGACTGTTATTCAACTATCCAATGACTTTTAAAGTGTTACGATACGATCATTATTTTGGACCGACTCGTTAAAATAGAAATCCATGTTTCGTTTTTCGTGGAGCGTAAAACATAAAAGAACGACTTTTATCTGTGTTCGTAAAAGTCCTACTCGGTATCTGTGTTCAGGTCTAGTGTACTCGACATAAATAGCTTTTTAAGTCTACAAGTTACACGAAACACATGGCTTTAGCAGACTCAACCTTCTCGTCAGAAGTGGATTTTACATCCTACAATACAGTCTACTCGGTAAAAGTTGTTCTTGTATCATTCCAGCTTTCTAACACAATTGGTTTTTGTAGCTCTCCATATATCAACAGTCTTAACTTGGACAGAAGTTCATTAAATTAACAAACATGATTTTTGGTGGTCTCAACCTACCCGAAGCACACCGTTCACGTTGCCTCCCCTTCTCTAACACTTGCACTAACAGCCGATAGTCTTCCCGGAAAATTCCAAGATCTCCAAAAATTAAAAATTGTGATTAGCTATATAGACAACAACAGATGTATTCGCAGATTTCTTTTTCTGATGTCTGCTTCTAGATGGGGGTGCAAAAGGTGTTACTTTTAGGCCCTTTTTTGTTTTTAGTTTTTATTGTCGATATCCAAAATAGCGTTAGTGAATGGGGCCTCTGTCTACTGACAGAAGAAAGCTCACTTCTCTTTGGAGCACCAAACGTAGTTGATGTGGAAGATAAAAGTTTCATAGATTCAAATTGCCTTTTTTAATGGTTTGTAAGAAATGGCCTTGTTATAAACACGAAAACCCCCGTCTTATAAACTCTTCTATTACAAACAACATACATTATATTTAACTTTTATTGAATATTTCAGTAATAATTTATACAGATTATGTAAACTTTCTATGACTTAAAATTTATTCTCATTTAAAATTTTTATGATCATATTAATTAGGTATTAGGGAGGCTCAGTTCTTGTATGTTTGCTCATAGGAAGCGTGCAGAATCTCCCACCACCGATGTCACGCTCACTTTATGTTGGCTGTTTTACTTACACATCAAATATTCTATTCCCATTTGGGGTTGTGAAAGTTCAAGAAACATATCAGCTTTCTCGATATCGCGACGTTGTAGTGCAGCTGTTGCAAACACTGCCCGAATCCTAGATAACTTTATTTGTGCAGTAGACTCGTCCTGTCTCAAGCCTCCCTCTTATCACAATGATAGATGTGGAAAGTGAAGGAATATCAGCTGTGAAATGCCTCGATATCGTGACGGTGTAGTGCAGCTGTTGCATGCACGGCCTGGACCTTGCTTAACTTCATTGGCGCAATCGACTCATCCTGCAAGGCCTCCCTATCATCTCAATGATAGATGTGAACTACATTGGGGGGGTGAAGTAATATCAGCTCTGAAATGCCTCGATATCGTGACGGTGTAGTGCAGCTGCTGCATGCACGGCCCGGACCTTGCCTAACTTCATTGGCGCAATCGACTCATCCTGCCAGACCTCTCTCGTCACATTTGGGAGTGAAGTAATATCAGCTCTGAAATGCCTCGATATCGTGACGGTGTAGTGCAGCTGTTGCATGCACGGCCCGGACCTTGCCTAACTTCATTGGCGCAATCGACTCATCCTGCCAGACCTCCCCCTCTTCACAATGATAGATGTGATCTACATTGGGTAGTGAAGTAAAGTCAGCTTTTACATACAGTACCTCGATACCATGACGGTGTAGTGCAGCTGTTGCATGCACGGCCCGGACCTTGCCAACTTTATAGGTGCAATCGGCGCTTCCTGTCAAGCCTCTCTCTGTCACAACGATAGATGTGATCTAGATTAGGGAGTAAAGTAAGGTATCCTGTGAAATGCCTCGATATCGTGACGTTGTAGTGCATCTTTTGCATGCACGGCCCGGACCTTGCTAACTCTATAGGCGCAATCGACCCATTCTGTCAGGCCTCCCTCTGTAACAACAATAACTCAGTGTATTCTAAAGAAAATAAGAGTGAGAAAATCTATACAAATTAACCAGAAAATAAGTAAACAATCATATTGAATCTAAGTAACATTTTTTTGTAATTGCATGGTTATTTGTTAATTTTTGTTAATCAAGGGGTGAGAACGAGGTGTGCATGAGGGTCTATTAAGGATCCATGCCCGAGTACTTGACTAGGCAATTGAATTATCCAATTATTGAATTATTCCTTGTCTTGTCCAAAGACAAGGAAATTTAAAGAAGATAACTAAAAAAGTGAATCACTGTAAATATAATAGGCACAGACAACCATTCATATACCTGCATTTATAATCAACATTAATTTTGTGCTAATATATTTAAAGACTCTTAAATAGATAAAATAATTTACTTTGATGACATTTATTTAAGTGTGTAAATATAAAAGTAATTAGTGTAAATTGCACCGCCAAATGATTTTGTAGAAAAGAATGTAATGTAATAAGAATGTTTAATTGCCTTTCAAGATTATTCAAACATGAAGTGTCTTCATTAAAATTTTTTTAGTTTATGTGAGGACTTGGCTTTATGTGTCCAGTGATTCCCATTGAGCCGTGTTATACACGCGTATTCTTCCTTGACAGATTCTATGTGTGATATCTAGACTTTTTTAGCAAGATTATTTTTTGAACGATATGTCCCTTTTAATGAACTTAAATGACACCTTTAGTGAAGATATATATGTATTACTGGCTGACCCCTATTGCTTCGCTACGGTGTTGTTCTCTACGCTTTCCATCTATTGGTTCTTTAAGCGTTCCATACATGACTCTCTCTAAACTACCACATCAATAATAAAGGTCTGCCTGCTGCCATTCTCCTGGATAAGCAGTTCTCAATCTTTTCCTGGTGTGTAACCTTTACCAATAAAAAAGATAAATAAATAAATAAATCGTACCACTCGACTATATTTTAATCACAAGAAAAGTTGTAGTTACTAGAACCTTGGTAGATTTACTAGAAACTTGGATGTTGTGTGAACTAAAATAAAAAGTCTTCGAATGGTACGAGTCAAGTACTTCTAAATGGAAAATTCTGCATCCTTTCAAACATAAAATTCGTAAATCCTATTCCTTGGATTTGGAGTCCCCCCTACAACTTTTCGTGTACCCTCAAGGAGTAAGAATGCCAACAGTTTGAGAATCGCTGTCGTAGATAACACAGTTTTAAAGGCTAGGAAAATCTATAAGTCTACTCTAGGGAGGGGGGTGCAAAGTAGTGCAATCATGTCAGAGTTAGTAGAGATGACCTTCAAAATGTCACAATAAAACTAAATTAGCCGAGCTTTGTTGTCGTTTTATGTTTGTTGTATCAGCTGTTGAAATAAATTAATAAATTAAATCCAATATTACTCTTGTGGAAAACAGGAAAAGCTAAGGGGCTGTTTCTCCCTTTAGGAATATAATTTTTAGAAATACTTTTGTATTTAGTCTCTGAGATGGAAAAGCTAACTGCCCTCCGAATTTTAACAAAATCTGTTGAGCGGTTCCGGAGATTTCTTGACGACTGAGTAAATCATTTTCAAATGTTATGTAAGACTAACCGAGACTTGTTATAACATTAGTATGAGTAGGACAGCCTAGCCTATCTGTAAACGTTTCAATCATCAATAATTAATGTAATTTAAAACCAAATAT
Source organism: Stictocephala bisonia (assembly GCA_035578905.1). NCBI lineage: Eukaryota > Metazoa > Arthropoda > Insecta > Hemiptera > Membracidae > Stictocephala > Stictocephala bisonia. The sequence goes on along the minus strand of JAQJVL010000009.1, from coordinate 5,712,271 downwards.
CCTTTGCAGTGATTACATTTCCTCTGCTAACAAATTATATTTCAATTGCTTTCACAGCACTTACACAGAGAAGGATAATCAGCGTATTTCACTACTACCATACTAAGAATTATATTTAATGGATTTAATCTTGTTTGCATGATATCGTAATTGTTTTGTGTCCGCCGCCTGTATTTTAATGTCGTCTTGTTCCATGTAAATCCAACCTAGAATATTTAACGTACATTAGTGTAATTACTGTTGGTGTATCGTGTAATTTACGTTTTGTTGAAAATGATGGTCGTATAATGTCGTGCGGACGGCTTCGGGTTTCAACTTTACTTGGTGTTTCGAACAGGCTGTAAATAAGCTGACCGCCCTAAGGGACCGGAGGAGAGGTTGATATTCAATCTTTATTTTATTAACTGTTTTAAGTCATGTTCATAACGTCATTTGACTGTAACATAGCTGAGGTTAGTGTTAGAGTCTTATACAACGGTGTTTTCCCATCATATTTTATCATCCTTTTCTCCATTATGATTAGGTTATAAGTTAGGTTAGGCTTTATGCTACAAGGAGTAAAGTCTTGTTTTTTTTGTTTTTTTTTTTTATAACTCTGCGAGATTGTTTTTTTAAACAATACTGCGAGATTCAACGCATTCGTACAAAATAACAATAACTTGTTTTCTCAAACCATTATAAGAAGTAACATTCACGTATTTCCTTTCGCAAACAGTAATGTTATGTTCAGTTTTTGCAAAACAAATCAGAAATGCATACAGATTTATTACAAACATATTTCTTTCATAATGCAAGTTTAAGGTTACCTAATTAACTTATATTTTCAAGTATTACGAACATCTACAGATTTCCTGAAATCGTTTTTTGTTTGATTGTTCAGCACAGCTTATCACGAATTTTGTGTTGAATAAATGCTTGAAGATAACGAATTATTTATTTAACGTATAAACGTTTAATTTAACTATTTGTTTTGTGTAGGGTGACAAGGAACTGCGATTACCTAACTACTTAGTCGTATCAGCACTGGTGGCGCAGTGCTGTAATCCAGCTACTTGGGGACAAAGTATTGTGGAGATTGTAGGCGATAGGCTCTATACTCGGTCCTCTTAATGGCGATAGGCTCTATACTCGGTCCTCTTAATGGTGGGTCCGCTTAATGGTTGCCATCGACGTGGTCACTTCTAGAGAAGTCTGTGGTGTACACGTTGGGAGGTAGTCAGGGTCCGTATGTTTTGAAGGGAAGACAACTGAGCTTGTCATATTGTCGAAAATCAGACCAATACATCGTGTTTCGGATTCCTAGTAAAACTTTAGGTCCCTTAGATGCCATGGTTAGTAGGTTAATCCACGTGTAAAATAATTATGAGACATTATTTACGCTTTATATACGATCTCTACACATTATTTACGATTTTTCCTAGCAAGAGTTTTCATGAGCTTGATAGGTATAACGTTTTAAACAGGGCATACACCTTTAAACTTTTACAAAAAAAAAAAAAAAAAAAAAACACATGGAATAGAGTATGCATTTCGTGATTGTAGTCATTTGGATAAAGCACGTACTTATTATGTACGTTCATTCACCCTTTCAGAAAGAAACTTAACGATACTAAACCTTCGACTCGTTCAACAATACTAGTAATTCAAGATTTGATCCGTTATTGTACTAGCGTGCAGTTCGCCGCGTGGGAAGTGATATTTTCACCGTAAGACATTATTTATGAATTTCAACTGCGAGTGAGGCAGCAGCCCGGGGTCTGACGCAGCTAGCAATCATCTTTGATTTCTTACCTATGAAGTTGTTATTTGCGCATGACCCAGGCGTGGTCCACACTCTAAATGCATGTAATTGTTATTTAATAGTCAGTTTATAGTGGATTTATCCTCTCTCCTCGTCGACTCGAGCAGTAGCGCGCTTTTGAAAGGTCAGGTGTCTCTCGACCTGTGTTTACATTACACGTCTCGCAGTTACTGTGTTACTTAAATTCCTTGATTCTTGATGAGGATTAAATTGTAACCCTCACTTACCACTCATTGTAGAGAGGTTTGTTTCCCAGTAAATTACAGCTTTAAAAAATATAATAGAGTCTATTTTTGTTCACATAGAATTGCACCCGAATTCCATGCACGGAATACGAATTTTGAACGGAGGAATTCAAAATTATCTTGTAATTCCTAGTCACGTTATAAGTCGGCACTAGTGACGCAGTGCTGTAACCCGGCTACTTGAGGACAAAGTGTTGAGGAAATTGATGGCGATAGGTTCTTTGCCCGGTTCGCTTAATACCAACTAGAGAAATCTGGGGTGTTCGTTTTGGGTGGTATATAAGGATCGGATGTTGTGTGGGGAAGAGAACTGAGTGTCCGGCTTGTCAGTTAGCTGAAAATCATACCAACACTAGGTGGTTCAGATTCCACGTAAATCTTTAGGTCCCTTAGTTGCTCTGGGCTATTAATAAACGGCTCTTTATGAGGAATAGTCGACCTTAGTTAGTAACAATGACTACACTCGTTCATCTACACCCATCACACTTATTCGCCCCTATCTTAACGATCGGCGTCTTACTAATGAACGCGTTATGATAACTACCTCAACTTTACAAGCGTACAATTGTTTGCAGTCGTTAAAAACTATTACAATGCAAAGTAGAGGTTGTCTTCATCAGTACGAACATGAATGCTACGTACATTAATACAGTGTTAAAGAAACAACGAACAAAAAATATACATCACTAAACAAATACTGTTATTACGAGCAAAGTAATCCAAAACACTAAGAGAAAATAAAACAGAAATGCTCGATGAAATTCAAAACAAAAAATCATCTTTCTGTAAATTAATTTATAGTTATTTTAGAGCTAAAATATTAGGAGTGATAACTTAACACAAAATTCATTGCAAATTATTTTATTGTTTGTTGCTGATTATGATGACTAACAATATTTAATTTGACACAATTAAGTACTAAGTAGGATTTTTCAGCTTTTTGGCTAAGGAAAAATTATCCTGAAGGGATCCGGTACGAATCAAAAGTAAATTTTAAAAACATTTTCTTTCTTTTCTTTTTTTTAGTTTTTACAGGTTAGGACAATAGAAGTGAATTAAATGAGAGAGCATATATGTAAAATATTGACATTTTACAATTTCAATATAAAATACAAATGAGACATTTTAGGCAAATTATAACATTATATTTCCAAAAGATTACCTTCTATATGTCAAATAAACTTAATTTAAGCCTTTTTTTAAACGTTCACCGTTTTTATAATCTTTATACAATTAGGAAAATTATTGAAATTTTTGGTCCAAAAAATATAAAAGTTTTTCGAATCGTAATGATTTTTCGGAGAGAGAATAATATAAATATTTAGTGATATGTTATAAAAAAAATATTGATATGGCCGATACTATCAAAATAAAAATATCAATAATAATATATCGACATGTCGAAACATATTTATCGATATATCGTTGCCATCCCTATACAAGTGGCCTTCATTAGAGTGCTCTTTATCTTCCCGACCGCAGTCAGTGATATCAGGGATTTGAAGATGAGTGATATAGTATTCGAAACGTTCTCAAACTGTACTCGTTTATAAAGTACATTACTCAGTCCGACTCATAAAACAAAAAACAAAACAAAACCAAACGATTTGACCTACCACAATTTAGTTTAAGCCAAAATTACGAATGATTTTAGCTGTTGGCACAGAAGCATTTATTATAAGTAACTCAACTTATCTAATTCACCGTTCACGTCAGATTCTATGAAATAAAGTAATCTATTCTTAAATGGAATAGATATAACGAAAAACAAGTTTTACCATTTTTGACGATCGACGTACTGTCAGATCCTGAGTTCTCAGGGCCGACAGTCGATCAAGATATGACGACCTGTCACAACGGATGCAATGGATGGTGATCGTGCGATGAATTTTGCAGTGACCTAGACGTGTCTTCTTTTTGTCGATACGACGCCGAGGAATATGAATTGTGGGTTTGCAACCTGTGAGGTAAGGTAACCAACGGGTGAACATCAATCGCATAACTGGTTTGGCCCCGCGTCTCGGTTTGGGATGTTAGTGTTAAAAATCATCATGAGAATATAGATTTTTAATTTACCTTAGAAATTAAATCAAACCAAAGGTGACTGATGTAACTAAACTTAGTTTAAAGGACATGGTTTTACAAACATTAGGAATGGAGAAGTTGGCATGAAATGACATAGAAAATTGATATTTAAGACAAAAGTAAGAACCTTGACTGTAATATATTGAGCACTTGTGTTATATTCTATAAGAAGTTATTCATCTACCATGAGTAATTTACGACTTGGCTGAATGTTCATCCACTATCCCTTAAGTCATGTACGGCTCAGTCAAACAATAGATACGTTCCTGCAAAAGTTATGTATTTCTTAGCCGAATATTCATTCACTATCCCCTGATTCAAGTACGAATCAGCCAAATAATATATCCATTCCTCCATATGTTATGTACAACTTAGCCGAGTGTTCATCCGTTATCTCTAGTGTCATGTACGACTAGGTCAAACGAGAGATCCGTTCCTTTATAAGTCATGTGCGACTCGGTTAAATTAAGTACTAGATTTGTTTCTCTATAAGTCATCTACGACTCATCAAATACTAGATCCGTTCCTCTCTACGTCATGTACTACTCAATCAAATACTAAACTCGTTCCTCCATATGTTATGTACGAGTCGGTCAAACAAGATATTCGCTGCTTTATAGGTCATGTGCGACACAATCAAATACTACACTCGTTCCTCCATACGTCATGTACGACTCGGTCAAACAAGAGATTTGTCACTTTATAAGTCATGTACTACCCAATCAAATACTACACTCGTTCCTCCATACGTCATGTACGACTCGGTCAAAGAAGAGATTCGTAACTTTATAAGTCATGTACTACCCAATCAAATACTAATTTCGTTCCTCCATACGTCTCGTACGACTCGGTCAAACAAGAGATTTGTAACTTTTTAAGTCATGTACTAGCCAATCAAATACTACACTCGTTTCTCCATACGTCATGTACGACTCGGTCAAAGAAGAGATTCTTAACTTTATATGTCATTTACTACCCAATCAAATACTTCACTCGTTCCTCCATACGTCATGTACGACTCGGTCAAAGAAGAGATTCGTAACTTTATCATGTACTACCCAATCAAATACTACACTCGTTTCTCCATACGTCATGTACGACTCGGTCAAAGAAGAGATTAGTAACTTTATAAGTCATGTACTAGCCAATCAAATACTACACTCGTTCCTCCATACGTCATGTACGACTCGGTCAAAGAAGAGATTCGTAACTTTAGAAGTCATGTACTACCCAATCAAATACTACACTCTTTCCTCCATACGTCATGTACGACTCAATTGTATTTTAGTTTGGCGGAAGTAGAATGGTTTCAGTCGATTATTTTTATTAAAAAACATATTTTGTCTTTAATACCATATGCCCTCGGAAAAGGTTCTTTAAATCTAAATGTCATGTCTGGTTTACTAAAGAAATTATTTCAAACTTAAAATTGAAAGAAAATTCCGTAGAAAATTTAAGAAATTGGGGAAGAATTACTTTAATAATTATTTTAAATATTTAAGATCGAAAGTAAAAAAAAGATATAAAAACTGCTTTCGAATTATTTATTCGGAATGCTGAAAATAATATAATTGGTGACAGCCAACAATTTTGGAATTTCATAAATAACAAAAGTCTGCTAGTAAGAATTTTCTGGTAATGGAGTTTAATAACATTTGTTTGGACATTGGAAAATCAATCACTGATGGTTTCAGTCCCAAACATTAAAAGTAGGGACAAGCCCTTGTTCATTCTGCCACAGTCTCGTACTGCGGCTCGTGCCTCCTTCCACTTGCTGCGAATGATGAGATCCTACAACTCTATGGTCTCGAAAACGTCAGACATATGTATATATTTATTGACAATATAACAAGTTTCAAGAGAAAATGCATTTCTTCATTGATGGTTAGTTGACTGATAGTCCTGGATTATTACTAATGCTATTATTAATTTATTGTTGGAATTTTGTTATTATTGAGATTTTATATTTGTTATTTATTTATGTTTACATAGGTTATTTACTTATGTTTATATTTGTTGCTTACTTATTTTTATATTTGTTATTTATCATTATACTTGTTAGTTGTTATTTATTCATTTTTATAGTTTGTTGATATTTTCCAATTTTATTGTTTGTTGCCTATAGTATATCGATTCGTTTAAAGCTTTTAATTAAAATTAGAAGATGAAATTGATCATTATTAGTATTACGTTGATTGTATATTTGATATTGTTTCAAGTATTTATTATTTTCAAATTGTAAGCCCTTGTGCATGTCTAAAGTGTTTTCTTATTATTTATTGTATTTATTATATTTGTAGTAGTGGGTTATGATAACAATGGACTAAGACGTTACCAGCAAGATATATTATATATGTTTGTACTGCTCCAATCTTATCGGGTTATAACCTGTATTGAGGCAAGTAAATAAAATAAAAGTAATAGATACGTCTCTCTTGGAATCGAATAAAATATATGATGTGTTGAAATGCTATAACCATTCGGGTATGAGTTGAGACTTTGATAATAGCTATGGCAAAAAGTAGTTGCTATCTTAAATAAGTCGTCATTCCTATTGCAGACAAAATTCTAACTTCACTACGACTGGGGAACCAGTTTCAGAATTATATGACCATTTTGAACAATAATGGCTATCACAGTAAATGGGATTCAGTTTGAAACGCACCGGAATCTTGTACTTTGTTAAATTCCTCGGGAAGCGAGCTTATCCATTTGTAACCAACGTGTGCGATCACAGGGAAGGGAACACTGGATGAATTTATTTATAGGCCTGTGTCACAATCGTTTATAGAGAACAAATAGTAGACTGCACCGGAAAGGTGACATTTAGGGTTGTGACCACGCGGTTGAACAGTATACTTGATATTTTACGTTTTACAAACTTTTCGAAATATAATTTGTTTGATCTTGTTCCAGTTAGAGAATATTGTTTTCCTTTGTATTAAACTTGACTTAAATTATTCAATTGCATCGACTATGGATAAATTTAACACACTTTAACAAATCGATAGTTTTCATTTTCACTTGTCTTAAATCACCAGATATTTTTAAACAACTACAACACGTTACTCACTCAATCTCAATCTGATTTTATTACAATAAAACATATTGATTATCTACACTTTACCCTTCTTAAAATCACTAAAATGAAATTAAGTCTTAAAAGAGTTTAATTTTAGTACAGTTTTTATAAGCTAATACATTTTTTACACAATGCAAACAAAAATCACACAGTTAAATCTAAAAACAGAAATGATCTATCAAAACATGTTTAATTGGATGAAACCAGTAATCTGAATTGTAGTCATAAATAGTAGTCATAAACTTTACTGGCCTTAGACAGTGGGTAATAACTATTTATTGAAAATAATTCATACCGTAAATAAAATATAGTTTTGCTCTTATGTGGAACGAGCAGACACATCACACACTATACGAACAGTTTTTACTAGTCCAATGTTTTTGTCTCATTGGAAAGAGGGGAGGGGGCAAAGTTTATGGCATAAACGTCTTATCTTCAATTAGAACTAAGAAATAAAATAAACTATTTTCACCTAACGTAATTTTTTACTAAGCCACCATCTTGTGGCCATAAATAAAAAAATACGATTACGTAATTACTACAAATGATTTCCACATGATTCATTTTGAAATTTCAAAAGTCATATAGAATTCCAACTTAATGCATGTGTTATGTAGCTAAATCATTATTGGGAAAAGAGGTTAACTAATGTGAAACAAGTTAAGGTCGCACAACAATAATACTAGCAGTATAAGTACAAAGTACACATTGTGGTGAATGAATCCTTCGTTAATCCTTCAGATCTGAAGATGGTAAACTTGGTTTACTTGTAATGGATCACCATGTATTTTTACTTTTTTGTAGTACATTTGTGTTATGTGATGCTCACTTATATTGTTGTCCTACCGACACGTAATTTGCGAAGTTTTGGCTCTAGTGCGTCAGTGCTGTGACCCAGCTACTTGGGGACAAAGTGTTGTGGAGATTGTAGGCGATACGGTCCTCTTAATACTGACCCATCGGCGTGGACACTACTAGAGAAGTCTGTATTGGTGTCCATATTGGGTGATAGCCAGGGTCCGGATGTTGTGTAGGGAAGATAACTGAGAATGAGGTTTGTCAATTAGCTCAAAAACAGACCAATATTACGTGGTTTGGATTCTACGTAAAGCTGTAGGTCAATGGCTATTTATTAGGATCAGTCTACCTTAGTAATAATGACTACACTCGTTCATATACACTCATTACTCTCATTCGCCCCTCATATTCGCCCATATCTGTACGATCGGCGTCATAGTAATTAGAAATTAGTAACAAAATAATTGTTGAATAAAGACTAATTTACACATTTTTATTATTTTGAGTCTTTCAAAATGCACCTCTATTTTTTTACCTACTGTCTACTACGTACTATTAAGCATGAACGTACATGTAGGGCACAGAAACTTGTAAGTAAGCTGTGTCATGTTAAACCATTTGAAAAAAAAAAAACTCGATACTTCCAATCGATTGTCGACTTTCCATCATTATACAATGTCGACACTGATGGGATCGCGATTAAAAACAAGTTACCTCAAATGGAAGATGAGAAGGCTCGACGTATGTCGATACATTAGCATAATTTGTACGAACGGTTGTTCTTTGAAATAATGGACGGATTTACAAATAGAGCAATTAATACACGGATGTCAATTAAAATAAACGCTTATACTAAGACATTGATGCCACTGGATTGTGTCCTTAAGTGATTCAGAAGACTGTAATAATAAGTTGGATTGATTCAAAAAAATAAAATGAATTAGATTTACATTGCCATAAATTATAACATTTACCGTTATTAGTTCATAATATTCCTGTTTGTAATATCTGTTATCTCATAATATTCGATGTAATAATCGTGTTTCCAATAAAGAGTTTCCTGAATAAATAACATCAATAAATAAAATTAGGTTCTGCTAAAATGTTGACTGGTACTCGTTTCTATCAGGCTTCGTTAGTTTTCATCTAAATTTGTTGGCTTCATTCTCAAAATGTCTGATTATCTCACCAAAAATACACTATAAAGTACAACTTAAGTACGCTATAGAGGTGTTGTGATGCATAAACACACTGCTGGAAAGTTGACAGCCGTAAGTCGTATTATAAAATACGACATACATAAATGTTGTTCTATTTTAACGGTTCGTATTTGTTATTAAAATGAGTTGTGTGATAGTTATATGATTATTAAGGGTCCATTATTTGATCCTACAGGCCGGATTATTGAATAGTTTTTATCCTAAGACGTTACAGATGAAATCAAAATTCACAAATCATTAACATATGTATATTATTGAAACTCTAATAGTTGACCATGAGTTGATATTATAGTTTTTCAAGTTTAAAATCGTCAAGAATGTTGTATAAAGTGACACACATTTGACTGTAAAAAAATTATAAAAATGTTCAGCTTTTTACAAAAATTAACGTATGGTCCACTAGAATAAATCTAAACCTATACAATTATATTTCAAGTGACCTGATTCGAACATTATATTGCGAATAATATCCTTGAAATAGAAAGCCATGTTTTGGAATTTTCCGTAAAGCGATACGGCTCTCTTGATTGTAATGTTTTTCAATAAAATTAACTTATAGTGCTGTTCGTTTTGGTCTCATCTATATAGGGATGGAAAATAATTTCAAATTATCTGTATATCGAAGATGTATAGAATTGTAAATGATTTGTCTGTTTAAAATTATGCACTAACTCTTAATTCATTAGCAATGCTCTTATCTCATGTTTTGCTGTCATTATTTAGAATGACTAAATTCATTGTTTATCTTATCTTCATAAGCTAGTGAGCGGAGACCTAGACAATAGTGACTTGTTGGCTCAACTTGATTTCTGTGTCCCTCGACGGAATTCACGTAATTCTCTTGTTTTTGCTCCTCGCTTTTTTCGCACCAATCTTGGTTATCACTCGCCTCTCAATACAATGTGTCGGCTGTGCAACCCATATGAAGTTGATTTATTTAGGTATAATTTAAAGTCATTCGATTTTTACTTAATTGAAATGTTTAAGAATAGCCGTAGGCCTACCTAAATAATTTTTTCCTCAATCACAATTGCCTTTTTTATTTTTTGTTGTTTGTTCAAATATTTATTTACACGTTGTTATTGTAAAGTCTTTTTATATTTACTTTTGTTGCTTTTGTTATTAAATTTTTCTGTAAATATACTCGTAGTTCATTGTTTCATATACTTATGTGTGCATAAATGCTATTAGTTAGTTGAAATTTATTCAAGTTATATCTTTTTTGTTAAGCAATTCCATATATTTTTCATTTTTATCGATTTGTTTCGGCTTTGAGAACTCTGTTGGAAGAAGTGAGTATTAGACTTGTTTATTTTTTTTAGAACTGAAAAAAACAGGGTTACACACGAACGTGTATGGGTGGGCGGGTGGGTCAATACCACTGTACGTGTATGGGTGGGCAGGTAGGTTAATACCACTGTACGTGTATGGGTGGGCGGGTAAGTTAATACCACTGTACGTGTATGGGAGGCCGGGTGGTTTTATTATGTGTAACTTGTAAATATATCAATAATATATATAACATTAAGCGCTTAGATACACAAATGAAGGTAAATTAGAAAAAGGAAGTGAAATATGTATGCACGTGGTTTATACTAATATAATTATACAGGGTGGAAAAAATATGGAAACGCTTTCACAACAATGTTATTATTTTCCATAGATAAATCGATTATAGTGAAACGTTTGTGTTGCAGATGTGGTGCATCTGACAAACAAGATCTTGCTATGTCTTTTTTTGATGTTATAAAAATGTTTCTTTTTCTCATTAGTTCTATAATAATAGGCATAAGCTGTTTTGTAGCCTTTAAATTTAATAAATAAATAAATAGAATGTAAATATTAAATAAATCTATCTACACGAAACAAGTTGTGGTCTGTGGGGTTGAATGAAAAAAAATCAAAATAAGAATAACTATCCCTTTAATTATCTCGTTAATAAAAAATAATGATGTAATAACATCGTTATTTTTTTCCAACATTTTAAAATTACATTAGACTTCTTATGCACACTAAAAATTACACAAATTAATTCACTAAACCTACTTTCAGTACATGCCAGTTAAACGATTTAAAAATAAAACTTTAGAAATAAATGTTCCACTTAAACTCACGTAAAAAACTAAATATAGTTACTTTATTATTTCAATTCATGTTTTGTGGGCATAAGATTCAATTGAAATGTGTCTTTTTTTGGAATCGTGACGACTTTGAATGGACCAAACACATTGGACCAAAATATTGACATGGCCAATATTATCGAAATAAAATATCGATAGTAATATATCAATATTTTCGATTTATTGATATATCGTTGCCATCCCTACATCTAAAAGAGTTTGTAGTATATGTTTGTAAATGTGTGATCTATTGGATGTAGAGATATGTAGGAAACCCGCTGTAACCACACTTTCACTGAACTGTATTTACGTACGTAATAAATATAAATACTGCACACTCTGGATTTATGTAACTTTTACACGTTTATTATTGTTATTACATTTATTATTACATTTTAACTTAAATACGGATAGTAAATCTGGACTTAAAGTTAAGCGACTTTACTGGATAGTTAGTAAAAGCGAACGTCACATAAAGTTACTAAATATAAGTACTACATTTACAAATATTATAGTGATCAATTTCGGCAAATCACTTATTTATCTTCCAAATTTCAAACTAGAGGAATGAAACAAATAATCATTGTAAACCCACCGAACCTGTGAACGTACCTTTGGAGTGAGTCGACATAATCGCTTAGTACCCACCCACTCAGCCATCAGACATGATCTGTTGGTTAGCGGACACATGAATTAGGACCACCCACGTGAATACGGACATATCATAGGACTTATCCAGCCTGCAGATGAGATTTAGACTTAGCGGATATCCTTTTCTGGATCCCACAGGTCTAAGGAAGATACACGTGGTTTGCCGAAATCGATCAAAAAATATTTGTGCATTTTGTAGTTATATTGAAATACATATGTGATATGTAACTTTTAGTTGTATTGTCGTTCTACCAACACGCAACACAATAATGGGGGTTTGGAGGGGGAACCTTAAATTTCAAATATAAACCCTCAAGAAGTGACACCACATTTTAAAGGTCTTTATAAATGAACAATGCTACATACTAGAGGTCTCTATCTCAATCCAGTACAAAACTACAGCCTGTCAAAATTTAAACTAAAAATTACATTTAAAATCAATAAAAAAACTATTTTATAATTAAAGGAGGAATAAGGTAAGTTTAGAAAAATTTAAAAAGTGTAATTATTTTAGGTTAAGAATAGGTCCGAACAGATGAGTCAACAACCATTGTTTTTTAGCACAACTTTTTAATAAACTTTCGACAGGCTGTAGTTTTGTACCAGTACCAGTAGTTTTGTACTGGATTGAGATCTAGTTTGTGGCATTGGTCTTCATTACCTTTAAAATGAGGTGTTAATCTAATTTAATTACTTCGCGTATTATTGACTGTAAACACCAGGCATTTGTCTACATGAAATAAATAAATATAATATAAGATATAAATAATATAGTTAAACAATTATCTAAATTCAATAAAAAATAGTATTCGAACTAGCTTTGGTTCAATATGAAAAGTATAAGCTCAAAACCATTGATTATATACTAAAACTAACAAAACCCTAACCTACCAAGCGCCTTAAGGGCTGTGTAGGCAATCACTGCAATACAGTGGTGTATCTGAATTGCCACCAGTGCCGTTGTATCTGTTTATAATAACAATGCATTAACTTAACGCCACTAAGAAATTACTACAGTATTTGATCAAAGTATAATTGGAAATTAAAGGACTTTTTTGTTATAACATTATTTTTATTTGATTAAATCCACGTTACTTAATCCTTTTCCAAGGTTTCGTCAAACCAATTATTTATTTTACATTACCTTATTTCTACAGGGTGTCCCACAAGTCCTTCCCCCCTGTAACTCTTGTACGGAATGAAACGAACCAATATCCTTATGGGGATATTTATGCAATGAATAATGATTTTTGCACTAAGTGAGAATTTAACTTCTCAACCCAATATAGGGGGTGGGGGAAGTCCAAAATTTAAATGCAAACCCCCATCAAGTGACACATCATTTGAACGGTCTTTATAAAAGAAGAACAATGCCACAAACTAGAGGTCTCTATCTCAACCCAGTACAAAACTACAGCCTGTCGAAGGTTTATTAAAAGGTTTCGCTAAAAGAACAATGGTTTTGCTGAATCATCTGTTCGGACTTATGACCTTTGGTCCGACCATGGAGCGCAAAAACCATCATTAGTCATTACATAACTATCCCCCAAAGTACATTGATTTGTTTTATTCCGTTCAAACGTTACATGGGGGGGGGGGGGGCTTTCGGGACACCTTGTATATACTTATAGTTGGGCTTTACGTCCTTCCCTTCAGATAGCACTCCTAAATTTAATCTCAAATTAAATCGCACAGGCTATTTAAGTATTATTTAAACTTGAAAGTGATCTATAAATCCTGACAGTCCATAAAGGTCGTAAGTCCACTAGAGTATGCGGCAGGCAAGCTTGTAGTCTGAAATTGCCTCGTATAGGCGGCAAGCTTGTAGTCCTCAATTGCCCGTTATATTCTGCTCAATTGCTTGTCACTCCGTCGAGCAAATCGCTAACTTTGCGAGATTAATAGTATCTTGAATCGGCCTAATGGTAGTGGTTGAGGCGGGTTGTTTCTCTTAGAAGTGGCTGGCGAGGAAATTACGTCGGTGAATAGAAGTCGATAGAATATATGTAGTCATGGATACTATTCACAGAACGAATGGTCAGTTTAAGGCACAAGATGACTCTGTTTTGTGCGTAGTTGGGTGCAAGGGAAAACACCAATTTCGTCTGACAGTTTACTAAAGTCTCAGGACGGCTATTATAAATATGTATAATCAGTTTTGTAAATATGTATGAACATATCAATTATTGAATGTATTTAGGGTTCTATTGATTGAGATAATTTTATTAAAACTCTAACATTGAATAAAGTTTACAAACTTAGTCCCTGTTAGCTATCATCATTAATTGTTAGTCATTAATCCTAAATTCATACTCTTATTTCTTATAATACCATATTTGTTTTTGAAATTTATTAATGATGGAGTATCAGATGAGGGAGACAAAGGTAGTTGGACATTTGCCATCATTACGTGTAAATTAACAATCACGACATTTCGATTTGGTAAAACCCAAACCTTTTTCAAGTTCTAAAAACTAAATTACATCTACACAAACATGTTATAAAAAACTCAGACATTTGGGTTTTACCAAATCGAAACGTCGTGATTGTTAATTTTCACGTAATGATGGCAAATGTCCAACTACCTTTGTCTCCCTCACCATATTTGTGATAAAAGTAATAATAACAGTTATATATGAATGTATTTCAACTTTTTATATTACAGAAAAAAATCTATTATACTAACGTTGATTTAAAAAAGCTAAACTTCTCGTGATCTGTTATCAAAATTAAGAATACTTACTGTTTGTAGTATTGTATGTAAATTTTAGAATCTGTGATTTATACAGTAAAATTTAGAATGTACATAAAATGTAGTAAGTGGAACGAACACAATTGCAATAGAAGAAGACAAAATAATTATTCATTATTAAGACGCCGATCGTCAAGACATAGGCGATTTTGAGGGGAGAATGAGTTTGATGAGTCAAAATGAAGGAGTGTAATTGTTCTAAGATCGGCTGTTCCACAGAAAGAGCTATTTATTAATAGCCCAATAGCTAGGGCAACTAAGGGAGCTTTATCTTTACCTGGAATTCGAACCACGTAGTGTTGGTCTGATTTTCAGCTAATTGACAAGCCTAACACTCTGTTATCTTCCCCACAAAACATCTGAACCTTGATTACCATCCAACATGGACCCCCCAGACTTCACTAGTAGTAACCACGTCGACGGCAACCATTGAGCGGACGCCATGTTGGTATTAAGAGGACCGAGCATTTAAAATTTTTAAAATTTTAGAAGAAGGTAGCATTGCATTTTCGAAAAGAAAACTACAAATATGGAAGCAAAGTTCTTTAATAAAATTCCATATAATATAATGAACAATTTAAATAAAAATTAATAATGCTCTAAAGGAATGTGTCTTGGAAACCTTGTATTATAGGTTGAAGAACTTTTAGACCAAAGATAATAATACAATTCAAAACTATATTATGTAAGGGAGACAAAGGTAGTTGGACATTTGCCATCATTACGTGAAAAATAACAATCACGACGTTTCGATTTGGTAAAACCCAAACCTTTTTCAAGTGCTAAAAACTAAAGTACATCTACACAAACATGTTATAAAACTACGTTCTTAAACTAATAAACTTATCTACTTTAATAATTATCTACATTTTAACCTAGATCCTAGAATGGAGTACAACAAAATGAACTTCTACTAAATATAAAAAATATTAACAGGGTTAAATTAATATAGCCAAATAGGCACTGTCAAGGTCACGATATCAACGAAAAATGTAAAACACAATAAAATTAATATTCAAATCAGACTGAAATAAGATTACATTAACTAATCATAAATATATGGTACCTGAAAAACACAATTAATTTAAAATAACATTCAACACGCACAAAAAATTATATATATATGGCTCGGAAGGACTGAGGCTACTATTAAAATTACATTTTAACCTGAAAAGACAACAATTACTAGGAATAAAACAATACCATAATCAAATATTACAAAAATGATGAAGTCTTACGACCCGCAGTGACGATGGCGTCTAGACGTCCCAGGTACGAAGTGAGGATGATACAATCCAAATGCAGTGTCTACGAAGTTCCCTCCAAGTTGATAAAACACGGGGACTAGACAAACATACACACTACACTTCACAACAACCATACACAGACTGACGAGGTCAGGGACGTACGCTCCGAGATCGCCAAAAATGCGGTGACTCAGGTACGGGGACGGATACTCATGGGGTGTTTAATTGTTATAGGTGCAGGTGGTGTAGGATTCTGGTTAGATGATGTCATGAGTGTATTGAACTTTTTATCAAGTGTGTTTTTAAGTAAAGGAACTCACATGGGTCTAACTTCTATGCTACTTTGACTGATTACTTGTTCATTATTTAGTTTCATAAAGGCACCTTCGATGAATTTACGTTTAAAAAAATGTGGTTCCCTGTAAAGTATTTTAGTGTTATCCCAGTTAAATCTGTGCTCATTGTTCCAGGCATGTTCAGCTAATTTAGAATGTGTAGTGTTTCCTTTTTTAATGTTATTTTTGTGTTCTTTTAGCCTAACTTCCAGTGGTCTCTTTGTTTCCCCTATGTATTTTTCATTGCATTCACAAGTAATGCAATAAACTTACATTTTTGGAGGATTGCTCCTCATTCTTTGGTTTAGTTTTAGTTAAAGACTGTCTTAATGTGTGTAAAGACTTTATAACATGTTTGTGTAGATGTAATTTAGTTTTTAGCACTTGAAAAAGGTTTGGGTTTTACCAAATCGAAACGTCGTGATTGTTATTTTTCACGTAATGATGGCAAATGTCCAACTACCTTTGTCTCCCTCATCTGATACTCCACCATTAACAAATTTCAAAAACAAAGTATATTATGTACATTCAAAATTACCGTTTTTTAATTTTAATTTTGACTAAGCTATTTTGGATTGAATAAAAAAAAATTAAAATAATATATTTAGATCAAAAACAGTAATATTGAAACAAACTTTACTAAAAAATTAAAAAACACACACACACAAAACAAAACAGGTACTCAAAAAAATGAAACCTGTCCTACGCAAGTATTTACCAATTAAATTGAGGTTTTAAAACTCTTCATAAATTAATTTTGTTTTCTCCAATGTAAATATAAATAAAAAATTGTAAATATTAAACTATATTCTTGATTGTAATGAATAAAATCATGAGAGAATAAAAAAAGAGCGTAGTACTCAGGCCATGGTTTTTTTAGATGATATGATCATTTGGGGAGAAACTGAACAAGAAATACAACAGTTAAAATGAATACATTTACCTACACGAAACAAGAAGTATCTGTGGGATTATTGTTAAATTCAAAATAAGAATAATTATACTTTTTATTATTATGTTAATTATAAAAGAGTATTGTAATAATGGTTTGTAAGGCGACTGGCTAGGCATCCTAGAGTCAGCGTTGCCAACTCACACACAACTTCATTTACCCGTTCCACCCACTGGTTTACAATAAACTACAGTTAAGTGCGTTAACTTCACGTAAGCAAACGTATTAAAGTTACTTTATTATATCAATGCATGTTTTGTACGCTTAAGAGACAATTTAAATGTGTTTTTTTTTTTTATCGTGATGATTTTGAGTATGGAGAATAACGCCAGTATTTAGATATATCGAACCAAAATATTGATATGGCCGATATTATCGAAAGAAAATATCGATACTAATATATCGATATATTGAAACGTATGTATCAATATTTCCGTTATATCATTGCCATCCCTATATAGAAATGAATGGAAGAGGCTTCATAACCACGTCCGGATAACTGGAGTGGATAATTGATGATTATAAAATTATACAACGTTTTTAGGGAACTGTAACGAATATTCTGCTCTGGGACTAAACGATTTGTATTATTTTATTTTAATATATAATTCTATTTTAACAATTTACATGTATATTATACTAAGGACGCGGATCGTCAAGTTATAGGCGAATATAGATGTCGATTGAGTCAAGATGAGTGAATTTAGTCATTGTTCCATTAAATCTGACCATTTCTCATAAAGTGTCATTAATTAATATCAAAATAACAAATGAACAGCCATTACATACAGATTTTGTTTGTAAATATTTACAGAACAAGAGTTATGGAATTTTGTTTACAGTTACTTAAATTGTTAACCATCGCAATACTCTTATTATCGTCTAAGTACCGAGGCCGAATTTATGGTCTATTTCCAGAAACAAAAATATTCCTACTCGAGACAAAATGACCGACTCTGATTAGCAGTTCCTCGACTAGACGTGTAACATTGTTTAACGATCGGACGCGCGCCTTTCGCGACCGTACATGGGCAGAATTTGTGCGTGGGCATTTTCAGAATAACGACGCATTACCGGCTTGTTTGTTGTTTACACGAGGGACGAGATTTACAACTATTCATAGTACCACGTGACCGATAAGCCGCGCCTTCCCACGACAAGAGACGACTCGGTGTCTCAAACGTGGCACTGACAGTTTACAAACTAAACCAATATAAATCTATTATAAAAAATAAATTTACGACAAGATGTCTATCTTCCTAAATATTGAATCTGGAAAGGAGCATAGCTAATCCTTAAATTATAAGCAATATTGTCTGGCGTGTCCGTGTTGGGTGGTAGTCAGAATGTGGATGTTTTATAGAGAAGAGAACTGAGTGTCAGGTTGTCAGTCAGCTGAAAATCAGACCAATACTACGTGGTGGTTTGGATTAGATATTTAAATAAAACAAATGTTATACGTTTTTAATTATATTCATTTAAATGCCAGATTATTCCTGAGTACTATAAATTCAGCTATTTTAAATAATAGCTTGAAACGCGTGTCCTCCTTCTCTTAAAATCAGCAAAAAGTTACAAGACATACGTTTATTCCATGAAGATGTAATATAAAAAATCATCAATATTGTAAATTTGAAAAACATTTAGATGGTTACTAACAGTCTTTTGCTTTTGACCGATGGGTGAGAAGGCCATACATAAACGGTCTCTTACATTTGACCGGTGGGTGGGATGGCAATCAACAGTACCTTACATTTGACCGGAGGGTGGGAAGGCCATAAACAGTCTCTTACATTTCACCGCTGGGTGGGATGGCCATCAACAGTATCTTACATGTTATCGGTGGGTGGGATGGCCGTCAACAGTACCTTACGTTTGATCGGTGGGTGGGAAGGCCATAAACAGTCTCTTACATTTGACCGCTGGGTGGGATGGCCATCAACAGTACCTTATGTTAATCGGTGGGTGGGATGGCCATCAACAGTACCTTATGTTAATCGGTGGGTGGGATGGCCATCAACAGTACCTTACATTTGACCGGTGGGTGGAATGGCCATCAACAGTACCTTACATTTGACCGGTGGGTGGAATGGACATCAACAGTACCTTACATTTGATCGATGGGTGGGATGGCCATCAACAGTACCTTACATTTGACCGGTGGGTGGAATGGACATCAACAGTACCGTACATTTTACCGATGGGTAGGATGGCCATCGACAGTACCTTACGTGTGATCGGTGGGTGGGGTGGTCATCACCTTTCACTTAAATTTGATCAGTGAGTGGGGTGGCCATCAACAATACCTTACATTTGACCGGTGGGTGGAATGGACATCAACAGTACCGTACATTTGACCGGTGGGTGGAATGGCCATCAACAGTCACTTACTTTTGAAAAGTGGGTGGATTGGTCAAAAACAGTCTTTTAAGATAAAAAAAGAGATATATGTTATTAGTCACCATGAATCACTATATTACAAAAAAACAGGCTTTGTTGCTGAATTTAATAATTGAATTGTCGTTTCAAAAATGTATTTTTTTTTTTAATTCGTGTGAAAACTTGCAAATAGTAGATGTCGATTGAAGTGCAGATCTTAGGTTTAAAAATAGAGTTAAAATAGGTTAAAATATTAAGAAATTTATTGGGAAATTAACTTTTATCTGTTTTTGAGATTTTCAATACAATGATCTCTTTTGAAGGAAATCGTTCATGTGTTAAATAAAATGGGGATAAAAATGATGTCAGCTGTATACATATTAACTTATGGAACGTGTCCGGAAATACTATATTAACACTTACCCTATCACGATCGTTAAAGCAATCGAGCGCAATTCCTGATATCTCATTTCCATGATTAAATGAGTTATGTGTCATTTATCACCTAAGCAGTTACGTAAGGGATTTATACTTGGCACTCGACCAACTTAGAAAGGGTTCTGTCAGCGATATGACATGCTGTAATCTCATTTTCAACACTCGGACTTAACTCTAGATTTGATGGAGATCGGTGTGCGAACTCGGGATCTGCGTGCCAGGACCGGTCTCGATGCATCTCTCCAGAGCTCGGCCAACTTTCCTTACCGGATGTGTTAAATTGTTTGAATTATCACCCTGCTACCCACGCCAATCACTAATCACAGGAAACCAACAAACCATCATTACCATCAAGTCGAGAGGCAGTTATGGTGAATGTGTGGGTGTGAATGGGGAGCGACTACCGACCATCTTGCAGCAAATACTCTTAAATAACAACTTCTTTATGGAAGGTGTAAATTATGTTGTGAGGGTTTCAAACATTGTTAAAGTCATTTTATGAGTGAGTTTGATAAATATAGGTGAACGAGTGTAGTCATTGTTACTATCTGACGTTGACCATTTCTTAGAACGAGCCTGGACCTTTTCCGTTAATTCAATACCACTACTTTGGTTAGGATATGATAGGTTTGTTTAGGTTATGTTAGGTTTAGTTATGTTATGTCTGATTTGGTTATGTTACGTTAGGTTTATTTATGTTATGTTAGTTTTAGTTATGTTATGTCAGATTTGGTTTGGTTATGCAAGGTGAGGTTTGGTTAGGTTATGTTAGTTTTAGTTATGTTATGTCTGGTTTGGTTAAGTAACGTTAGGTTTATTTATGTTATGTTAGTTTTAGTTATGTTATGTCAGATATGGTTTGGTTATGCAAGGTGAGGTTTGGTTAGGTTATGTTAGTTTTAGTTATGTTATGTCAGATTTGGTTTGGTTATGTAAGGTTAACCTAAGTTAAGGTTTGGTAGTGAATTAACGGAAAAGATCTAAGAGCCATTTATCAATAACCAAATAGCCAGCGTATCTGTGTGTCCTACTATACTCCGAACCACGTAGTTTTGGTCTGATTTTCAACTAACTGACAAGTATGACTCAGTTATCTTCTCTACACAACATCTGGTCCCTAACTATCACCGAACATAACACCCCAGCCTTGTTTCCACGCCGATGGCAACCATTGAGCCATGTTAGTACAAGAGAACTGAGCATAGAACCTATAACTTACAATCTCCTCAGCCTGGATGCTTCTAGGTATCGATTGAGGTGACTCTATCAACTGATTACGATTTCATAACCAGTGTTAATCCAAAATATGTAATTAGCATTGAAAAATCATTTCTGAATAAGTGTAGATAAGCAATTTTAGTCTTTGTTTCAACATTTTTATTTCAAAAATTTAAATAATAATTTTTAGATTTAACACACGTTTGGAAACTCAGTCAACCCACAGATTTCTTTAGCTTTACGTGAGTTTAAGTGTTAGCTTATGCTTAGGACGTTCCAGACAGTAGGGTTGTTAGATTTAAATCTTTAGCTTAGTTCTTGGATATATGCAATGGGGAAATATTAATATTGTTCTAAATGCTTTTATAGTTTTTATTTATTTATTTTGTTTCCTTGCAGTGTTCAGAAGGTGATTAGTTTTTTACTCAAAATTCAAAAGTTTTCAATGACAAATTATGTAGGAATCTCATTAAAAAACCATAATATACATTAATTTAAATCAAATACCCGATTTGAATCGTATTTTAGTTTTAGATTGTAAATGGAGTGTCTATAACATTTTGTTTCCACTTACAAATGTTTCATATTTTTAGAGTAGAGTAGTGAAGTAACAATATTGATATAAGAATGTATTATATATTAGATTTAGAATGTTACTTTGCTCTAGAATTTTCCTATAGTCTTTGATTTCATCTTTCGTATTGTTCTACTGTGAATCGTGGTGAAATACAATAAAAGTGTTGGCTCGTAAAATTAATAGAAAATTATCAGAATAAAAGAATCGACTTGAAGAAAGTGCCTGAATACTTTGTTATATGTACAAAGGAGAGCCGATCTCTTTTTTAACCTTACTCCACCCATTGCCCATAGACTATTGATCTGTGCGGGGAACTTATCAGAGAGAGTAAGGGGAGAACCAGTACAGTACAAGGTAAATATTACTGATAAAAACCAATACCAGGATTTGAACCTGCGTTATCTTTAACCAAGTCCTGACGTCGTAGACCGCTCGGCAACGGCTATTCTAATTTACATGATCTGTTAACATTTTTAATCTTCTTCTAGGTTGAAGATAAGTTCTAAAACCACGTTAAGATCGAACGATCGAGAAAAACAATTTATTACAAGGCAAACAGGACCTTCAGCATCAGTTTCACGTGGGATGACCTGGGGATCCTGGATTTTATTTCTCGCCGGCTCCCACGTATTTCAAAACACAACGCGATGTTAAGTATGCAAGGAGAACGGAAGTGATTTGGATTTTTGACGGTGGAGGCTGCGCGCCGACAGAGCAGCGGAAGGCACGTATTGCGAAGGCAGTAAACAGACAGATAGTGATTTGAGTTTCACTAATAGGCTATCAAACTAGTAGCATTATTAACGATTTATCTGGATTTTGTCAATTTTTTACTAAAAGCCCAGATACATAAACGGGATACTCAGTGACCTACTTAGATATTCGTCCAATCTTAATGTATAAAAATGGAAATTCATATATTAAAATTTTAACATTCAACTGGAACTATAAAGTTATTTTTGTAACCTGAACTATAAGAACTGAAAACTGTAACTTTGTACGTATGTAAAAAGGAACGACGTTTATGAGCTTGACCTTTAGGAGTGTAATATAGCACGTGCTTAAAGTTAAAAAATTTAATATTTTACCAGGTGAAGTTACGGCTAAAAAGCTGGTAACCACTTGACCTGGGGACCAACAGCTTAAGGGTGATTTAGAAACCACCACCAGTGACCGGGCAGAGACGCGATCGCTTAGACGTTCACTCATCCAAGGAACAGCCTTGTTATTTGACGCCGTCATCTTGTGATAACGGCAGAACCATTTGCCGGTCAGGCCACTGGCAAATGGTTATATGCTCCTTAAGGGTATATATACAAATAAATCCAGACGCACTTTATTTTTAAGGACTCAATAATATTTCGATTCGCAGCCTTATGTGGCTGCTGTCGTTGTAAAATACTAAAGCTTCCAGTAAGAACCACGTCAAGGTGGTATTTACACCACCAAACTCACTCACACTGTGATGTACTTATTCAATGGTGACTCTGCTTATGTTTATCTGCAACTACAGACAACAAGACCTTATATTCCTTCTCAAGAAGGTTACATTCCTTCACAAGAAGGTTACATTCCTTCACAAGAATGTTACATTCCTTCTCAAGAAGGTTACATTCCTTCTCTGTGCTTCAACGCTCCACGCCCCATCCTCCCTTACACGTAAGGTTGTATTAATCCACCCACCCTCCCATACAAGTTCAGTGGTATTGACCCTCCTACCAACCTTCACCTGCACTTTGGTGGAGACCTCACAGTATGTATTCCAGAACTCAAAGGTTCCTTAGACCTTTACTACTTCAAAACTTATTTATTTAATATTGTTATATTGTATAATATAAAGATACGGTTTTGTTTTTGACAATATTTCAAGATAGTAAAGTCTCATTTACTAGTTAATTTTATAAAAATGTAGAAAGAGTTATAAAGATCTAAGTTATTTATATATTTTTCTTATAATAACTATGATTCTATATTTTGATATGTAAAATATCTTATTAACATTGTAAAAATTCATTTTGAAACAATTCATTATTATTAATTATTCACCATTAAGACGCCAATCGTAGAGGTATGGGAGAAATATGAGGAGCGAATGAGGGTAGATGATTTAGTGTAGGCATTGTTACTAACTAAGTTTGACTGCTGCTTCAATGAGTAATTTATTAATAGCCTATTAGCCACGTCATCTAAGGGACGTACACATTTATTTACCATCCAAACCACGTAGTATTGGTCTGATTTTCTGCTAACTTACAAGCCTGATAATCAGTTCTCTTTAACAAATTCACTAGTGGCACGTAACCCAGCTACTTGGGGATAAAGGTGCTGTGGATATTGTAGGGAGTAGGTTCTGCGTCCGCTCAACGGTTGCTATCGGCGTGGACACTGGACACTACTAGGGAAGTCCATGTTAGGTAGTAGTCAGGGCCCAGTTGTTGTGTATAAAAGAGAAATGAGTATCAGACTTGATTGAGAAATGTGCTGAAAATTATACTAATTCTACCTGGTTCGGATTCCATGTAAAGCTGTACGTCCCTTAGTTTCCCGGGGTAATGGGCTATTATTAAATGAGCTTTTATGAGCACGTCGAACTCAGTTAGTAACCATACTACACAGGTCATCCACACTCATCTTACATTCATATACTCAGTCATATCCACCTTGAAATGCGCAAAATGCTTTATCGTTGTCTCATATTTCATAACCTGATAATCAGACTTACAACTGCATTTATATCTAGGTTATGTTACTGCATTATCACTTATGCATGTTATGTTACTGCATTATCACTTATGCATGTTATGTTACTGCATTATCACTTATGCATGTTATTTTACTGCATTATCACTTATGCAAGTTATGTTACTGCATTATCACTTATGCAAGTTATGTTACTGCATTATCACTTATGCATGTTATGTTACTGCATTATCACTTATGCATGTTATGTTACTGCATTATCACTTATGCATGTTATGTTACTGCATTATCACTTATGCATGTTATGTTACTGCATTATCACTTATGCATGTTACGTTACTGCATTATCACTTATGCATGTTATGTTACTGCATTATCAATTATGCATGTTACGTTACTGCATTATCACTTATGCATGTTATGTTACTGCATTATCACTTATGCATGTTATGTTACTACATTATCACTTATGCATGTTATGTTACTGCATTATCACTTATGCATGTTATGTTACTGCATTATCACTTATGCATGTTATGTTACTGCATTATCACTTATGCATGTTACGTTACTGCATTATCACTTATGCATGTTACGTTACTGCATTATCACTTATGCATGTTATGTTACTGCATTATCACTTATGCATGTTATGTTACTGCATTATCACTTATGCATGTTATGTTACTGCATTATCACTTATGCATGTTATGTTACTGCATTATCACTTATGCATGTTATGTTACTGCATTATCACTTATGCATGTTATGTTACTGCATTATCACTTATGCATGTTATGTTACTGCATTATCACTTATGCATGTTATGTTACTGCATTATCACTTATGCATGTTATGTTACTGCATTATCACTTATGCATGTTATGTTACTGCATTATCACTTATGCATGTTATGCTACTGTATTATCACTTATGCAAGTTATGTTACTGCATTATCACTTATGCATGTTATGTTACTGCATTATCACTTATGCATGTTATGTTACTGCATTACCACTTATGCATGTTACGTTACTGCATTATCACTTATGCATGTTATGTTACTGCATTATCACTTATGCATGTTACGTTACTGCATTATCACTTATGCAAGTTATGTTACTGCATTATCACTTATACATGTTACGTTACTGCATTATCACTTATGCATGTTATGTTACTGCATTATCACTTATGCATGTTACGTTACTCAATCTGTGAGACATGAATTTTATTGCTTTTGGATATATGCTTCTTAAACTATCGAAATGCCTCTATGGAGAGTAATATCTTTAAAAAAAAACTGTAATATATTTACAGTGGTTAGTAAAATCAGTATTGGAATGATAACAATATAGGTATGTGTCAGTTAACATTATAATACAACTCAAATGAAATTTACAGATATATTGGTAGAGATATATTTTTTTAAATGCTAAGAAATTACAATTACAAGTCTGCATTGTGTTCAATTTTATTTTTTAACGCAAATTAATTAAGGTTTTGTTTTTAGGTGAGATACACACAATTGCTCTACTCACACAAAATTGTAAGTAAAATCACAGGATATAGACAGAATATCTGTCTATATTATGTGGTAAAATGTATATAATTAAATTTATAGTATAATTTATAAATAAATAAACAATTTAAAAATGTAGTTTTCTCAAATTATTTTATGAGTACTTTATGTGTTTCAATAAATACAAACTTTTATGCATGTTTCATTATTGTTTTGTTAAATGTTGGTTTTCCTAACAAACTTTTAGTAGTATGAATTTAGATTCACTAGTATGTTAAAAAATATCAGTGACTACTTTAATTTATATAATAATGAGTAAATTTGTGTAAGGTACAATATTAGTAATCTTAACATTTTATTTTGTAGGCATGCCAAAATGTTATCTTCATGTTCTCTAAACAATTTCTCAGGATTATATATAAATGTGCAAGATTGTATTAAAAATTTATGGTAATAAAGTGTTGAAAGGAATTTGTTTGCGGGGATCTTCCGAAACACACCATTTTAGGTGTTTAGGTTGAACCGATTTACTTGTTCGCATTTCTGTTCAGGTATTTCGTTTGTCATCTTAGTGATTTTGTTTTATTTATTAATCTGTGCATGTAATAAACTATATATCTATATATATGTTGCATCAAAACTTATTAATATTGAACTATAATTGGGCTGCACAGAAAGCGACACCAGTGGTACATTTAGCACATATAGGGGTTTCAGAAGCGGAGGGGAATCGTTCCACCGCTCAACTGCTGTATGTTGAGTGTGTCCATGTTGGGTGGTAATCATTGTGTGGGGAGATAACTGAGTATCAGGCTTGTCAATTAGCTGAAAATCAGACCAGCACTACGTGGTTCGGATTTCACGTAAAGCTGTAGGTCCCTTAGTTGCCCTGGCTGTTGGGCTATTAATAAATTGCCCTTTTTGAGGAACAGTTGAACTCAGATAGTAACAAGACTATACTCATCCACACTCATCCTACACTCATATAACCATTCATATTCGCCTTAAAATACCAACAACGTTGTGTCGGCGTCTCATATGTAAGAATGTAGAATTTCTGCAGTTAAATTTCATTATGTAAAGTTGTTCTTCCTAGCAAAACTTATCCATTTTCAAATATTAAAATATTTCTAATTTTTACTTTCTCCCATTTGCGTTAGCATAGAAAAAGTATTGTGATCGTCAAAAACAAATATTTTTATAAGTTGGTCTAAAAATCCATTTTAGAGTCCCCTGAACCCAAAAAAGAGTTTTTTGAAAAAATGTTGTCTGTCCGTATGTCCGTCTTTCTGTGTGTATGTGCACTTCGCTGGAGACTAAATGGATGGATAATTTTTTATGAAATTCGGTACGAATGTTTATTTAGCCAATATCTCCGGATCATATTTTCAGTTTATTTAAACTTTTGTGTTTCTTTTAAATATGGGCAAAACACATGCAAACATTGAATTTTCTCAAAAACGGCTCTATCGATTTAGATTAAATTTTCAGAAAAGATGTGAATTACCAATTAAAATACCTTAGTAAAAATCGCATGTCTCTAACTTGACTCGTTTTTTAGTTATGGTAGAAAAACATATTTGGGAATCAAACTGGTAGTTTTCAAAGTTTTGATTTTTTATTGTTTAATATGGGGGAAAGATTGTGCTAGTTATTTGAAACCATATATTTAAATTCTGCTTGTGATTAAAAAACATCTTTAAGATATAAAAATGTTCCCTTCACATTCAAAAATGCACAAATAAACAAAGGACATTTTAATGTACTTTTATTTTTCTAGTGTAATTGGTTTCTTTACACTGGTGTTTCAAACTCGAGTGTTTATATTCTTTTTCTTTGACAGTCAGTTCTTGGTAAGGTTTAGGCTTGCACTTCATGCCTAAAAGTTCAGATTTTGCTGAAAGTAAAAAATGTAGGTAAAAGATTTATTATATATATTTGATAGGAAATACTCGCATCTTTAATTAATTGATTAATGTTACATGGTGGATAGTTTAGTTGATGATAGAATTAGCCCCCCCCCCCCCTACGCACTTCTACAAGGACGGAACGGTTCGCTCAACAAGATGTTTAACAGCTCCGTTGTATCTTAACAGCTCCGTTTTATCGCCCATAACTTAAATTTCACACTCTGTGTTACAGAAAGAGTTTACCATTGTGTTCCCCTTCGGACCTTTCACGTGTTCGCGGTTTAAGACCGCCGAATCGTTTCAGGTTTTAACAACTTGACTCCAGTCTCTAACAAGTAAGGTCACCTTTTTGAAATTTTATTTTTTTTTTTATTTTTATGGCCAAAAAGCATACAAAAATAGAATTTTCTCAAAAATGGCTCTAACGATTTTGATAAAATCTTCAGAAAAGATGTGAATTACAGTTCAAAAACTGAATGTCTCTAAATTGATTAATTTTTTAGATATGGCAAAAAATATCTGAGAATCTAACTGGTAATTCGTAGTTTTGATTTTTTAGTGTTTAGAATTGGGGAACGTTTGTGCCAATTCTTTGGAACCATTTATTTTATGATATTATAATTAATTAGCATTTATCTACCTATTTTCTACAATACTTCACAAATTTTAAAGCCATATAGAGTTATACTCAATTCACATGGCACTGTTCCGTCGTGCATACGCTTTCGTTTTTTATAATCCGGAATGTCGTTACTAATAAATCGATCCTTGACTGTCGATCGGTTTCCTCACAGTTGTCAATTAGAGATATCCTGCTGAGGATCATTCCCAATCTGTTAACACTTGTTTGACGTTCTTCCCAAGTTATCGATAGGGTCCGTCCTCTTGCACGGGCCTGTTTTTGCCTCTAATATTGATTTATGTTTTCTCGCGGCACAGACAGGAATCACAGCTGTAATTGGTGAGCTGCGCCTTGCGGTAGAACTCAATTATTGTCAACTACTTTTACCTCACAATCCGGCCTTTCCTGCCTTTGAGGTCATGTTTTTACTCTTCTGCCTCATTAACTGGAAGTTTCCCTAGTTTCTCTTTATTAATTGTATATAAATCGTATAGTTTGTTTCAGCTACCAGCTGTTAATTTCAAAAAGCTGCGATGTATATTCGGATAAAGATCTAAAAGCCATGATGGCATATTCATTGAATAAAAATGTTAAGTGATCTCCAGTCACAAAGCCAAGCCCAATCCCTCCGTAAAAAAGTGTAGGGGTCACTCTGTAACTATGTGATCCATTGTTCGGAGATACTTCCCACAATCACACGACTGATTTTGTGTCAATCCCCATTTATACTTCCAGAATTTTCATCTGCTAACGCCAGTTCGGAAGCGATTCAAGAGAGTTTACTCCCTACAAGGGAGGTTCATAACACCTACAGGGGTCTTTACTAGTTAAATATTCTCAATTAACATGGAAATAGCAAATATTGCAACGTTATAGAGCGATTGTATGTATATACAACCTGGTACTGTATCAAGTATCTAGGAACTCGTTGATCTCAGAGTCGCCGATAAATATATATATATATATATCAAAATATGCAAAATATCCAACCCTGAGACTGGAAACGTATTCAGAGAGTGCACAAACGAGCAGAACTAATGTACTCATACGTTATGCTAGATACATAACACTTGTCTAGGTGGCTGCAACAATTATCCCTTGATTTACTACTGGCGTAGCTCGTTCTTCATCCAGCTGATGCATCGAGGGACCTCGTAAGGTTCTCGGCCGAGAAATCACACATTCCACACAGTGAAAAAACTATAGATTAAACATTTAGTAAAAGTGAAGTTATGGTTTTTTTTATAAAGTAGTTTTGCTCATATTTTAGATTTACGAACGTAACTTGTCGTAAAATGAACGCACATGTGTCGTAATGTATCGGGATAGTTGTTCAAAATCTTTGTTTTATTAATAATGATGGAAAAGAAGCTAAGATTAATAAAATAACACCTTTATACAATTAATAAATTACAGTCTAATCAAGATATTGAAGTAAAAATAACAAATAAAAACTGTTGAACTGGTTTTTAAAATATTTATTTTAGGTGTTAATAAACCAAATATCGTTTCATTTGATAACTTGTAGGATGGAAAAAGAGAGTAGAGACAGTAAATCTGAATGATCTTTACTTCTCTTTAATACTTGAAAACAAATATAATATTAGAAAATATCTTTTTCTTTCTTTTCTTCATAAAAAAGATTGCTTTTTTGGAACGTTAAACATTTTAGTATCATCGTTAAGTATAATTGAATAACATTTTTAGATTACAAAGCCACCTGGTATTTCATTTGTCTTGATTCTGTTTTCATACACTTTTTTAATGTCCCTAAAAACAGGTAAAATAGTAAATCAGTTCTAGTATAAATACTAGAACCATTAAAATATCCGTTTAGGTGAAATTCTTTGGAAGTTAAATTTTGATGAATTGTAGACTTTTTTATGGAGCGGGTATGAAGTGTTTTAATGAATCAGTATAAAAATTATATTTTTTAAGATGTTGACATCGGAGGGACCTGCCACCTTGATTTTTTATTAATGTGATCAATAGTCTGACAAATTCTCAATTTTTTTGACGGAATTTAGGAAATGGCTGTCTCTGACTACCTTTTCGAAGCTCTAATATTTTGTGGTCGTATTAGAGATATTAGACTAACCAATTATTATTAAATATTATGCATGATTATCTACGTAGAAAAAATCAGTGAAAGTTACTTATGTTTAGGAAGAAAGAAAGATAAGGTTTTTTCTGCTTGCGAGTTGAAATAGGTCTTAGATTAATTGGTTATATTGAATCATTTCCAAAAATTAAAATTGATTTTGGAAAAAAATTGCTTTTTGTAGAAACACCGAAAGTAAAAAGTAAATTATAAAAAAATTATCTTGGTTTTTGCTAAAAATAACAAATTTTGTTAACTAGAATCTAAATGTTCCAGTGACAACCGTGTCAATGTACTATCTATGTACAATATTTATAAGATAACCAGACGTTTCGCCCATACTGTCATGTGGCATCCTCAGTGGTTTCTCTGAGACTGGGGTTTCTCTGAGCAACCACTGAGGATGCCACATCACAGTATGGGTGAAACGTCTTATTTTGTAAATATTGTAGATAGTACCTTGACGTGGTTGTGACCGGAAAATGTATATTCTAGTTATGACACCGGCCGCTTAAGCCTAAGTTCTAACATTTTGCTAAGTTTGATTTTAGCAGGATTTTCAATGCCATTTTGCTCTTTGATCTTCAAAGCAAAGATCGTAGCCTTCATAAGTATGTATGAACCATTCTATAATCTTATCTATCGTCATCATTGTGATGAATGATAAGTTTATTCCGTCTAGTCGTGCTTCCGATGTCGCATTCTATTTAAATCACTATTGTATTTTGTGCACAGTAAGGCCATTTATCTTGTTATGGTAACTCCTGTTATAAATATGGATGATTGTGCTCTCAATACTTGAGATGTTTATTTAAGGCACTTTTTTGTCTACTATTCGTAATATTTTTACAATTTTTGTAGCTATACAATTTTGCAAATCTGTAATAAAATAAACAATTTATTTCATCATATTATTAAAAAAAAAGAAAAAAAAAACAATTGTGACGACCATCTAGAAAAGCTTCTTAAAATAAAGCTTTACGTAAATCTATCTTGAGAAAAGGGTGAAATTGTGTTGTAAGCCCTTATGATCCCAATCTGAATAAGGCTCAACATTTGTTATTATAAGTATCACATGAAACAAAAGTGAATCATTATAAATGCAAACGATTCTATATTTAAAGTGTTCAAAACGCCTCGGTTATCCTCGCAGCCTCCATTTTGTTTTGTTTATTTGTTTCACTTTTATTTATTTCTCAAGAACTAAAAGATGTATTAAGATTGATTTTTTCTGGTCTCTTATAGCATAAAGATAGGTTTTAGAAAAAGTATTGGTTTTACTTTCGAAATGGCAGTGAAGTCAAAAACAAATTAGTTATTCTATTAAAAATAACATAGAGTTCTGTCTTTTAGAAATTTTAATTAAGAATCTAATTATATAATGTTTTTAAAATCTTACGGAAGAATAGCAAAAAAGTTATTTGATGAGTTGCATAATTTAACATTGCATTGTACATACTGTCACATAAGTTATCTTCTCTTTGTTATTTATCATCCAACTTATAAAATATTATATCCTATGATTTATAGTTACATTTTCTGAACAATATTAATCTACGTAATTTTTACTATTATTAATTGGTTTTGAGTTATTTAGGATTTAAAGTTTAAGTAGCCGCCACTATAACACGGTTGATACAGGAAAAAAATGTTTTTCTTAAAAGGGATCATTCACAAAATTCCAGCTTAATACAGCTTTTAATTCTTGACATATAAATTTAAAAGTAACAAAATTAAAATAGTAGCTTTAAGAATAACTGAGTTTCTTTTAAAACTTCAAATAAAGAAAAATATATCTGGAAATCCGTTTGTTACAATGAATGTTCTCAGAAAACAAAGAAGATATTAAAAACATACATTTATCGTTTAGACCAAGTCATCAAATAAAAAACCTATTGGAAAACCCAAGATCAAAAAGAAAATAATAAGATAAATCCGGAATATATAAAATTAATTATGATAAAGTATATATTGGCCCTACAAAAATTAAAATTAAAACAAATTTCAAAGAACACACAGCAAATTTTAAGTATGGAAATGTGAAAAAATGGCCAAACATGCACTAGAAAAATAACATCAATTTTCAAAATTTGAATTTTTAAAACAAGTTAATAAAAAGTAATTATTAGGTTCAGAAACATTCCACATGAACACATTTAATACACTAATTGTGAATAATGAACCTCCTCCCATTCAAAATTCTCCATTTATATAGTATAATTTAACTGAAAATCGCTATGTATTCATATTAAATACACACAATTTAATTATTTTTAAATCGACCATATGTTTAAAATATTTACATTATTATATTTTGTAAACAAATGTTTTAAAATTAGAATTTTGTTGATATCTGAAGATGCCTACATTGTAGGCGTAAGGCCTTACAGAATAAATCATTTTATTGGAATATATGAGAATTTAAAAATTATTTTCAATTCAACAATTTTATTTGTGAATCTAAATGAACCAGAAAAAATAACCTGGTTCATATAGACACAACTCAGTCAATATAATTGACATTAACAAAGGCATGTTCTGACATTTTAAATACAAATTCTAAGATAAATTATACAAGACCCTAAAATTAAGAAAAATTAATTGATTAGTAGTACATGGATTACAAATTGATATATCGATCTATTATGGGACTCTTTTTTTCTAAGGTGCTATCCCAAAGACAGTAACTATACAGCTTCAATACAGCTATTTGGTTTGCAATTTTAATCCAATTTTTTTTTTACGATTAAAAGGTTTTAAAATAATCAACTATACCCGTACCTAGTAGTTCTTTTATTAAAATTACGTACATATGTTTAAGTAAATGACCACAAAAATACAAGTTTTTTTTCACCTAGATCGTCCCTATACGTCCTCAACTAAGTAATAAACAATTACCTGTAAAAAGTCTTCTCATGCGATGAGATAAAGGTCAGCCCATATAGCAAGAGGTGGTCCGTACAGGAGATATATAGCAGCAATGGATCAGCGCGTACCCAGGGGCGTTCAGCAGTTGGAACCTACTTTCTGCGGGCTCAAATTAAGATAATACACAAGTGCTGGGGCTTTAATACAATTATGTAAGGACGATAAGGATATATCCTCACACGTGGCTGAGAGGATATTAAAATCGTGACGGTAGATGTGGGCAGAGATAAGACACATGACCAGCGGCGGTGATCGGCGATAGCGGGTCTGAACACAGCTGAGTAGCTGGTACTCATCAGCTGATCGGCGGCACCGAGTGTGAGCTGCATTGACGATAGGTGGCCGATATAGATTCGCGATAGTTCAGTGTCTTTGCGGATAAAGTTGTGATTAGATGCGGGAAGATGAGCCTGAACGGTCGTTGTTTGATAATGAAGCTGAAATTTAGCTCCAATTATAGATAATTAAGCTCAATGAGTAATTAAAATTAACCATACTTCTTAGAATGCAGATGATTCTGATGAATGGGTGTTTATTGAAAGTTTTATAAAAATTATAAACTATAAGTTTGATAATCGATTTCTTTGACCCAATGCCTCAGATTGGGCAGAAAAATAGTGTAGAATATTAAGATAATTTTAAAATCATTGCCAATAAATTAATTTGTAGTCATGCCAAATTCTAATGCCAAAAACAAGATGATTGATTTTTTGTACCTATCCAGTGATTAAACAAATATTTATTTTATATGTTTATTTATTATTGAGGTGGAAATTGTCACGATATGGATTTTGAATGAGTGTATATAAGAAAATGTAGTTATTGTTACAAACTAAGGCCGATTGTTCCTTAGAAAGTGTTATTAAATGACGACGACGAATAAACAGCTCGTAGTTATCAGCTGTGAAAATTTGTTACGACTCTGTTTAGAAACGAACTGAGAGCGTTTAGCTTATGAAGCTGAGCTCTTAACAAACTTCTCTACCCTAATATAAAGATCATGGAACAGGTGTAAAAAGTACAAGTACCCAAAGGCCTATTATTTGAATATTTAAAAATTAATATGCACTGAAAGACTATTAAACGATACATTTTTAAAACTCTTATGAATAGTTAAATATTCAAAATTTGAAGTTAGAGGAAAGTGTTTAGGTTACATCTACTGAGCTCTTGCCTGAGGAAATTAGTTTTCTTTTTGTTTCTGTGCCAAAATTCTCCATTCATTACCATTTTTATGGCGTGGGTGTGTAAATAAGGCTATATGAGACTTGTATAATGGTAATTGCATTCCATGTTTTACTTTTATAGGAATCAAAGACCATCACTTTCGTTTTTTATTTTTCGGTTATAAACGTCTTAATCACCCGTTTACGTCGTTACTTACATGCATAATGACGATGAAATACATGCAAAAATGAAGTACATAAATTTTAACAAAAATAAACAAAAACAAAAACTAAGGAAGAGAATAAATAATTAACGCCTATTAAATCTGACATTTAAAGGGTATTGTAGACAAAATGTTGGCTTCAAGTAAAACAGGAGGATATGTTTAATACATACATAGTACTTGTAGCATTCACACTTTGACTGAGTGTACATAATTTAAGGAACTCTATGTTTTTGGAATTTAAATGTATAGTCTCTCTCTTTCTTTCTCTCTCTCCCAAAAAATTGCCAACCATTACGAAACGGCAGCAATAAATACAAATATAAAAGTATGTTATATCTTTTGTAATTTTATTACTGTACATGATTAAGTATTTTAAAAACCTATTTAGAAACTCTGAAATTTAAAAAAAGCCTTAATTGCTTTTTCCCCAATATTTTTAGCCTTCTAAAATTTGCTGACTGTAGACTTTGAAGTTAGATATGTTTAACATCAATTAAGCTAGTTAAATTGATGAAAATGTGTGTACATTTAAAAATAATAGACTAATAATAGGCCCACAACAATTATACATACATTCTTGTTCAGTGTAATAATCATATCAAATACAAACTTTTAAAAATAGTGATTTGAGCTTTTTCTGCTGTCGTTTTTTATTTATCTGTAAAAATAAGTTAAATTATATCCTCTCAAGTTTTAACTGTTTTCAATTGCTCTAAACTGTCTGAGTTTTTGAAATTTCCTGTCCTGTCTATTCTAGTAATCAACAGATTTAGATATAATTTTGCTATCATAAATTCCAAAGTTATTAAAAAGAAAAATCGTGGTGCATCTCAAAAAAAAGTTAACTTATATTTCATATAATTTTGTAACTATATTTCCCTGCAATCACTTTTAGCAAGGTTTACATGCAAAGTTTCACTGTAAGAGGTCCTGAATCATTCCTGAGCTGTGTACAAAGTTATGCAGTGGAGAAAACAAAGTATGGAATTAAGAGGTTTTGAATCGTTGCTGAGTTGTATTATAGGTCATACAAAGGAGAAAAGAAAGTTTGACATGAAGAGATTTTGAAACGTTGCTGAGCTGAATGCAAGGTCATATTGCATGAGTTTATATACTGAATGAGGGTTTTACATGAGTTGTGGTGAAGTATGGGATTACATCATAAAAAATAAAATTTGACTGTAAGAGGTTTTGAAACGTTGCTGAGCTGTATGTGGAGAAAGCACGACTCAGTCAAGAGGTACTTGGCGTCAATGCAACGAGCAGCGTTCGTGACGGGTGCCATATGGCCGATGGGGAGACAAATGTGAAAGTTTAATGCGTGCTCTTTTATCCATCAATAGTAATCACTTTCGTTAGTTTAAATAAGTTAAGATAATTAATAACAATCTGAGCTGTAACACGGGAAAGGATATACAGTGGCAGGGTTGACATAAAATGTGTCTGGGAAGGCGTGCTATTCAGTCATCCATGACCTCGTAAATTAAAATGTTTTGCACTGAAAAAAGCGAAAAACACTTTTATACAAATTAGGCATAAAATGAATATATTTTAGTCAAGATTTCTATACAATAATACGCTTTTATGTACATGATTATACTAAATCGTATTTTTTAATTAACTATAACACCTATAGGCCTAATATTAGAACAAATGACACATTTAAACGACTCGCCAAAGTCTTTTTATTACAAGACTAGGGGACACGTTTCGCGTGCTAACCCCGAATCTCGCTGCGCTCGATACACCTCGGCCTTCGGCCTCGGCATGTGACGTTGACAACAAATAGTAGATTATCTGTGTAACGTAAAATCACAATATTAAATATATTTACAGTATTTCACTCACACTAATTGCATTGCTACCTATTTATTAGTATACGATATTACTTAGTCTATTTCAGACGTGTTAATTTGTTTGTTTAACAGCTGAAGATTAAACTCTTAATGCATCAGTAGAGTAATGTAAAATATACAAAATATTTATTTATTTACAAAACTACAGTTGTTAATTTACTAAAATCAACCCAATGTTATTCTTATGGAATAAAATGAAACTTTAAATGGGGTTTTTGTACCACTTAAGAATGGAATTTCGACAAATCCTCTCTCAGTGGGTCCCTTAGGACTAAAGGTAACTTCCTATAAAATGTCGTGTAAATCCGTTCGGTGATTTTTGAGATTTCGTAATGAATGAGTGAGTGAGTGATAGGCTTATTTATATAAATATCACCTAATGTAAGTAGAAACAAATATATGCTGAGTATTTATCTCTCTATTAGTTACAAATTAAATAATATTTTCTCATTAAAACTAAGGAACAAACGTGTAAATGTTAATGTAAATTGATAAGATATGAGCGCAGAGATTACCGTCTGTTAGTATCTGGTCAATTACTGGGTATAATCAGAAAATGTCGATTTTCCTATCACATTAGAAGCATGTGAATTAGCGAGCAGTTATAGACAGTGAATAACCTTTTCGATTTTCCTCCTTATGTTCCCGAGCTTCTTTCTATTACTATAGTTATTTAACTCACTTAACACTTAAATCGTACGTGGACAAAAAATAAATGGTTGACTTGACTTATAAATCTGAAACGATTATTGGCAAAAAGCCTCTTACTACTACAAATAGTTATCGTAAATAAAACATGCATTCTAGGAAAGCATCCATTTGACTGACTTACAATTGTTGGCAATGGTGCTAGGAATCTGTTCTTCTGACAGCAGCCATGTTTAAAATCATAGCATTTTTACTTGAAGTAACTTGATTGATTTCTCATAAGCCAAGTTAATCGGAGCTATTTACAAAGCTTTAAACATTACAGGAGGTTTCTGGATAATTGTTTTAAAAAATTGCGATTTACAAAAATTAAATTTTAAAATATTTAATTTATACTGTTCTCGTTCAAACGTTATGTTATCAAACGTTCGCTTTGAAGGTCTCGTTTTGTAATAGTTTTTAAGGTGTATCAATGTATAAGCATTAAAGATTGTTTATCTGTCAAAAAGAAGGATAGATTTTTTTCCCAGACAGTTGATTCTCCCACCCACCTACAATGAACAGAGATCCTTGATAATTTATATTTCATATTTTTGTTATCACTTATAAGATACAGGGTGTTTCTTTTAAAACGCAACCCACGATTCGAAATAAGAGTGACAAATAAAACTTGCACCTGTCACACATTTTATTATTATTAACATTTATTAATAGCCTACTATTTACTATCGTTACTATCTGAGATCGACTTAGCTCAGAAAAGACCATTTAATAATATCTCAATATTATGGGACGCAATGATGGGACTTGCAGCTTTGCGTGGAATCCAAACCACGTAGTATTGGTCTCATTTTCTGCTAACTAACAAGCCTGATACTCAGTTCTCTTTCAAACACAACATCCGAACCATGACTACCATCCAACATGGACACCACAGACTACTCTAGTAATGTCCAGGTCGATGGTAACCAATGAGCGGACGCCGTGTCGGTATAAAGAGGTCATAGAACGGGCATAGAGTGATGAATGTAAAGGAACGAGTTTTGTCATTATTACTAACTAAGGTCGACTTACAAAGAACTATTTATTAATAGCCCAATAGCTAGTGCAACTAAGAGACCTAAAGCTTTGAGTGGAATCCGAACCTCGTAGTGTTGCTCTGATTTTCAGCTAATCAGACAAGTTTGACACTAAGTTCTCCACATAACATCTGAACCTTGACTACCATCCAACATGGACACCCCAGACTACTCTAGTAGTGTCCAGGTCGATGGTAATCATTGAACGGACGCCGTGTTGGTATTAAGAGGACCGACCATAGAAGCTATCACCTACAATCTCCTCAACACTTTGTCCCCAAAATGTTGGGTTACAGCATTGCGCCACCAGTGCCGAAAATGTATGCTAACTGATTCCTTCTTAAAAGATCGCATGGGACACTCTGTAACTATGAGATCCATTGTTTGGATAGACTCCCCAAACAGGATCCTATTACTGTAAAGCCCACAAAGCTTTACAACTAATGAAATTAGATCGTAATATGAAAAAAGGAAATAAGTTTTGTAAATACTGTGGATATTCCTTCGTCTAGACTGACACAGGAAGTATTATGTATTAAATATATTACGATTTGTAGTTTAAAGCCGTGATAAAACTACAAAACTATAGCATTGCTATCTAAAACGTTTGAACGGTAACAATTTCTCGTACACCAAAGTAGTCAAGCGAATTCTTTTAAGGACCAAATGTCACCGTGGTTATTGATACTAAATGTTAAAACACAGCTAACAATAACGCCGTAAACTTGCAAACAAACCACAAAGCCATTACTGTAACTACAGTCCACAATTACTGCTACTACATTCCAATTACTGGGACTACATTCCTCAATTACTGCTACTACATTCCTCAATTACTGCTACTACATTCCACAATTACTGCTGCTCCATTCCACAATTACTGTTACTACATTCCAATTACTGGGACTACATTCCCCAATTACTGCTACTACATTCCACAATTACTGCTGCTCCATTCCACAATTACTGCTACTACATTCCAATTACTGGGACTACATTCCTCAATTACTGCTACTACATTCCACAATTACTGCTGCTCCATTCCACAATTACTGCTACTACATTCCAATTACTGGGACTAAATTCCACAATTACTGCTGCTCCATTCCACAATTACTGCTACTACATTCCAATTACTGGGACTACATTCCACAATTACTGCCACTACATTCCTCAATTACTGCTACTACATTCCAATTACCGGGACTACATTCCACAATTACTGGTACTACATTCCACAATTACTGCTACTACATTCCTCAATTACTGCTACTACATTCCAATTACTGGGACTACATTCCACAATTACTGGTGCTACATTCCACAATTACTGCTACTACATTCCTCAATTACTGCTACTACATTCCAATTACTAGGACTACATTCCTCAATTACTGCTACTACATTCCACAATTACTGCTACTACATTCCTCAATTACTGCTACTACATTCCACAATTACTGGTACTACATTCCAATTACTGGGACTACATTCCACAATTACTGGTACTACATTCCACAATTACTGCTACTACATTCCTCAATTACTGCTACTACATTCCAATTACTGGGACTACATTCCACAATTACTGGTACTACATTCCACAATTACTGCTACTACATTCCTCAATTACTGCTACTACATTCCAATTACTGGGACTACATTCCACAATTACTGGTACTACATTCCACAATTACTGCTACTACATTCCTCAATTACTGCTACTACATTCCAAGTACTGGGACTACATGCCACAATTACTGCTACTACATTCCTCAATTACTGCTACTACATTCCACAATTACTGCTGCTCCATTCCACAATTACTGCTACTACATTCCAATTACTGGGACTAAATTCCACAATTACTGCTGCTCCATTCCACAATTACTGCTACTACATTCCAATTACTGGGACTACATTCCACAATTACTGCCACTACATTCCTCAATTACTGCTACTACATTCCAATTACTGGGACTACATTCCACAATTACTGGTACTACATTCCACAATTACTGCTACTACATTCCTCAATTACTGCTACTACATTCCAATTACTGGGACTACATTCCACAATTACTGGTGCTACATTCCACAATTACTGCTACTACATTCCTCAATTACTGCTACTACATTCCAATTACTAGGACTACATTCCTCAATTACTGCTACTACATTCCACAATTACTGCTACTACATTCCTCAATTACTGCTACTACATTCCACAATTACTGGTACTACATTCCAATTACTGGTACTACATTCCACAATTACTGCTACTACATTCCTCAATTACTGCTACTACATTCCAATTACTGGGACTACATTCCACAATTACTGGTACTACATTCCACAATTACTGCTACTACATTCCTCAATTACTGCTACTACATTCCAAGTACTGGGACTACATGCCACAATTACTGCTACTACATTCCTCAATTACTGCTACTACATTCCACAATTACTGCTACTACATTCCACAATTACTGGGACTACATTCCAATTACTGGGACTACATTCCTCAATTACTGCTACTACATTCCTCAATTACTGCTACTACATTCCAATTACTGCTACTACATTCCACAATTACTGGGACTACATTCCAAGTACTGGGACTACATGCCACAATTACTGCTACTACATTCCTCAATTACTGCTACTACATTCCACAATTACTGCTGCTCCATTCCACAATTACTGCTACTACATTCCAATTACTGGGACTAAATTCCACAATTACTGCTGCTCCATTCCACAATTACTGCTACTACATTCCAATTACTGGGACTACATTCCACAATTACTGCCACTACATTCCTCAATTACTGCTACTACATTCCAATTACTGGGACTACATTCCACAATTACTGGTACTACATTCCACAATTACTGCTACTACATTCCTCAATTACTGCTACTACATTCCAATTACTAGGACTACATTCCACAATTACTGGTGCTACATTCCACAATTACTGCTACTACATTCCTCAATTACTGCTACTACATTCCACAATTACTGGTACTACATTCCAATTACTGGGACTACATTCCACAATTACTGGTACTACATTCCACAATTACTGCTACTACATTCCTCAATTACTGCTACTACATTCCAATTACTGGGACTACATTCCACAATTACTGGTACTACATTCCACAATTACTGCTACTACATTCCTCAATTACTGCTACTACATTCCAAGTACTGGGACTACATGCCACAATT
Source organism: Stictocephala bisonia (assembly GCA_035578905.1). Lineage (NCBI taxonomy): Eukaryota > Metazoa > Arthropoda > Insecta > Hemiptera > Membracidae > Stictocephala > Stictocephala bisonia. The sequence continues at coordinate 5,670,371 of JAQJVL010000009.1, read as the reverse complement.
ACTGCTACTACATTCCTCAATTACTGCTACTACATTCCACAATTACTGCTACTACATTCCACAATTACTGGGACTACATTCCAATTACTGGGACTACATTCCTCAATTACTGCTACTACATTCCTCAATTACTGCTATTACATTCCAATTACTGCTACTACATTCCACAATTACTGGGACTACATTCCAATTACTGGGACTACATTCCTCAATTACTGCTACTACATTCCTCAATTACTGCTACTACATTCCACAATTACTGCTACTACATTCCAATTACTGGGACTACATTCTACAATTACTGCTACTACATTCCTCAATTACTGCTACTACATTCCACAATTACTGCTACTACATTCCACAACTACTGCTACTACATTCCAATTACTGGGACTACATTCCACAATTACTGGTACTACATTCCACAATTACTGCTACTACATTCCTCAATTACTGCTACTACATTCCAATTACTGGGACTACATTCCACAATTACTGCTACTACATTCCTCAATTACTGCTACTACATTCCACAATTACTGCTACTACATTCCACAATTACTGGGACTACATTCCAATTTCTGGGACTACATTCCAATTTCTGGGACTACATTCCTCAATTACTGCTACTACATTCCTCAATTACTGCTACTACATTCCAAATACTGCTACTACATTCCACAATTACTGCTACTACATTCCAATTACTGGGACTACATTCCACAATTACTGCTACTACATTCCTCAATTACTGCTACTACATCCCACAATTACTGCTACTACATTCCACAATTACTGGGACTACATTCCAATTACTGGGACTACATTCCTCAATTACTGCTACTACATTCCACAATTACTGCTACTACAGTCCACAATTACTGCTACTACAGTCCACAATTACTGCTACTACATTCCACAATTACTGCTAATACATTCCACAATTACTGCTACTACATTCCACAATTACTGCTACTACAGTCCACAATTACTGCTACTACAGTCCACAATTACTGCTACTACATTCCAGAATTACTGCTACTACAGTCCACAATTACTGCTACTACAGTCCAAAATTACTGCTACTACAGTCCACAATTACTGCTACTACAGTCCACAATTACTGCTACTACAGTCCACAATTACTGCTACTACATTCCAATTACTGGGACTCCTTTCCACAATTACTGCTACTACAGTCCACAATTACTGCTACTACAGTCCACAATTACTGCTTCTACATTCCTCAATTACTGCTGCTCCATTCCACAATTACTGCTACTACATTCCACAATTACTGCTACTACATTCCTAGTACGTAATATCACTGTACTTGTATGGGTGGGCAGGTGGGTTAATATCACCGTACGTGTATGGGTGGGCGGGTGGGTCAATACCATCGTAAAGTATTAGTTTAGTAATATTTCATTATTAAGAACATTTTCGTTACGTAAACTGACTTATTTCTTTATCGACGAAATAAAGAAGTGTGAGTTTAGTAATATATATAGCTAATCGTAAATAGATATTATATATAAATATAGATATAAATCACCTCAATTACTGCTGCTCCATTCCACAATTACTGCTACTAATTTCCACAATTACTGCTACTACATTCCTCAATTACTGCTGCTCCATTCCACAATTACTGCTACTACATTCCACAATTACTGCTAATACATTCCACAATTACTGCTACTACATTCCACAATTACTGCTACTACATTCCACAATTACTGCTAATACATTCTACAATTACTGCTACTACATTCCACAATTACTGCTAATACATTCCACAATTACTGCTGCTCCATTCCACAATTACTGATACTACATTCCACAATTACTGCTAATACATTCCACAATTACTGCTATTACATTTCACTATTACTGCTACTACTCAATTACTGCTAATCCATTCCCAATTACTGCTACTCTATTCCCAATTACTGGGACTCCATTCTCCACTTACTCGTCCGGAGTACGTTAATGAATAGGACAGATAGCGTACATTGTCGGTGATTGTACGTACTCGCTTATTGAAGAGTCGTCTCAACACCACGTGGGTGGTAACTGCCGAGGCGCTCGGGAGTCTCCACTGGCCCAAATTAGTCGTATGACATACTACCTATTACCCAGCCATTGTCAGTACTACTTTACGAGTAGGGTGGGTTATAATAGGTGGAGCTCGTGTTAAAATATTCGTTAATTGGTGATGCAGTTCAACAAGGTCTTTAATATAGACCCATTCATCTGAGCATTGGCACTATCGTGTTTAGGGGGAGATTTTTTAAATATATTTTTTCCGAATTTTTTAAGAAGTATTAAAAGTTTAGGAATAAAGATCTATAAAGAGCAACCGTACTGCAAAATGGTTTTCATTCATTCATTGACAGTGATGACGCTTCCTCTAAGCCGTACCTCTACAGAGGAACGTCTGTTTTATGGACAATTTTTGTCAGCCAACAATTTAAATAAAGCATGAATGCCAAAATGAACATGTAGATTATTTTTTTAGGTTCATTTTGTTATTTCATGCTTTATTTGAATTGTTGTCTAAAAGGAGTTGTCATGAAAAACAGACAAATGTACTGATGAACGCTTGCCAAATAAAGGCCTTATTTATTTATTTACAGTGTTGGTGCCCCTCCTTCTCAGTTATATGTATACTGTTATTATCTCTGTACGTGGTAATAACACTAGAATGTTTCACACCTTCTTTGACTCACGAATTGAAATTGTTCTCCGGATTGGGAAACTCGTTAGAAATCAGACATGTGCCGTTTATTATACTGTGCTACTATTTCTAAGTCGTGTCAGTCTTATTCGGTGACATAAGTGATTACCGTTGGTTAAACTGTGTGGCACGTCCTGGTTCGAATCACTTCAGTCCCTCTCGAGTGCGGTGGTCTAGTGAACTTAATTGCATCTGGACGAAGACGAATCACTCACCTTTGCCCCTTGGCCCACCAGGCAGCTTTCAAAACGATTTAAAATTGCTGTTATTACGGTTTTCGTCTGACGGAAATATTGAAAACGTCGTTGTAATTTATGACGCTGGCTGTTGTCTTTTGAAGTGGCGCACACTCATAAAATATCCTAAATTAAGCGCATGAAGACATGTGTTATCATAAGATCAACATGTCTCTAAGTATTGAAAACAAGTAAAATACGTATTGAATCAAATTAAAAAAACTTAAATGAAATAACTCAAGATCTATAAAGATAGTGACGAAGGCTTCCTATGCCACTTCCCAGGTGTAAGGTCCTACAATACCTTAATTCCTGATATTTTGTCTCTTGTCGTTACCTATAGAAACAAACGTTGGGTGGTAGCCAGGGTCCGGATGTTGTGTAAGCAAGATATCCGAGTATCAGATTGTCAGTTAGCTGAAAATCAGACCAATATTACGTGGTTCAGATTCCACGTAAGCTGTAGTTCCCTTAGTTACCATAGCTGTTCGGCTATTAATAAATAGCTATGTCTGAGAAACAGTCGATCTTGGTAATAATGGCTACACTTGTACACTCATCACACTCATTCGCCCCTCATATTCACCTGTATCTCTACGATCGTCGTTTTAATGATGGATAATGAACAATGAGACTGTCCAAGGCAATGTATTTGATGTAGACGCATGCTTTGTTGCTATCTAACCGTGATTAGTTTCAAATAAGCGTGTGATAATAGAACGACCATTTGGTATACTACTATCACATCCTTTAGTTACTTCAGCGTGCGCTGCAGATACAGAGAGGGGTGAAGAAAGGCCGCTGGCGCTAGTGTGAACTCCGAACACGAACTAATTTCTCAGAGTAGGAAGACCGGCTTCCCGGGACCCATATGAATGGACAGTCTTCTTTTTTCTATACTCATTGGTCTTGCCCAGAAGCTGTATGGTGTTTCCTCGACCATATATTGTTACTTACGATTATATACTTCATAGTTTCTCTACAACTGCTTCTTCGGCCACGGGAAATAATAAGATTAGTTTGTGTCAAAACACGTGCTGTATTATCTGTAAAACACGAATTGTACCTTTGCAATGATAATGATGTTTCCATACCTAAAATTCTATTTACTATGGTAAAAATTAATAATTTGTTCAAATATGTGGTCAGATACAGATGTAACCATATTACGGGCTAAAATAGTAATGGTGAGCAATAAATTGACATAAATTGACCAGTTCGTAAAAGGTAGGGGGGGAGGTTCTGGAGACACGTGCCAGAGGTCTTCACAGTCCAGCTCCAGCATCGGCCTTCTTCACATTCCAGATTTCCAGATACGTCCAGGAGTTATTGGACTGTTAAATAGATTTACTTCACACTTCCTTTAACTAACTAGTAATTGATGATCACTGAAACTTCAAAGTCGATTGCCGCCAAATTATAATCCTTGTAACCTTAACAAAATTAAATGTGTTTGAAAACTATGTATATGAATATCTAATATAACTGGCCTGGACAGAAAGTAACCTGAGTGTTATATTTAGCGCTTATAAAGGTTTCAGCAGTGGAGGGGATTCGTTCCACTACTCAGCTGCCGTCCATCACGGGCGTGACTAACTTACGTCTTCATGTGTTCAACTTTCAAAACAGTGTTTATTTGAAAAAAAAAAAGACTGTAATGATCTGAACAAGTATATTTAATTGATATTTACTGTTTATATTATTATTCACTGTGTTATTGTTATTATTAATTATTATTTGAATACTAAGTAATGACTTTACTATTCGTTAGTGTGAATCAAACAAATCAATAGTCACTACTGTTAATGACGTAGTGATCGGGGCTTGCTACTGCGCTTCATAGTTGCCATGGCAATCTTTAAATGGAATAACACAGTGAGGAAAGAGTAGTTCTCTATCTCACTTCCACCCCTCAGTGCCTCTTTCTCGCATAGTAATAATATAAAAGCTCGTTTAACTATCTGTTTAACATTAAGATATTTATCGAAAGAGATACAATTAAAAATATTTTGTAAATAATACGTAGTAAGAGATTAAGGTTACTTATTCTGTACTACGATTTATTTGTAAAGATATTTAACAACGCAGTGCATTAACCTTTGTCCAAGTAATCTGTGGCTTTATGGTATGTTGTAATCAACAGAGAGATTTATACTTATCAGTGGTTGTTTGATATTTTGTATTCTTTGAGTGAATTTAACTCAAAACACCATTCATTAGTACTCTAAATGAAACCATTCGTTAAGTTTTGTAAATTAAAAGTGATTTAATTCTTTACGATATGTCATTTTTCGTAATGTTATAATACATTAATAAGCATTAAAAATAAATAAGCTTCTCATAACTAAAATAATACAATGATTCTGGATATATTTTTATTTAATATCTCAAATCATTGTCAATCCATGTTCTAAAATAAACTAAAACAAAGAACTTTATTATTTTAGTGATTAGGAGCTTATTTATTTTTAACGCTTATTAAAAGTTATTTGTTAAAAACCATCAAACCATTAACTTTAGATGTTATTTTATTAATTGAATCTGTTTTAAGTTGAACAGTTTCTGAACCTTAAATGTAACTTGGAAACGTGTTTATTTGTTTTTTATATTTAAACAGTTCCAATATATCCATTGTTGTTCAATAAATTCTTATTTTGTAAATAGTTATTTGATAGAACCTTGAAATCCATAAAGGATTATAAACAGTGCCTTGACTCCAAAAAATATCCAGCTTAGAGTCCAAATACCGAACCATGAAATATTCGAATAATATTTTAGATATGTTGTTTATGAGAGGCTGAAGTAGTTATAAATGGTCCAAAGAGAGGACGCCGGACCGCCTGGGGTTCGAAGCCGTTTGGCCGTGTTCACTTAATTGTCATGGACAGCGTTTCTTGTACCATTTGGCATTGGTACCACCAAACTATAGTCACCAAGGGAAGGACTGATACATCAATATTTCAATTTACGATCTCAAAAACTCAACATGATGCTCGAAACAGTTTACATTCAACATTTTTATATCAGAACAGCCAATCGATGAAATCTCTTCTAATATTTGTAAAATTTATAGTTGCCAGTTTAGTTGCATAAAAAGAAAAAAAAGATTACAATGGCTTACTCTCTCAGGACAAAAATAGTTATGATACGTACCCTACCTCAGAGTTACGATTTCTGGTCTTATGATTTATCAGATGTGGCGACAATGAAAGAAAAAATAATAAAGCAGTTTTTTACGATTAGGCTGGACGAATTGTGACATGCTTGATCAATTTAGCTTGTATAGGGGTTTGAGCAGCGGAGGGGAAAATGTTCCGCCACTCCGCCACCGTACATCACCGGTACTACTAACTTCCACCTTCAAATTTTCTCCTTCCACATCAGTGTCAACTTGTAAAAAATTAATTACTTTCCATTATGTTATTGTTATAATTTTTGTTATTTAAGAATAATAATTTAATTTAATCGTTCTTAGTTTTTGATTCGTTAGTGTTGATCAATCAAACCAATAATGACCTGCTGCTGATGTATAATAGGTGCGGTTAGCTTCGCGCTACCATCACGCGGCCTGCCATATACCCATATACCCATATACCCAATTCCCATGACAATTTTAAACGTAATGACACAGTGGGGGAAAATTAGTTCTCTATCTCACTACTACCACTCAGTGCATATCTCTTAGCACAGTGTTTTCGGTAGTTCGCAATATAAGCGGCTTATCTGTAACTAGTTTAATTTAATGTACTTAGGAATAGTATAAAATTTTTTTTAAATTGTCATTTTAAAATTTCAACAATTTAGTTTTTCAGAATTTTTGTTAATGCAGGTTTTTAAATGATATTTACTATGGTAAAATGAGAATTTAAGATGTACTGTGTTGTTCATATATTTATTTATTATAGTAACAAAAGTTTCACATATGTGTGGTCAGTGACTTGTCTTACATTACCAAATCGAAACATTGTAGTTTTCCGATAGCTTTTTGTATATAATTGTAGAGGAAGTAATAGTGTCCTCTGAACGGCAAGCTGTTAATAAAACCTACCTGTTAAAGATTCAATAACTGTAGTGGTTTTTTTATTATTGTGGGTTTTCCGAAATATGCACACTCCATTTGTTCTACAGGTGTTTGATCATTCATGCATTTGTCAAACCTGAAACTTCCCTATTTCTACTTATAGATAATTTTTAATGGTGTTTAACATATTAAATTTTTTAAATAAAAGAGTTAATCTTCTTATAAGTAATGAAAGTGGCTAATTTGGGTTTTCTAGATCGTTAACTCACTAAGGAACCGTGCGATTTGTTTTACTAAAAATTTTAGAATACAGTGCACAAAAGGCATTACTCACTTTGTGTAGAGTAAAACTTAAAACAAACAATTTATTTAACGTCACCAATTAGCTGCTTGTAAATGAAATCTTTAAAAATATTAAGTTAACATTTTTTGTACAAATATGTTTGGAGTAGATTAATAATAAATAAACGGTTCATCGTTAGAGTTTAAATTAAATGAGGGAGTTATGTAATTTTGTACAATTTGCGGGACAGGACAGGCGGGAACAGTGAGGGAGTGAGGGGAGGGTAACACTTTTATATGTGTTAGTGAGGCAAGTTGCTACTACTAGTGACAGTTGCGTGAAATATAGAACTATTTTTCTTGGAACCACTCAACTGGGAGCCTGGGTAATCATCCTTAACTAAAATACTTAGTATGAAACATTCATTATTGTATACATTAACATTTTTCAGAAATGCATCACAAGTTTAAACATCATATAGCTCCAATCATCATTTACAATAATCGACCGATATATCGGACGTTGACACTGACAGGGTTAACTACGATTATTCACGTTTCAACAAGTCTAAACCGCAATGAGATGGCCGCTCTCTTTGGCGGTGCAGCGTAGCCAGTGTAAAAAATTCCTAGAATACAAGAAGCGTTCCCGCTCTCAAGTTTAATGTTTGTAACGTTTTTATACGTCCACTACCAACTCTTAGTCGGAGACATTGCCTCACAAATAAACGGAGGTTGTTCTGTATAATGGCGTCATCAGTCGTGGTTGTATCGAACGATCAGGAATGTAAACAAGCCGCGGAGATGTCGTAGGGGCCGGCCGGCCTAACTCACCACTACAACAATAGGATATTATTAAAATATTACGCAATTAATTTGTTGTGCTATGTATATTTGGTCTAACAATTTGATGAATATAATTGGCCCGGGCGTATGAAAAAAATCTGCGTATTAAATTTAGGGCTTATAGGGGTTTCAGCAGCAGAGGGGAAACGTTCCCCATTCCCTCTCTCATTGGCATGAGGGCCGTGTTTGTAGTGGGGACAGTGGACAATTTAACAAAAATGCAAATGCTTTAATTTGTAAATTAAACTTTAATGTAAATAGGTATAGGTATTATTTCGATTTCAAGGTAGGTCTCATAATACATAATATTTTTATTATATAATAAGCTTTTCAAATATAGTATAGCAAAATCACAATAATAAAGCAAACTAAAATCATATTGTATAACCTCAGTATAACTCTGCAATGACAACAAACCGCCTTCATCAGCTGATCCCTCACTCTTATCTCAGCTCCTTTTCCACTTTTGCCATGTTCCATCTGTGCTAGATTTCAGTCACCAGTCACCCAGCAAAATGACGTCATGGGTGGGGCTTGCTATTGCGTAACCATGACGATGTAATGTTAAAGTGGTAGAGTAGCACATCGGTCCAGTGGTGGGAGGAGAGTAATTTTTCCTCTCACTTCCACGACTTATCTCTCTCGCACAAGTGATTTCATTAGGTCGCAATCTAAGCGGTCGAACAGTATTCGTGTTTTGCTACATTTGGATCAAATCGTGGTTTGCCAATTGGTGTACCATTGGTCGTACGTAATTTTTGAACTGTCATTGAGTTTTCTTGATCGGGTTCTTTAGCGTTTTCTTGGAGTGCATTTAGAAATGATATAAAAATACTCAATAATTCCTATAAAACACTGTACTTAATTAATAGACAACAACGTTAGTTACAAAGAAAAAGATACCAATTAATAATAAGAAAATAACTACTTTAATAAATACTAATTATAAAGAAAACCCCATTTGGAAATATATATGGTCTAGAAGGTTAAGAATATAAATCAAGAATATAAAAAATAAAGTGAGTATTAGCTAGACATAATGAAAAGTTAGAACCAGGCTAAAAAAATGCTATTTAAAAAATGGACAGTAATAAAAAATTTTAAGTACTAAATGAGGTTCCAAAAAATAATAATTTAGATGATTTTTAAACGTTAAAAAAAATCAAACCACTTTACTTGTATTGGTGGGCCCCATTTACACTGTGGTAATGTCCCACCCAACTTGAACTTATATCAGATTTGCCAGTTAACAATCCAACCAAACCTTACACATCTGGCTGTATGGTAAGGTGTCACTGGATCTATTTACAAGTGGCAATCTCTAATGATCACCAGTGCTCTGTAAGGAATAACTTAACGTCAATTAACAACCTGCTTTCGCTCATATATTATCGTTTATTGTTGTCATTGGCTAAGTTTATTAATATTAAAGAAGTTTTATAATATATTTATTCTGTTAAATTAGAATTTTATTATTGCTATATCATATGTGATTTAGGTTTTTGTTTATTTTATTGTTTATTTAATACGAAAACGAAAAACGAATATTTAAGAGAAATATTTTGTATGAACTGTGGACACTGATTGCATGCGTAGCTTTAAGTTTAATTGATTATTATAGTTAATCATGCTGTATAGTAACCGGCGCAAGCTGGTTTAAAGCATTTTTAATGATAAATAAAAAATATAAATAAGACATTTTTGAAATATTATTTCAGAATATGGAGTGATGAATTACAAAAGTTAAAACACGCAAATTCAATAGCATATTAAGGACAAAAATATATTCAATTTGATACAAATGCATGTTTTGGCAATACTTATTATGTTTATTCCAATAACTTTAGCTTTAATAAATAAATTTTTTAGTTTAAATCCAAATATTAAATATGTATGTTGTGTTGATAAAATTCTTTTTTAAGTCGGGAAATATGTCTAAAATTCTTAAGAGTCTGCAAAGGCTGTCGGCCATTTGGCTTTTAATACCGTAAGAACAATGTTATTTACTAATCCAAATCACTGCGTATTTATTGGTAACAGTTATGTATAAATAAACAAAGGTGTCATTGGGTGTCATTTTAAACGTTATCATATGACGCATTGGGTTTGTTTTTGATATTGTGTGTGTGTGTGTGTGTGTGTGTGTGTGTGTGTGTGTGTGTGTGTGTGTGTGTGTGTGTGTGTGTGTGTGTGTGTGTGTGTGTGTGTGTGTGTGTGTGTGTGTGTGTGTGTGTGTGTGTGTGTGTGTGTGTGTGTGTGTGTGTGCGAGCGTGCGTGCGTGCGTGTGTGTGTGTGTGTGTGTGTGTGTGTGTGTGTGTGTGTGTGTGTGTGTGTGTGTGTGTGTGTGTGTGTGTGTGTGCGTGCGTGCGTGCGTGCGTGCGTGCGTGCGTGCGCGCGTACGTGCGTGCGTGCGTGCGTGCGTGCGTGCGTTTTGAAAAATAGGTGACGGTAACAACTTAATACTAAATATTTTTTCTATAAAACGAATTAAGAGGTCTAAAAGCAATTTCAACGCCAATTTCATTCCTGATCAAATGCAATTTGTTTGGAAAAAATACGTTTTAAAGTTTGGATACGCGGGATCGTATGTCCGGTTCGAAAATATCATTGTTCTTATGGGATTAAAACCAATATGGCCGACAGCCTCTGACAGACTCTTAAGATCCAACAATTAAAATATAACATGATCAATGTTTTAATTTTCCCGTTGATTTAAACCAAATAATGAAATCTCTACGTTATTTTAAGGTGCTTTGGAATCTGTGTCAATGAGTTACTATTCTAGCCTTACCATAATTTGACTCGCCTCACTATTAGGGTTTCACCTCGTACACCAAAAGGATTTGGATTATAATTTATTTAACGATGTCCTGACTTGTCATGAGCGCACTTAGTGGTGTTTTTTGTAGATTTGACTCGCGGTGTTGCCAAGCGTGTTGCATTTAACGTACGACATACAATAATTACCTGTTAAGTTAGAATATTTATTATTTGAATATTTTTTTTATCGATTCAAATAATAATACAATAGAACAATATATAAATAATCGATTTGAACAATTCATAAACAATATGAAAGTAAAGTGTAAAAGACAATATAAACAATAAATCATTCCATGATCGTAACATGTTTAATCACACTAAAAATTGCTATACCAAACAAGTATGTTATAAAACAGGTGTATTAAGAGAACTAAACGTAGTAAAAATGCAAGACTTAAGGCGTTGCTATGATTGTGGCTGGCTTACACCGTCACGCCATTGGTTGTTGCACTCCCGAACTCCTCGTCGTTCCGTTTGCTGTAAAAGCATTTTAATGTCAAGTTATTCAATAATTAAACTATATCCGATATAAATTTATAACGTGTAAAAAATGTTTAATAACATTCTAAACAAGACGATCTTATTAGTACTAAACTGTCAATCTTAATAGAGTGATTGGTTGGTGGACTAAACCCCATAAGTTTCAGTTTAGTGTAATATTTTGACCAACTAAATTATCTGGGACGGGTCTGATATTTGCAAATTAGGGGATTATTTATGCTAATACTTGTTGGATCAGATTTGTTAGGTCTGTGCGGAACGAACGGGATGGGACGCTTCCTTGTAGCGACCCGCATTCTCACGAATCCAACTGGATCGTTCCACTTATTTTTGGTAATCCTTATGAATTATAGCTTGTAATACTTATGCAAACAGTTATTTAAGACTTCGCATAAACAACACTGTCCGTTTGGAACTAACCGGTTGTATTATCTTTTTATGTTGTCAGTTCGCTCTATTCCACACACCGTTCGGGTTAGTTTATATTTTATCTCCATTGACTCGGTACCTTTGTATTAAGGTGATCGTTTCCCAACCTGCCAAGTCGACAGCTTGACAGTAGCTATGCAGTTTTGCCGGGCCAAAACATGCTGCTCTATTTCAACTGTATGGTTCGTGTTTATTGACATAGTGAGTTATAGTGAACTCTCAATGATTATTAAAGATTCAATCTAGAGGACCATAAGTTGATACCATGAGTTTTTTAATTTAAATTGTCATAAATTACAAGTAAAGTTTCACATAAAAAAACCCAACTAATGGTTTACTACAATAGATCTTCATATCAAATGACACTTAAGGGTTACAGGATGATCATTATTACGGACTGAACCTTTGAAATAAAAACCCATATTTTTATAATTTTTCGTGTACCTAAGTGTTTTATAATTAATTAACTAGTTATTATATACTATCCAACATCCATTGGCACCATTGAACGTTTTTTTCTTGGAACTCAATTATAATCGTAATTAAAAAAAAATTGACACTGTTGTACTAGTTTTAGCCAAAAAAAGAACCATTCAAACTGTACTTATTATAAGCATGGTGTTTGGCTGTTAGTGTGAATGTTTTTAACTGGTGTAACTACACATACAAAACCCAATAAAGTGGTGCAACTTTTATGTTCCTGATGAAATCCATCTTGGCTTAGCAGCCATTTTAAATTTTATACGAAAACCCTGTTTTTAATTTATTTATTGTGCATTTACTCATAGAAACCTCAACATTTGCCTTAATACGATATCATTTTCTGAATCTAAATAAGATTTCCAATAAGAATAATTAACTTAAAACTGCTAAATTTGAAATAGTTTGTGATAAAACTAAGTTAAAGTTAAACTTCGTGATTTTTTTCAAAAATTAATAATAAGAAAGGTCCATTATCTCGGTTACAGTACAACCTACAGATTGTCAAATAGAATCAAACACTTACCTAACTAATAACTAGAGAGGACTTACTTATTAATTAGAATTCACAATAATAGTTAATTTTATAAATTGTCTGCCTTGGTTCAGAATACACATTCTTAATCCTTTCCTCATAGCTGCAACAGTAGGTCTTTATAAAAGACAACTGCTGTCTTAACTTCTCACAACTATGATTGTGTAATCTAATTAATAAATTCTCCTTTTTTTAAGTTATTAAATTTAATTTTCGTGTTTAATCCTTAATGCTAATCACAAACGCAATGATTTAAAAATTAGGTGAAGTAAAAATATATTCACCTACAAACTATATTTTCGTTTATCAAATAATAAGTTTAACCTGATGTAATCTGGATTTTTTTATAATTAATAAGAGATAATTCGAAATTAAATGAAGAGCAACATTGAAATGGTCATTAAAATGCAATGATGATGAAACATTGTGGGTTCATTAATTATGTTCATGTAATATTCATAATAGTGGAGAAGTCTTAACCAAAGGCAACTAAGACAAAGGAAACTCAACATTCGTGTTGAAATTGTACATACCTAACATTGCATTGTAAATGGCTTACAAATTTAAGTAGGCAGTGTTTTGTAAAGCATTTTATAGGTTGTGTGGTATAGTTGGACACCTTATTAGTCAGTAATTGATGCTATTTGGCAATCAATACTGTAGGTTATACAGTAACCGAGATAAGGACGTTTTTTTATTATTACTTTTTTAAAAAATCATGAAATTTGACTTTAACTTAGTTTTATCACAAATTATTTCAAATTTACCAGGTTTAAAGTTATTTATTCTTATTGAACATTTTATGTAGATTCTGAAAATTTTATCGTATTAAGATAAATGTTGAGTTTTCTATGAATAAATGCACAATAAATCAATTAAGAACAGGTTTTTCGTAAAACATTTTAAATGGCTGCTATGCCAGATGGACTTTATCAGGAACATAAAAGTTGCACCACTTTATTGGATGTTGTATGTAGTTACACCAGTTAAAAACTTACACTCTAATAGAAAAACACCCTGTATATTTAGGATGCCCATAATACTCAAGATACGCCTTTATATCATAGAATTCATCAATGAGAAATATAATTGGAGACTGTAAAATGTTGATTACATTTTACATATAATGGCAAATAACTTAAAAAATTATCGTTATATTAATGAAAAATATTCTATACATAATACTGTGTTCACTAATCCTGTTAGTCTATCATAGTTTTATATTAACAAGTTTTTCTGAAATTTATACTTCCAATTTAGACTTGGTGAAACTGCGTTAAGAGAGTAGAAACACTAATTATTTAAAAAGAAGAAAACATAAATTAGTTTATCTACAAGATAAATTTAAATAAACAAGAAGCTTCCAATTTGGACGAAGGCTATTTGTAAAAAAAAGACAATTTTTCCTACATTAAAGGTTATTTCTGATTACATTAATTCTATATTATTTATTACTTTCATATATTTACAGATAAGGCTAAACTTTAAAAATAAGTGTTTTAAGTAAGCAAAACCTAAAGTGTAAAATATTGAAGAGTCAAGCGAATCATTTTAAATAATTTAATTCCACTAAAACACTCACTTATAAAATAAAGCACTTGATTAATTAAGTACTGTTTGACTTGAAATTAAAATTTGTGAAGTATTTTACATTAATTCTGTGTTTAGGTAGTTTCATCAATAAATTTTCTTCCAGTGTACGTTTGGATTTTCTTTTATAATTCTGGGTGATGATGGGCAACTCCACTAAAAATAACCACTTTTATAGTATTATTATTATATTACCTTTACGTGAATATGTTAATTGGCTGTTTTGTGAGAAACTAAAATTCATGACAAACTTAAATACGTCACTGTCGGAAAACCGGTAATTCCTTTGAAGTTGTTGAGTTTTTGTTATAATTAACGATGTTGTAGAAAAAACAGTAAAGCAAAAGTGTTATGTTATGTGGCTTTAGGCTTAGCGTTTTCGGGAGAAATATCACCGTATCTGCTTACTGGTTTGACAGCATCAACGCTCCAACTGCCCGACATTTACCACTCCGCCACCTCGTGTTATCCCAGAGAAATCTACATTCTAGTTCAGAACATCTTAGTTGCAAGATACAAGCAGTACGTATATCACACCCTACCAGGTTAGGGTGTAACGGGGGCTGCTCCTACCAAGAGTGTAAGAAGCTCGTTTACCTTGTAGCCTCCTGGATTGTTCACCATCAGTGTAGGGATATGCCTCATGGAAGGACTCAATGATCGATACTTGAAGACTCTTGAGTATCGACTATCCCACTCTCCACCCTCGTACAGTGGAGTCCTGGGTGGAATACAGTCCTGACTAACTCTCGCTACCGTCGACCACTCGACGCACCACCCATCCGACCGTACTGCCAAATCTCGCGCGACCCCGTCTTCTTCATGCTGCACCTTGGACTCTAACTGCTGAGTGCTAATCTCCACCGTGCAGAACCATTGTCTCCTCCACTCTCATAAAACAATACGGTGGGAAGTGGTACCCACCGTAACAGCACATTATCATAGACAAAGAAATAGATCTCTTTTCATTTTGTGACACTATCCACCTCGGACTTTCGGTGTATCGATCGTTTCGATGCTTCGAGGTTCAGTCAAATAATTTATCTCTAAAGAAAAAAATCAGCTTAAACAAATTAATTTATGAACGAATTTGTTCTTTTATTCTCTTAGATATGAGATGACAACACAATTGTGCATTTTTTAAGGCGAATATTACATGAGTGTGGATGACCTGTGTATTATGGTAACTAACTGAGTTCGATATGCTCCGAAAGGGTGATTTATTATCATCCCTGTAGCCGAGACAACTAAGGGACCTACAACTTTACGTGTAATCCGAACAACAAAATATTGATCTAATTTTCAGCTAATTGAACAGCGATTGAACTCAATTTTCTCCCTACACAACATCCGGACCCAACATAGACGCCCCAGACGTAACTAGCAGTGTCCACGTCGATGGCAACCATTTAGCTGACGCCGTGTCGGTATTAAAGAGGATCGAGCATGACCGTATTTTCTACCACCTCCACAACACTTTGTCCTCAAAGTAGTTGGATTACAGCACTGCGCCACTAGTGCCGACATTAAGTCGACCTTCTAATTCCGTAAGACATACAGTAACGTTAAAGGTTATGTTAAAGCTAATCATTTGAAAAATATTTATTGATTTTGCGTTTATTTGTTAAAATATTCGTGTAGCGACACTTAAGGCATGTTAAATTATTATACCTTGAGTTGGAATTGACAGTTTCATCAAAGTTTTTTTAATATATCTCTTGCTTCTAATGTTTAGGTTTGTCTTGAGTTAAATTTTATTTTGTAAGCTTATTAATTATGGTTTTATTTTTAGGTGAGATACATAAAACTGCCCCAGTTACACAAAAATTGTAAGTAAAATGTATATAACATTATTTGTATTCTTAATTATAGACATAAATAACCTATTTTGAATATATAAAATTAAAAATAAAAATTTAAACACACAATGAAGTCTATAACAATATGTAAATTCTGGATACAACTTTAACTGATGAAAATTAAATGCATTATTCTTTAACAACAACAACAACAACAATAACAACACACACACACACACACACACACACACACACACACACACACGCGCGCGATCACACACATATATATGATATTTAAAAAATCCACAATTGTGATTTTTAATGTATTATTGAGGACTTCTTAGCCCTAACTTCACCTGGTGAGTTAAGAAATCTTAACAATGAAAGATTACGTGAATAACGAGTATGTCCATTTCTTAGTCATATCCCTCCGCATATAAACACGGGTTCTTGTTTATCTTCGTGACTCGACTAACCTACCCCAAGCGCCCTAGTGACCTACCCCAAACCCCACCACTGAATGGCGTAGCGGTCCCTGCAGCGCATGCGTGCTGTGACTCCGGCGCGATGCTGCCGTCAGTCCAGACTCGACCAGTGTAGTGTTGGCCGTACATAGTTGTGCCGCGCTGCCGGGTCCCGTCGGCGTGTTTAGTTCCACAGTGACAGTTTTCCATAGTTTGTTCTGTTTTGTTGGTAAAGTATTACGTTTATTATTAAGTATTTTACTAATAAATATAATTATTTTTATTAAGGGGATGCAATTGGATTGTTTTGTGCATTCAGTTTAATTTTGATAGTTCATAAATTTATCTTCTATTTTAAGCTAAATTGTATATTTAATTTAATGTTTATAGGATTTAAAGTATAAATAAAACTCGAAAAAACACTTCCATTCACTTTTACCTTATGGTAGTATAGTTTAAAAAAATCAACATTGATATATTTTATATAATCTACAAACTGTGGAAATTTTAAATTTGTAGTTTATGTAAGTTCTTAAAAACCACTAAAGAAGTATTGGAATTTCAAATTAATTATCATGCGCATTTATGATTTAAAATTTCCTTTAAACTCTGCAATGTCTGTCGATAAAAATATTAAAACACAAAATAGTTTAAAACAATTAAGAAATAATAAGAACTAAAGCTATTTAGGTTTGTTTGAATTGAATTTTATTAGTGTGACTTAACAAGGCTCCAATGTAAAACTTTCTTGATGGATAAAGAATTTAGTCTGGCAAAAGGAAATTCTGAGAATAAATTTTCTTCCCATTACATTATTTGATTGGAGGTTTTAACACTAGCAAGAATGTTATAAAGCAAAATGAGGTGAGAAATATTATATTAAAGAGTTTTTTTTAATTAATATATTAGAGCCGTAATGATATCGCAAATGGACATTTGTCGGAAAAAATACTTAAATTATAGGCTAGAAAAATAATAATACTGTAATAAATAAACCGACATAAAGCTGAAATAAGGAATTATTACTTTTAAAAATATGAAACGCCCGTGAATGTTTTCCTTTTCTACATCCGGCACAATCTTGCACACCAACAAAACTTCTTACATGTATTATTTTCTTCATGAATATTTATCCATGCGATTCTCTTAGTCAAGTCTTGAATGTTCCATGTAAACAAATTACAACATGTAAAGTACATAACTATAAAATTAAATCGTCTTTTGTTGGTTTACTAATAAAAACAGATCGTTAATTGACAGAAAGGTTGACGTTTCATATAAAGATTCACATAAATATATTTTTTTCGCAGCGTAATAAAACTGATGCTTATTTGTTACATACTTACAATTTAAGAAAATAAAAAGTTCATTTTTTACTATAGTATAAATTACACATAAATGTTATAATGTTTGTATTTAAAGTGTTCAACATATATATATTTATGAGTCTCCATTTATTAAAATAATAATAATAATATTTTGTGTAATGACATAAATAAAAATAAATATTGAAAATTAAGAAAACAATATATTAATAGATATTTTATATAATACTAGCTAATCCCGGCCAGGCTTCGCTTTGGTTTACTCTTTATTAACTATTAATATTTAGATTTTAAATGTTAGAAAAATAAAAGGTGACTCTTTACTTGATTTTTTAAAATAAAATAACTTGCAGCTTTTTCATAAATAACAAACATCTGTTCACAATAATAAACGGACAGGATTTGATTTAGATATAATATGCACATTAATCAGCTGGTAGCACTTTACCATGACTAACATTTATTTTCAATTGTAAAATGTAGGTATATGCCTTAAATGCCTTGTTTCCGTTTACAATTTTAGGAACTAAATATAGAAAACCACTTTTGTATATAAATGCAATGTTGTGCTTAGGTTTCAAATGAATCCATTGAAATACGGAATTTAATGTTATAATATAAATTGATAGTATTACCATAGAGTCAAAATTACATGAAATTAGTTACTCAGAAAACGTAAAGTTGAATGTTTTCCAATGCAATAAAAACTTTTTAATTTTTTTTAAATTTCATTTGGTCTATGCAACTTCAATTTGCAAAATCATTTTAAATAAACAAAACATCTGTAAAAATAGAACAGAAGTTTCATGTAATCTCGAAATTCAATTTTAAGTTTTTTCATTTGAAATGAAAATATGTAAGAAAGTTTTATTACTGGAAACTGTTATTTTCATTCATCTTATTTTCAACACTGTCAAATTTATTAGAGATTTATACCCGGTTGAAATTTATACAATTTTTAATTTTTTCATATATTGTATATAATATATTTATTCTCGTGTCAAGGGACTATAGGGGCTTTAATGTTCCACTCAATTATTTATTACTTAGTGGAAATCGTTAACATGTACTTTCTACATACATTAGTATATAGGTGAGGGTTCATGTGTTTGCGATATTTAAATAGTATACGACTCAATTAGAAACATGTCGTAACGTTAGAGAGGCATTTCGTAACTAAGAGTGTTTAATTAATAATTATTTTTAATTATTTTAAAAACTTTTTATTAGCAATGTCAATCTACTTATAATAAAAGGGGTGAGAGAACAAATTTTAATTCCTTTTTGAGATATGGCTACCTAAAGTGGTTTATTTAGCCTTTCTTGATACATAACTTATTAAGAAATGAGCTATATAATTTATTAACAATTTGAGAATATATTGGACAAAAAGGTACTAAAACCTATTGTGAAGTAAGTTTACAATAAATGAGGGAATTATGTACATTAGCACAGTTTACGGTGTGGGGCAGGCGGGGACAGTGTGGGAGTGAGAGGGAAACACGTTGAATGTGTATTAGTGAGGCAAGAGTGTGTGTTAGTGAGGCACAACTTCTAGCGACCTTAGTGGTGAAATCTAAAACTAAATTTCTTGGAGCACTTAAATGGGCGCCTAGATGAACACTCTAAGGTCGTTTATATTGGTGTTGAATTTTACAAGTTAGTTGATCTTAAAGATATCAGTAAATTAACAAATTTTCTAATTAATCAATTACTTACTAGCGTTATTGTCATTCGGATAAATATTTACTGTGATTTTAGTATTCCTGTGATCAGGAACGATATTTAAACTCTTAGCAAAATTTAAAAAATAAAATCCTTTATTTCACTTCATAGTTTTCTTTTTTATTTTGTGCTAATTATTGTTATGCCAACTTGATTTAAAATTCGGTGATTTGAATCAATCGATTTATTTCATAATTCTAAGACAAGTATATATATTTAATATATTGTACTCCTGTATTGTACAACACAAAGTAACAATTATATTGTAATACAACGGATAAAGCACAAATAAGTTGTTTATTTTATGGAAATAAAATAGTACCGTATAAATAAAATTAAAATGAATCATATATTTCCAGCAAAATTGTTTCTACTAACATCAGAAAATTTTAATTTTCACATGCCCTATTCTTTTTACTTTCGTTGAAATGTGTAAAAGGTTTACTAACAATTAATGAAGGAATATGCAAGTATATAAAACCTTGGCGAAACGCCACATTTTTCATATTTTCCCATCTAATTTAATTGCTTGGTATATTATTAAATGTAAACACCAGGTATTTGTTGATATTTTATAAACACATGTAACCATATAGTTAAAAATGTATATAAATGCAATAAAAAACATTTTTCAAACTAGCTTTGAATCAATATGAAAATTATAAGCCTTAAACCATTGATTATATACTAAAACTAACTAAACCCTAAACTACCAAGCGCCTTAAGGGGTGTGTAGGCAATCACTGCAATACGGGGTTGTATCTGAATTGCCACCAGTGCCGTTGTATCTGTTTATAATAACAATACACTTGTTTTTTGCCCCTAAGCAATTACTACAGAATTTGAACAATGTGTAATTGGAAATTTATGGACTTCGATATAGTCAAATTATCTTTATTTTATTAAATCCACGTTACTTAATCCTTTTTCAAAGTTACATCATACCAATTATTTTTTTTAAGTATCATATTTCTATTGGCCGTTTCCCATACCGCCATCCTAACGCTGGGAAGTCGACAGTTCCTTAGTAGACATGCAATTTTACTGACAACTGGCTAACACTTGTTTTACTATTTCAACTGTACGGATCGTGTTTATATTAAAATATGATATTAATATTTTTATAGTCAAAGCGCACACCGTACGATTATCCAAGGTCCAATAGTGGATCATAAGTCGATATTATGCGTTTTTTTTAATTAAAAATCGTACAGGATGACATTTTTAAGTTTCACATATTTAACTGTAAAAAATTATATAAATCCTCAATATTTTACAAAAATAAACTTATGATACACTAGAACAGACATTGACCTATCAAATTACACTCCAAGTGTTGTGGTACGGTTATTATCATTGATCGAATCCTTGAAATAGAAACACATGTTTTTGGCATTTCGTGGAGATAAACGCCTCCCTTAACCAATAAATTCCTTAAATTCATACGAGTATTTTATGTAAACGTTCGTTCATTTTTTTAAATAATTATATTATGATGTGCAAAACGAAGTTTTATTTGATTTCGTAGGCCTACTCAATTATTAGAAAAATTTGTTTTACATTTTTCATGAGAACGTTTTTTTAAATTTATCAAAGTTCATACAACTCTAGGATTAATTAGTCGAAGATTTGATAAATAACCTATTAAGGTTTCAATATAATGTGACTAGGAGTTTTTATTGGAGAAATTTTTAAAGTGAACGTTTCTGTAAAAAAGCGTTAGAAATCAGGCGTTTTACTTTCTCCCATATGCATTAGCAAAGAGAAGTTTTTTAACAAGTTGGTCTAATATCCATTTTAGGGTCCCCTGAACCGAAAAAAGTGATTACAAAAAGTTTTGTGTCTGTTCGTATGTGTGTCTGTCTGTGTGTATGTGCAGTTCGCTGGAGACCAAACTCATGGATCAATTTTTAATAAATTTGGTATGTAGGTGTATTTAGCTAATATCTCCGGACCATATTTTCACTTTTTTGAAACTTTTTTTAATTTTCATGGGCCAAAAACATGCAAACATTGAATTTTCTCAAAATTGGCACTAACGATTTTGAATTAATTTTTAGAAAATATTTGAATTACTATTTAAAATACTTAAGTAAAAATCGCATGTCTCTTACTTGACTCGTTTTTTAGTTATGACAAAATAAATATTTGGAAATCAAACTGGTAGTTTTCAAAGTTTTGATTTTTAAGTGTTTAATATGGGGGAAAGTTTGTGATAATTTTTTGGAACCATTTACTTATATTCTTCTTGTGATTGAAAAACATCTTTAAGATATAAAAATGTTCCTTTTACATTCAAAAATGTACAAATAAACAAAGGAAATGTTAATGAAATGTTTATATTTCTAGTGTTATTGGTTTCTTTACAGCGGTGTTTCAAACTCGAGTGTTTATAGTTTTTTCTCTGACATTCAGTTATTGCCAAGGTTTAGGCTTGCTCTTCATGCCTAAAAGTTCAGAATTTGTTGGAAGTAAAAAAATGTAGATAAAATATTTATTATATATATTTTATCAGTAATACTCGTTTCATTAATTAATTGATTAAAGCTACATGATGGATAGTTCAGTTGATGCTAGAACTAGCCCCCCCCCCACCCACCCACGTCTACAAGGACGGAACGGTTCGCTCAACAAGATGTTTAACAGCTCCGTTTTATCGCCCATAACTTAAACTTTATACTCTGTGTTACAGAAAGAGTTTACCATTGTATTCCCCTACGGAACTTTCACGTGTTCGTGGTTTAACACCGCCGAATTGTTTAAGGACTTAACAACTTGGTTCCAGTCTCTAACAAGTAAGGTCCTTTGTTCTGTTAGGAACTGATTTATAACTTCGGTGAAGGACACTTTAAGGACTTTTATTCGATGCATATAACACGTATCTTCTCCGAGTATATGATCATTATTTTAAATATCTATTTAAATATAAAATCTGTGTCATATATGTTAAATAATGATATATTTTTACTTTATGAACACCTACGATTACAAAAGAGTAAAACATAAATAGTCAATAATGTAAACACAAAGTAGTGGATAATTTCATCTTAATTAAATGAAAAATATTGCGGAGGTTTCATATTTGATTTAAATTATTATATTTTTACAGTAAAGTAAGGTTTTATGTGAGTGAAACCCAACTACATGGGGGCTATGTATTATTGAGATTGTAGTTTCCGTGTCCCGTGCTTAATGGTTAAAATCGACGTGAAAACTACTAGAGAAGTCTAGTTCATCCATTTGGTATGATTGCTAGTATTCGTGTGTTTTGCAAAGGAGAGAATTGATATTAGGCTGATCAGTTTGGCAAAAGTCAGATCAATAACACGTGGATCGGATTCCATCGTAAACTGTTGGTCCCCTATCTGCACTGGATATTGGTATATTGATTTTCTTTTGTAAAAAAAGGAAGCTTCATTTGCCAGTTTACACGGGCTATAGACCTTTTCGCGAACTATATTTAATGAGTGAAGTACCGACCGTTAGCTTGTAAAATAGTCGGGGATTCAAACTTTGGACTATCTCCGCTGTCCAAAGCCTTAGCCGCACAGGCTAATAACCCTTATAAAGAACAGCCTTACTTAGAAACAATGACTACACTTCATCTGCACACATTACATTCATTTACCCATTTCTTGAATGTACGTTCGTATGAAGGGGTACGGTTTTTAACACAAATATAACCTCCTCACACCGGGTCCTTGAATATAGATTGGAATATGCACGTCATGTAGGTGATTGTGTCTATTGAACATGAATATCATGCCAATGTATAACCCACACACCTTTAGCAGCATAGTCGTTCACTTTTTTTACTCTAATGCTGTTTATTGCAGGATTAAAAATTGACTACTTATAATGAACACTGGAAAGAAAAGATAAATATAAATTTTCTTTCTTTTATATTTGAAAATGTGTATTTAAACTCTTTTTATTTTTTTTATGATTTGCTGAAAATAACCAGCAACACAGTCAACCCACCCCCACCCCTACCAAAATTAATAAAATAATGTTTTTAAAATATTTTGTCAGATTTTTATTAAAACGTTTCTCTTTATTTGGATGTACGTACAATACATTTATGGTGACAAACAGAATCATTACTGTTAATATACTAAAAACAAAACACTTTTAAAGTTTATTCGGCTTTTAAAATTATATAATTTGCTATTGTAAGAAGTTGATGCATGATAGAAGAAATTAGTTTCCAACCAAAATTAGTATGGAATAAGGATATTTTTTCTTTTCCCACAAAATATGTACATTAATATTGATAGTGTTTAAAATATTATGTGCAGTACAACCTTGTTATAAAATTTGTATTTTTACTTTATAAATCTTACCCATTATGAATAGACTTTTATTAATTGTATAGGATTTTGATAGCTTTAATTCCTAATAAAATCTATTGGGATTTAAATTTAATTTTTTATTAATTTTTAAAATTAATAAAAATAAACAACTTAAAATATACCTACATAAACACGAAGAAATAATTAATAAAATTTCATATACTAAAGGATAAATAAGATGTCTCCCCCCACTCCCCCTTCAAGATAGATAAAAAAAAACTACGGCTATTTTCAGTAACGCAGCTAAATTGGAGATCCAAGATAATTAAGGAATGAATACTAAAGCAATGAAGTCAAAGTACACAAAAAGATAATCCAGAAAACTAAAGTAATCTTATGATGATCTTAAAAAAAAAAAAAAAAAAAAAAAAAAAATAACGACGTATTATTTCTTCACAAAACGGACAGTCAAAATGTAACGCTAATGAAGTTTTACGCACGTTCGCGTTCGCTGACATGTTGCACTCATTAGCCTTCGCAGCAAACACTTTGAGTCAAATTACGAACTGTGGTTAGATAAACATTGCCCCGGGCTTTGTCTTCTAGTTGCAGACCTAGTTGTAGTTTATGCTCAAGCGGCCAGCCCGCCTCTGAGCCCAATTACAGGCTTATTCATGCGCGCGATGTCGGAGTAACTCATGCTCTCTCTTGGCCTCTTCGGCCCCACTGAACGTGTTGGCTGGTCACGTGATCAAACTGAAATCTAGCAGCGTATAAAAGTAAATATTATGGCAAGTGGTATTGACGCTTAACACGTATTACATCTTAATGAGCAACTCATTTAACAGTTGAATACTTCACTATTTAGTTATCATATATTAACTCGATTTTTAAGAATTGTAATACTGAAATTTTTTCAAATTTGTATTCACTATTCATCATTAAGATCGTAGAGATATTGGTGAATATGATAATTGTAGAAAAACGAGTTAGAAACTAAGGTTGAATGTTTATTAAAATGAGCCATTTATTAATAGCTCAACAGCCAAGGCAACTAAGGTACCTATAGTTTTACGTGGAATCCGAACCACGTAGATTAGTAGCGGACGAAGAGCATAGATCCTATCACCGACAATCTCCACAGCACAGTCTCCAAGTAGCTGGGTTACAGCACTGCACTGTGCCGACTTGTGGCATTTTAATCGTTTTACATTAAGCTTCAACAGTTTAAGGGAAGTTTCCTTCGGCGAAAAACGCTAAAACATGGGTTTCTATTTCATAGATCGGTTCGCAATAACAATAGTTGAATGAAGTGGCCCTTGAAAGGTGACTATGTATTCTTGTGGACCATAAATCAAGTACTTTTTCACAGTTAAATATGTGAAACTTAAAAGATAATATGATGTGTTTTTTAAGTGTAACTAAATGATTTTACACTTAAAAAACTCATCATATCATCTTATGGTACACTTGAACGGACCTTATCCATTTACCTTATGGTACACATAAAGTGTTCACTATAACTTAGTATAATAATACACATTGCGTACGCGTAAAATTGATACAGAAAAGCATGTTTTGGCGTGCTGACGATAAAATGTTATTTTTACTATAGAGCTGTCGACTTTCCTCCAGTCGTATGGCTAAGCAGTTTGGGGAAACGGCCGTTTCGCTTCACAACAAATGCCAAAACAGGGATTTCTATTTCAAGGGTTTGGTCCGTAATAATGATCATAACGTAAATCTTGAAGTGTCATTTCTAGTTGCTTAAGGGTTCTATTGGACCATAAGGTGATTTTTGTAAAAAATGTAGTAATTTTATAATTTTTTTAGCAAGAAATATGTGAAATTTAAATTTAATTATTAGCAATTTAAATTTAAAAACTCATAGTATCAACTTACGGTACACTAGATATGACCTTTCACAATAATGCAATTTTAATTATAACGCATTATAGTAATAATAAACACAAAACGTACAGTTGAAATAGAGCAGCACGTTTCAGAACGCTACCGGTTTGTGTCTACTATGGGGCTGTCGACTCCTTAATAATTCCCTATCCCAGCCAATGGAAGGCCGTAACTTGGCGGATCTGTGTACACAACAGAGAGCGCCTGGTGGGGAGGCTGTAGGCAACCACTGCAATACACGCTGGTACCCAAATTGCCGCAATAACGCCGTGGGGTTGACCAGTATTACTTTCAGTTTCAATAGGCCTATACTTGCGCAATAGCTTGATCATTGCCTATATCAACGTTATAACCGGGCCAAACTAATTACTGTATTTTATTTTTCCTTTTTCTGCCAAATGACCATTCGAATTCTTAACTATCAATCACTTTAAAGTAAAATTTAAAAATTTAAAGTGCTGTCAAAAAATACAGAACCTTATATAAAAAAAAAATAAAAAAAAAAAATAAAAAATAAAGTGCATGCAATAAATATTTAACCATGCAATAAACTACTTACTAGGAATTTGTCTTAATCTGAACGTTATTTCCAATCTCTATCCTCAATTATTATTATTTTTTTTCATGTACAACATTAATTTACTTCTTTGGCTACATAGTAATTTATGTTAGAATATGCCCAAAAATATGGAATCTTGTCAATAAAGTTTGATAGATTTCAATATAATTGTATCAATAGTTACGTCTAAAATGGTAAATTCAACACTACAATTTTTTAACTTTTTAATAAATTACTAATTGTGAATTCTAAGTTTGATATATTTTAGACGATTTTATAATTTGTCGCGTAAAAAATGTAACATAAATTGTATAACAACCTTGTACCTTGATGGAAATGTATGCTTAAAATGTGAATTTACCGTTGCCCATGAGTGTTGTAGATTGTAAAAGTTCCCTCTAAACAAACTGATTAGTTCCTGTTGTTATCAAAACAGGGCCCTGACGTTGATTGATAAGTTTTATGTTTTATTAAATGAAATATACTTAATACATATAGCCAGTAAGTTATTCGAAGATGTTACCGTATTTCTTTTTGGCATGATTTCCTTTTTTTTATTGTATTGACAAGAGAAGTTTTCTAGAAACAACAGGTGTTTTAATTTTACTTTACTTTCCAGTAACGCACAGCACATCTGTTGTGAAATAGCTTTCATGTTTACAGTTGCTTTTATTTCACTATTTCAGTTGTACGCCAGGAGGCATGTTGCTAACGAGTGGGATTTATGGCCACTATTTTCCACAGATCTCTGGAACTGCTCTTTAAATGGGTACTTTCCTTTATTGCACGAGTTATTGCCAAGAACGTGTTACGATCCTAAATAACACATTACAACTGTGAATAACTTTTTGTCGCTGTGTATATATGTATAGTTTACCGAACACCGTTACTTGGAACGTTCCATAGAATAGATTGGGTTTAAAGTTACCATCTCCCGGTATAGTTTACCGAACACAGTTACTTGGAACGTTCCATAGAATAGATTGTGTTCTAACGTTACCATCCCCTGTTGGTTACGCTGTATAGTTTACTCAACACCGTTACTTGGAACGTTTCATAGAATAGATCGGATTTAAGGTTACCATCTCCCGGTGGTTACTTGTATAGTTTACCCAACACCGTTACTTGGAACGTTCCATAGAATAGTTTGCGTTCTAACGTTACCATCCCCTGTTGATTACGCTGTATAGTTTACCCAACACTGTTACTTGGAACGTTACATAGAATAGTTTGTGTTTTAAGATTACCATCTCCTGGTGATTACCTGTATAGTTTACTCAACACCGTTATTTGGAACGTTCCATAGAATAGATCGGTTTTAAGGTTACCATCTCCCGGTAGTTACTTGTATAGTTTACCCAACACCGTTACTTGGAACGTTCCATAGAATAGTTTGCGTTCTAACGTTACCATCCCCTGTTGGTTATGCTGTATAGTTTACCCAACACCGTTACTTGGAACGTTCCATAGAATAGTTTGCGTTCTAACGTTACCATCCCCTGTTGGTTACGCTGTATAGTTTACCCAACACCATTACTTGGAACGTTCCATAGAATAGTTTGTTTTTTAAGGTTAACATCTCCCGGTGGTTACCTGTATAGTTTACCCAACACAATTACTTGGAACGTTCCATAGAATACATTGTGTTCTAACGTTACCATCCCCTGTTGGTTACGCTGTATAGTTTACCCAACACCATTACTTGGAACGTTCCATAGAATAGTTTGTTTTTTAAGGTTAACATCTCCCGGAGGTTACCTGTATAGTTTACCCAACACAATTACTTGGAACGTTACATAGAATAGTTTGTTTTTTAAGGTTAACATCTCCCGGAGGTTACCTGTATAGTTTACCCAACACAATTACTTGGAACGTTCCATAGAATAGTTTGTGTTCTAACGTTACCATCCCCTGTTGGTTACCTGTATAGTTTACCCAACATTGTTACTTGGAACGTTCCATAGAATAGTTTATGTTTTAAGGTTACCATCTCCCGGTGGTTACCTCTACAGTTTACCCAACACGTTACTTGGAACGTTCCATAGAATAGATTTTGTTCTAACGTTACCATCCCCTGTTGGTTACCTGTATAGTTTACTCAACACCATTACTTGGAACGTTCCATAGAATAGTTTGTGTTTTAAGGATACCATCTCTCGGTGGTTACCTGTATAGTTTACCCAACCAACACCGTTACTTGGAACGTTCCATAGAATAGTTTGTGTTTTAAGGTTACCATCTCCTGGTGGTTACCTGTATAGTTTACTCAACACCGTTACTTGGAACGTTCCATAGAATAGATCGGATTTAAGGTTACCATCTCCCGGAGGTTACCTGTATAGTTTACCCAACATCGTTACTTGGAACGTTCCATAGAATAGTTTATGTTTTAAGGATACCATCTCCCGGTGGTTACCTTTATAGTTTACTCAACACCGTTACTTGGAACGTTCCATAAAATAGTTTATGTTTTAAGGTTACCATCTCCCGGTGGTTACCTCTACAGTTTACCCAACACGTTACTTGGACCGTTCCATAGAATACATTGCGTTCTAACGTTACATCCCCTGTTGGTTACGCTGTATAGTTTACTCAACACCGTTACTTGGAACGTTCCATAGAATAGTTTGTGTTTTAAGGATACCATCTCCCGGTGGTTACCTGTATAGTTTACTCAACACCGTTACTTGGAACGTTCCATAGAATAGTTTGTGTTTTAAGGATACCATCTCCCGGTGGTTACCTGTATAGTTTACTCAACACCGTTACTTGTAACGTTCCATAGACTATATTGTGTTCTAACGGTACCATCCTGTTGGTTACGTTGTATAGTTTACTCAACACCGTTACTTGGAACGTTCAATAGAATAGTTTGTGTTTTAAGGATACCATATCCCAGTGGTTACCTGTATAGTTTACTCAACACCGTTACTTGGAACGTTCCATAGACTATATTGTGTTCTAACGGTACCATCTCCTGTTGGTTACCTGTATAGTTTACCCAACATCGTTACTTGGAACGTTCCATAGAATAGTTTATGTTTTAAGGTTACCATCTCCCGGTGGTTACCTCTACAGTTTACCCAACACGTTACTTGGAACGTTCCATAGAATAGATTTTGTTCTAACGTTACCATCACCTGTTGGTTACCTGTATAGTTTACTCAACACCGTTACTTGGAACGTTCCATAGACTATATTGTGTTCTAACGGTACCATCTCCTGTTGGTTACCTGTATAGTTTACCCAACATCGTTACTTGGAACGTTCCATAGAATAGTTTATGTTTTAAGGATACCATCTCCCGGTGGTTACCTGTATAGTTTACTCAACACCATTACTTGGAACGTTCCATAGAATAGTTTGTGTTTTAAGGATACCATCTCTCGGTGGTTACCTGTATAGTTTACCCAACCAACACCGTTACTTGGAACGTTCCATAGAATAGATCGGATTTAAGGTTACCATCTCCCGGAGGTTACCTGTATAGTTTACCCAACACCGTTACTTGGAACGTTCCATAGAATACATTGTGTTCTAACGTTACCATCCTCTGTTGGTTACGTTGTATAGTTTACTCAACACCGTTACTTGGAACGTTCCATAGAATAGTTTATGTTTTAAGGATACCATGTGCCAGTGGTTACTTGTATAGTTTACTCAACACCGTTACTTGTAACGTTCCATAGACTATATTGTGTTCTAACGGTACCATCCCCTGTTGGTTACGTTGTATAGTTTACTCAACACCGTTACTTGGAACGTTCCATAGAATAGTTTGTGTTTTAAGGATACCATCTCCCAGTGGTTACCTGTATAGTTTACTCAACACCGTTACTTGGAACGTTCCATAGACTATATTGTGTTCTAACGGTACCATCCCCTGTTGGTTACGTTGTATAGTTTACTCAACACCGTTACTTGAAACGTTCCATAGAATAGTTTGTGTTTTAAGGATACCATCTCCCGGTGGTTACCTGTATAGTTTACTCAACACCGTTACTTGGAACGTTCCATAGACTATATTGTGTTCTAACGTTACCATCCCCTGTTGGTTACCTGTATAGTTTACTCAACACCGTTACTTGGAACGTTCAATAGAATAGTTTGTTTTTTAAGGATACCATCTCCCGGTGGTTACCTGTATAGTTTACTCAACACCGTTACTTGGAACGTTCCATAGAATAGTTTGTTTTTTAAGGATACCACCTCCAGGTGGTTACCTGTATAGTTTACTCAACACCGTTACTTGGAACGTTCCATAGACTATATTGTGTTCTAACGTTACCATCCCCTGTTGGTTACCTGTATAGTTTACTCAACACCGTTACTTGGAACGTTCAATAGAATAGTTTGTTTTTTAAGGATACCATCTCCCGGTGGTTACCTGTATAGTTTACTCAACACCGTTACTTGGAACGTTCCATAGACTATATTGTGTTCTAACGTTACCATCCCCTGTTGGTTACCTGTATAGTTTACTCAACACCGTTACTTGGAACGTTCAATAGAATAGTTTGTTTTTTAAGGATACCATCTCCCGGTGGTTACCTGTATAGTTTACTCAACACCGTTACTTGGAACGTTCCATAGAATAGTTTGTGTTTTAAGGATACCATCTCCCGGTGGTTACCTGTATAGTTTACTCAACACCGTTACTTGGAACGTTCCATAGACTATATTGTGTTCTAACGTTACCATCCCCTGTTGGTTACCTGTATAGTTTACTCAACACCGTTACTTGGAACGTTCAATAGAATAGTTTGTGTTTTAAGGATACCATCTCCCAGTGGTTACCTGTATAGTTTACTCAACACCGTTACTTGGAACGTTCCATAGAATAGATTGGATTTAAGGTTACCATCTCCCGGAGGTTACCTTTATAGTTTACCCAACACCGTTACTTGACGCATTCCATAGAATAGTTTGTGTTTTAAGGTTACCATGTGCCGGTAGTTACCTCTATAGTTTACTCAACACAATTACTTGGAACGTTCCATAAAATAGTTTATGTTTTAAGGTCACCATCTCCCGGTGGTTACCTCTACAGTTTACCCAACACGTTACTTGGACCGTTCCATAGAATACATTGCGTTCTAACGTTACATCACCTGTTGGTTACGCTGTATAGTTTACTCAACACCGTTACTTGGAACGTTCCATAGAATAGTTTGTGTTTTAAGGTTACCATCTCCTGGTGGTTACCTGTATAGTTTACTCAACACCGTTACTTGGAACGTTCCATAGAATAGATCGGATTTAAGGTTACCATCTCCCGGAGGTTACCTGTATAGTTTACCCAACACCGTTACTTGACGCATTCCATAGAATAGTTTGTGTTTTAAGGTTACCATGTGCCGGTAGTTACCTCTATAGTTTACTCAACACCGTTACTTGGAACGTTCCATAAAATAGTTTATGTTTTAAGGTTACCATCTCCCGGTGGTTACCTCTACAGTTTACCCAACACGTTACTTGGACCGTTCCATAGAATACATTTCGTTCTAACGTTACATCCCCTGTTGGTTACGCTGTATAGTTTACTCAACACCGTTACTTGGAACGTTCCATAGAATAGTTTGTGTTTTAAGGATACCATCTCCCGGTGGTTACCTGTATAGTTTACTCAACACCGTTACTTGGAACGTTCCATAGAATAGTTTGTGTTTGAAGGATACTATCTCCCGGTGGTTACCTGTATAGTTTACTCAACACCGTTACTTGAAACGTTCCATAGACTATATTTTGTTCTAACGGTACCATCCCCTGTTGGTTACGTTGTATAGTTTACTCAACACCGTTACTTGGAACGTTCAATAGAATAGTTTGTGTTTTAAGGATACCATATCCCAGTGGTTACCTGTATAGTTTACTCAACACCGTTACTTGGAACGTTCCATAGACTATATTGTGTTCTAACGGTACCATCTCCTGTTGGTTACCTGTATAGTTTACCCAACATCGTTTCTTGGAACGTTCCATAGAATAGTTTATGTTTTAAGGTTACCATCTCCCGGTGGTTACCTCTACAGTTTACCCAACACGTTACTTGGAACGTTCCATAGAATAGATTTTGTTCTAACGTTACCATCCCCTGTTGGTTACCTGTATAGTTTACTCAACACCGTTACTTGGAACGTTCCATAGACTATATTGTGTTCTAACGGTACCATCTCCTGTTGGTTACCTGTATAGTTTACCCAACATCGTTACTTGGAACGTTCCATAGAATAGTTTATGTTTTAAGGATACCATCTCCCGGTGGTTACCTGTATAGTTTACTCAACACCATTACTTGGAACGTTCCATAGAATAGTTTGTGTTTTAAGGTTACCATCTCCCGGAGGTTACCTGTATAGTTTACCCAACACCGTTACTTGGAACGTTCCATAGAATACATTGTGTTCTAACGTTACCATCCTCTGTTGGTTACGTTGTATAGTTTACTCAACACCGTTACTTGGAACGTTCCATAGAATAGTTTATGTTTTAAGGATACCATGTCCCAGTGGTTACTTGTATAGTTTACTCAACACCGTTACTTGTAACGTTCCATAGACTATATTGTGTTCTAACGGTACCATCCCCTGTTGGTTACGTTGTATAGTTTACCCAACACCGTTACTTGGAACGTTCCATAGAATAGTTTGTGTTTTAAGGATACCATGTCCCAGTGGTTACTTGTATAGTTTACTCAACACCGTTACTTGGAACGTTCCATAGACTATATTGTGTTCTAACGGTACCATCCCCTGTTGGTTACGTTGTATAGTTTACTCAACACCGTTACTTGGAACGTTCCATAGAATAGTTTGTGTTTTAAGGATACCATCTCCCGGTGGTTACCTGTATAGTTTACTCAACACCGTTACTTGGAACGTTCCATAGACTATATTGTGTTCTAACGTTACCATCGCCTGTTGGTTACCTGTATAGTTTACTCAACACCGTTACTTGGAACGTTCAATAGAATAGTTTGTGTTTTAAGGATACCATCTCCCAGTGGTTACCTGTATAGTTTACTCAACACCGTTACTTGGAACGTTCCATAGAATAGTTTGTGTTTTAAGGATACCATGTCCCAGTGGTTACTTGTATAGTTTACTCAACACCGTTACTTGGAACGTTCCATAGACTATATTGTGTTCTAACGGTACCATCCCCTGTTGGTTACGTTGTATAGTTTACTCAACACCGTTACTTGGAACGTTCCATAGACTATATTGTGTTCTAACGTTACCATCCCCTGTTGGTTACCTGTATAGTTTACTCAACACCGTTACTTGGAACGTTCAATAGAATAGTTTGTTTTTTAAGGATACCATCTCCTGGTGGTTACCTGTATAGTTTACTCAACACCGTTACTTGGAACGTTCCATAGAATAGTTTGTGTTTTAAGGATACCATCTCCCGGTGGTTACCTGTATAGTTTACTCAACACCGTTACTTGGAACGTTCCATAGACTATATTGTGTTCTAACGTTACCATCCCCTGTTGGTTACCTGTATAGTTTACTCAACACCGTTACTTGGAACGTTCAATAGAATAGTTTGTGTTTTAAGGATACCATCTCCCAGTGGTTACCTGTATAGTTTACTCAACACCGTTACTTGGAACGTTCCATAGAATAGTTTGTGTTTTAAGGATACCATGTCCCAGTGGTTACTTGTATAGTTTACTCAACACCGTTACTTGGAACGTTCCATAGACTATATTGTGTTCTAACGGTACCATCCCCTGTTGGTTACGTTGTATAGTTTACTCAACACCGTTACTTGGAACGTTCCATAGAATAGTTTGTGTTTTAAGGATACCATGTCCCAGTGGTTACTTGTATAGTTTACTCAACACCGTTACTTGGAACGTTCCATAGACTATATTGTGTTCTAACGTTACCATCCCCTGTTGGTTACCTGTATAGTTTACTCAACACCGTTACTTGGAACGTTCAATAGAATAGTTTGTGTTTTAAGGATACCATGTCCCAGTGGTTACTTGTATAGTTTACTCAACACCGTTACTTGGAACGTTCCATAGACTATATTGTGTTCTAACGGTACCATCCCCTGTTGGTTACGTTGTATAGTTTACTCAACACCGTTACTTGGAACGTTCCATAGAATAGTTTGTGTTTTAAGGATACCATCTCCCGGTGGTTACCTGTATAGTTTACTCAACACCGTTACTTGGAACGTTCCATAGACTATATTGTGTTCTAACGTTACCATCCCCTGTTGGTTACCTCTATAGTTTACTCAACACCGTTACTTGGAACGTTCCATAGAATAGTTTGTTTTTTAAGGATACCATCTCCCGGTGGTTACCTGTATAGTTTACTCAACACCGTTACTTGGAACGTTCCATAGAATAGTTTGTGTTTTAAGGATACCATCTCCCGGTGGTTACCTGTATAGTTTACTCAACACCGTTACTTGTAACGTTCCATAGACTATATTGTGTTCTAACGGTACCATCCCCTGTTGGTTACGTTGTATAGTTTATTCAACACCGTTACTTGGAACGTTCCATAGACTATATTGTGTTCTAACGTTACCATCCCCTGTTGGTTACCTCTATAGTTTACTCAACACCGTTACTTGGAACGTTCCATAGAATAGTTTGTTTTTTAAGGATACCATCTCCCGGTGGTTACCTGTATAGTTTACTCAACACCGTTACTTGGAACGTTCCATAGAATAGTTTGTGTTGTAAGGATACCATCTCCCGGTGGTTACCTGTATAGTTTACTCAACACTGTTATTTTAATGTTTAGTAATCTATACAGAACTAGGTGGATTATAAAGGTGCTGGTTCTGCAACCACTATGTTAAACACGACACACATTTAGTGCACTATTCGACGCAACCATTTTTTTCTTTTTTTTTTTTTATATTAAGGTTTTACTCGTTTAAAAGGTACTCTTAACGTTCTGTTTGAAAGACCTCATGTTAAAATCACAATAAACGGATGGACAACACCCGAAATCAAATTGGAAGCAAGTTACAAAATCCTGTAGTAAAATAAGAGGCAGTTTTTGTATACCGTATTTGCTAAAAAATACCTGTTCAGTTGTCAAAACTCTTCAACATTTGTTCTACGTCTGACACCTCTCTACATTGAGTAAAAGAGGTTACCATATTTGTATTTATTGGAAAGCCATTCGGTTACTTAGAAAAAATATACTAAGTTTTATTATTTTTTTTTAGAACGATAATATCTCTGACCTCATCAATATAATAAATCAAGGCTTCGACAATGAAATCAAATCTTAAGAGTATAATGGATTTGTTGAGTCGATATTTAGTATGTTTACTGTTGATAAAACTACGATAAGATAACCTCAAAAAAATGTACTTTTAGAATTTGTCTGATGTCTAAACTATATCCTTGAAGTTAATGGCTTTTAAGTTAACAATTTTATTAAATACTACAATTTTTTAGTGACTATGTTTTGAAGCTAACGTATTAAAATATTTCCTAGAATATACCTTGTTTTTTAATTAGGTTATCCACCAACAATGAATAGTGAATCTAACGTTAAGTAACGTAATCGAGGTTAGGAAAATTCGTATGGTTTTATTATGGATTTTTCAGCTCGATCCAAAACACTAAAATTTCTTAGTGCTATGTCGGTACTGGTGGCGCAGTGCTGTAACCCAGCCATTTGGGAACAGTGTTGGGGGGATTGTAGGCGGTAAGATCTGCGCTCGATCCTGACTGACTCGAGTTGTAATACTGGCAGTAATGTTCCAGTTCACTCAATGGTAACTATGAGTGTGGACACTACTAAAAAAGTCTGGTGCATCCATGTTGGGTGGTGGTCAGGATCCGGGTATTGTGTAGGGCTGAGAACTTAGTATCAGGGATGTCAATTACATGACAATCAAAACAATATGTAGTAGTTCGGATTCCACGTAAAACTGGAGGTACCTTAGTTGCGATTAACTTGGCGGTTAAGCTATTAATAAATGGTCCTTTCTGAGGATACATTCAACTCTATTAGTAACTAGACTACACAGGTCATCCACACTCATATTCCTATTCGCCTTGAAATACGTCTAAATTAATGTCTGTGCATCATATCTATGAATATTAATGTTAGATATTGGTAATAATGAAATGAAATGAAAGTATATTTATTCCCCAAACATTCAAATGTATACATCAGTAAGTTAAATGATATTGTTCAACATAATAATACAAAATAATACAAAAATACATTGAAAAATAATATAAGGTAATCGTTAAACAAACTGTCTAAAATGAAAACAAACATAATAGAAAACCGTACAGTAATTCCTTTTCATGGGAAAAGCCTACATGGGCATACTGCCTGTGCGTAGGTTGTCGGCACTGGTGGCGCAGTGTTGTAACCCAGCTACATGGGGACAAAGTGTTTGGGAGATTGTAGGCGATAGGTTGGATGCTCGGTCCTCTTAATACCGACATGGCGTCCGCTTGGTGGTTGCTATCGGCGTGGACACTACTAGAGAAGTCTGGGGTGTCCATGTTGGGTGGTAATCATTGTGCGAATGTTATGTGGGGGAGATAACTGAGCATCAGGCTTGTCAATTAGCTGAAAATCAGACCAGCACTACGTGGTTCGGATTCCACGTAAAGCTGTAGGTCCCTTAGTTGCCCTGGCTGTTGGGCTATTAATAAATTGCCCTTTCTGAGGAACAGTTGAACTCAGTTAGTAACCAGACTACACTCATCTACACTCATCCTACACTCATAAAACCATTCATATTCGCCTTAAAATACGCACAACGTTGTGTCGGCGTCTCATATGTAAGAATGTAAGAATGTAAGAATGTTGCAAGTATTTTTTTCAAAAAGGACTAAAATGTAATTGTTCTATTACAGATTATTATATATAAGGGGAAAATATTTTAAATGTACGTCTATACTAACTAAAATATACATAAATAAGAATAGAAGGTAAACAATATTTTATAAGAAGGAAAAAATATGCAATATTTATAAATAATAATAATAATAATAATATGAACTTTGAAATATGGAAAAAGTGGTAGCACAAATTAATTTAATAAATAACACTTCAATGACATTGCAACTCGGAGGTGAGGCAATCATATTCAAAAAGTAATC
This sequence comes from Stictocephala bisonia, assembly GCA_035578905.1. Lineage (NCBI taxonomy): Eukaryota > Metazoa > Arthropoda > Insecta > Hemiptera > Membracidae > Stictocephala > Stictocephala bisonia. Next base: position 5,632,700 of record JAQJVL010000009.1, on the reverse strand, counting down.
ACTGACTGTATGCCAATTTGGGAAGGGCCAAAGAAACAAGTTCATGCAGGATGATGCCCTGTGAATACTTCTCGTAATGCCTACAGAACTGCAGTCATTAATATTTTCATGTGTATAGGCCTACGTCAAATATGCCGCACATAAAACAAGTTTACCAAATTGTGTCTCATGCCTTATTATAAACATTTGTGCCGTTGATCCGGAGAAAATCCAGTTCTCTAGTGTATTAAGGTGTTTGACAATGGGATCCGATAGAGAAAACAGCTGTTATCCGTTCACACTCGGCTGCGCTAGCGCATGCGCACTCCAGTATCAGATTGAGTGCGCCTTAGCCTGTCCAATTGGATACGATTTGCCGCCACCGGTCGCCAATTACTCCCTCTTGCGACTCATTTACGAATGGCAAAGCGACAAGAGGCCGTGGCTGAACAGTTTTAGATCGACCCGTTAGTCCGGTGTGGCAACAGTAGTGAAAGTGATTTAAAGTGCGGCCACAAGTCTAGTTATATCGTACGTCATGAATACATCGTGAATACGTCGTGGATTGTGAAGTATGATGTGGGGGAGGAGGGGAAGTAGCCTCAAATGAAGTGCCCTTTCATGCTTTATTAGTTAGAAATTGTTTGTATTGGAAAATAAATCAAAGTTTGGCAAACTTATTGAAAATGGCTAGTTTTTCATAGTAAAATATTAGCATTTACTAATTAAAGGGCTTTGATATTACCTTATGCTTACAAAATTGCATGGATAACAATGATGAGGCATTTTTAATGTACATCTTTTCTACACCAAGAAATAAAATATTCTCTTTCTTCCTCTTGTGTGAGACGCTGACAAAACTTTGTGCATTTTAAGGCGAATATAAATGATTAAATGAGTGTAGGTGAGTGTGAACGACCTATATTGTCTGGTTACTAACTGAGTTCTACATGCTCAGAAAGGGTGATTTTTTAACATCCAAATAGCCAGGGTGACTAAGAATCCGAACCACTTCATATTGGTCTGATTTTCAGCTAATTAACATGACTAATACTCAGTTCTGTGCATGGAAACTTGAAACCTCAGAATTGTCTAGCATTGTCCACGCCGATAGCAGCCATTGAGGGAAAGCCATGTCGGTATGAAGAGTACCGACACTTCACCCACAATCTCCACAACACTTTTCCCCCCAAGTTACAGCACTGCACTACTAGTGCCGACTAAAAAAATAGCCTATTTTAATTATGTATCTTTTGTTAATTTTCTGCCTTATACGACTGATTCTAAGGGTAGATTAATGTTTTGGGTTTTTTTTAGAAGAGAACCCTCACTCTTGAAGAGGTTAGGTTAGGTTAGCTTAAGTTAGGTTATGTTGTATTAGGTTAGGTAGCACACCACAACTTAATTAACGAGTACAACATGACTGACAGAGCTCGTTCAAGGCGGTGCATCATTCATAACGAGATAGATATTGATAAAGGTACAACGCCGGTAGATAAGATAACGAGCTGCCTAGCGACGATTTAACGATCGTGTTGTGCAAAATTTTAAATGTTTTGTTTCGATAGTACACCCCACTGATTCGCAAGTTTCCTCTTCGTCAATTTCAAAGAATTTTTCAAATTGGGGGTCCTCTTCTAAAAAAGACCCAATTTTTTATAGACTATGTCGATGGAATTTGAATTATTTTACGTTTTAACCTAAGGCTTATCTTAGTTAAGTTTAATCTGCACTGAAAATTGCTGTAGCCCTTTCTGGAGCCAGTAACACATTTCAGTCTACCATTACTACGAAGTCAAGTCGTTTAGTTTTTCTCTGTGTGAATGTTGGTATGTGTGTCTGTGTACGTCGACCTCCCGTCCTCTGGCCTTTGTCCGCGGCTGACTCGCACCTCCAGCGGCTCTAACTGACGGCGACCGTGGTCATGAGCTCGTTCCTTGATCTAATCTCTCAACCACCTCGCCTATCATCTCGTTCCTATCGCAAATCCCTAAAAGCTTGTCGTTTCAGAACGATATTTCTTCGCTTTGTTCTTACTGACGGCGTCAAAGTTTTTACCGTTTTAATTTCTCTTTGAACAAGCATGGTCTAAGCCGTGTTTTAAATCTCATCAGGTTTGAACTCTGGGGTGTTCTGAAAAGTATATATTGTTTTAATTATGCTCTTGGGAATATTCTAAAAGTAGGCAGCAATGCTACAGGAGTGGTCAGAATATCAATTAAGAAAAAAACTTGTTATTTTACTTCTTGTAATTAATTACGCTATATTTAATCAATAAGATGTTATCAATAAGGAAACCAAACGCCTTTCCTAGAAAATGGAAGTCTGCGTCTTTTCTCCCATAAAACAATGGAGTTAGTATTGAGTTTGCGTGCAATCAGAAGCTAAAAACTTTAGACCAATAAGCATTTTACCTTCCTTTTCCAAATATCTATAGATAAATCATGCATTCTCAGATAATATCCTTAATTGTGTAAATAAAATCAACGACGATTTTTTTAGTATTATATATTATTAGAAAGAATAATTCTCTTAACACATATCAGTGAGGTTTCGTTTTAACTTTAGCGCGTGCACGACTCTTCTATATTTCACATATGTTATTTCGCAGTGTCATAGTTTTGAGAAAATGCAACTTATCTTTCTTGGTATTTTCAAACGCTTTTCAGTCTACACCTATCTAGATATATTTGCCGTAAGACCAGATATTGATGATGCGTAAGGCCCTGTTAGTACAAAATAGTATATTTCATAACAAGAGTGGAAAGTGGGGTTTTGCATGTTCGAGACCATATGTTTGAAGTGCGAGACTTGTCGAGCACTTCAATTGGTCGAGAACATACAAAACACTTTCACTCGAGTTTTGAACGATACTTTTCACTACACTACGGAATAAAAACAGGTGTTTGTTGACTGTGGAAAATTTTCAGTTGTAAACAATAGACAGCTGTTGAAAATATGATGTTTAGCAGGTTGTAAACACATAACGAAAACAACTAAACTCATAGTAGTGTAGTGAAAAAATCATTAACTGACAATATTATCAACAATGTATCACTAGTAAGAAACAACTAGCGTAATTACTAACACTTTGTCAAACCAATTACACACGTCAGCACGTAGTCTCATTAATATTGATAATTTATTCCTATTTCATCTAATCTATGCAAAGTGATGCATAAATTGTACTCACTTCTACTTAAATAAGTTTAGTTAATGATGAAAATTAGATAAAATATTCTGATCGTTTCAAAAATGTGTCTGGAAGAGAATTATTTCTACACTTACAATTATTTTTTTAAAGAAAATATTATTTTGGGTGACACATGGCATTCCTGATGTTGTGTCAATGTCCTTTGGAGGTAAACGTCACAAACACAGAAGAAGTCAATACAAGTACAAAGAGGTACAAATACCGTGATGGTCGATTCGATAAACCATGTTTGCCAATGTCAAACCTCCGAGACTGACAAAGGAATTGATTAACATGATTAGCACTTTTATTGAATTAATTGTGTTCTTTGTGCGATTTAATTGTTTGTTTATAATACAAACTCGTGATAGCATTGATTTTATAAGCACACTCATAGATTTCACATCCAATGTTAAATTTAGTGTCTAAAATTTTCAGCTGTTTTTGTGGTCCGTTGTGGAGCGCTAGTGTAGTCCCGTGTAAATGTAATGCAGTTTAAACCAGCTGTAGTGGCAGGCCTCACTAACCAAATTACCGGCATAAATATTATTTGTATATGAGATATCTATGTGAAACTAATAATACAACCAAGGGTGATAGTTTCTTAGTTAACTTATTAGGATACATGTTGGTAGAAATACAATACAAGTGAACGTCACACAAAACAAATTTATTACAATATCATATATTATTACGGTGATAATTTCGGTAAACCACGCTCACCATCCTCAGACCGAAGGACTCACAAAGGAAGCATTCCTTCATACTTTTATGTTGTGTGAAATTTATTTGTATTGTAAACGCATGTTGTTCCAATTTACACACAATGCTTAGCGGTTAATAATTATTGTTTTTATTTACGATTTCAAACGATTATGTTTTTTAAAAACGTCACTGCTTCTTAAGGATGTTCATTCAGGCGCCCAGTCGAGTGCTTCAAGGAATTTAGTTCTAGATTTCACGCAACTGTCTTTTGACGTGGGAAAGAACCTGCCTCACTAACACACATACAATGTGTCTTCCCCCTTTTTTCTCACTGTCCCCGTCTGCTCCACCCCGCATATTCTACAAAAGTACTTAACTTCCTCATTCATACTTAACTCTAGCAATGAATTTTTTACATATTATTAATGTACTATTTTAGCCAAAGACAATGGTACAAATTGAGGTTAAGTGGCAGAGAGGGCTTGCAGCCCTCACTTCGCCTCGTGAAGTAACAATATAGTAGTTTTTCATTTCATTTTATTTAAAATTTGAACTCAACATTTATACACATGTTATTTATAGAAAAATAATTGGTTAACTTGAAAAATATACTATTTTTGATTTTACTTCACACTAGGTTGGTTAGTACCTTCCGTTCACTATATTCTAAAAGTTTTCTTAAAATATATCGCACGGTCATTCATGACTTACGTACTTAGACACTTTTATTGGCCATATTTCCATAAAGAAATTGTTATTGACTTTTTCCCCTCAACACATTTATTACTTAAACGAAGTAAGCCAACCCTTTTAATACAAAAATTCAAATATCATTTATTATCGAGTCCCCTTAAAGATGTGTAAATAAGAGAGGAGAGAGGAGAGAGAGAGAGAGAGAGAGAGAGAGAGAGAGAGAGAGAGAGAGAGAGAGAGAGAGAGAGAGAGAGAGAGAGAGAGAGAGAGAGAGAGAGAGAGAGAGAGAGAGAGAGAGAGAGAGAGAGAGAGAGAGAGAGAGAGAGAGAGAGAGAGAGAGAGAGAGAGAGAGAGAGAGAGAGAGAGAGAGAGAGAGAGAGAGAGAGAGAGAGAGAGAGAGAGAGAGAGAGAGAGAGAGAGAGAGAGAGAGAGAGAGAGAGAGAGAGAGAGAGAGAGAGAGAGAGAGAGAGAGAGAGAGAGAGAGAGAGAGAGAGAGAGAGAGAGAGAGAGAGAGAGAGAGAGAGAGAGAGAGAGAGAGAGAGAGAGAGAGAGAGAGAGAGAGAGAGAGAGAGAGAGAGAGAGAGAGAGAGAGAGAGAGAGAGAGAGAGAGAGAGAGAGAGAGAGAGAGAGAGAGAGAGAG
>JAQJVL010000009.1:5404990-5624990 GCA_035578905.1 Stictocephala bisonia | reverse complement strand
ACCACTACGTGCGTGGGTCCCCACCGCTACGTGCGTGAGTCATCACCGCTACGTGCGTGGGTCTCCACCGCTACGTGCGTGGGTCTCCACCACTACGTGCGTGGGTCTCCACCACTACGTGCGTAGGTCTCCACCACTACGTGCGTGGGTCTCCACCACTACGTGCGTAGGTCTCCACTACTACGTGCGTGGGTCCTCACCGCTACGTGCGTGGGTCTCCACCACTACGTGCGTAGGTCTTCACCGCTACGTGCGTGGGTCTCCACCACTACGTGCGTAGGTCTTCACCGCTACGTGCGTGGGTCACCACTGCAACATGCGTGGGTCTCCACCGCTACGTGCGTGGGTCTCCACCACTACGTGCGTGGGTCTCCACCACTACGTGCGTAGGTCTTCACTACAACGTGCGTGGGTTTTACCGCTACGTGCGTGGGTCTCCACCACTACGTGCGTAGGTCCCCACCGCTACGTGCGTGAGTCTCCACCGCAACATGCGTGGGTCTCCACCACTACGTGCGTAGGTCCCCACTACTACGTGCGTGGGTCTCCACCACTACGTGCGTAGGTCCCCACCTCTACGTGTGTGAGTCTCCACCACTACGTGCGTGGGTCTCCACCGCTATGTGCGACAAAAACTGCATAGTGAATCCGCATATAATTACGCACATAATTGGTTGGAATTTTCCCCATCAAGTGAACTTTAAAGGCAAATTAATCCCATATATGAAATATATGCATGCGAGTTATTTAGCTCGTAATTAACGCGTACGATTGACCGAGCCAGGTTCGCAGACTCATTCATTGCGACAGGTTTATCCTAATGAACTGTGTGTAAAAGGACGCATTGAGGTCTTCTCCGTTTGGACTGTGGGAACCCAATGAGGGGAAACTAACAACCGGAAATGCGGTAGTAAAAACTAATTACTATTAAACCACTTAATGAGGCCTTGTTTATTGGCCTATGAAATTGTAGACTTGGATGTTGTTTGGGGTCGTTTGGCGAAAACATTATTTCGGAAGCTCTTATTCTTACTAACCAGTTTTTAAAGCTTTTGCTTCCTGTGCCCATACCGTGGCGGCATTTTAATTACACTCTTTTTATAGTTTTAGCAATAAAACGGGTTAATCAAACAACAGTTTTTTTTTTAGCGAACTGCAAGGACTTCCGTTTATATTAATGAAGTTGGCATGTATTAAATTAGACAAACTGTCAATTAGCGAAACGGCTGCAAATAATAACGGTTTAATATATATAATAGTTAATTGAGAAAAAAGTGACCAATAAATTATCAAAGTAATTACATGTTCCAAAGTTATTAAATAAACGATAGTATCAGGGGAATACTACTCAAAGTTGATACTACATATTAGTATTTTTTTTAGGTCGTTTTTATTAATGTTTCCAATTTCGTATTGAGAAGGGTGATAAAGGCTTTGGTGTAAATGTCCTTTTGGAACTAATTAAGGCATTGTATCATTAATTACACACAAAAAGCCCAATTAAGAAACAGAGTCGTCAAGTATTTCTTTAATATTGAAATAGTATTGACTTTCCTTCATGGATAGACTTCCACGGTCGTCACTAAAACCACGGAGGAGAAAGAAACAGAGGTCGCATCCATTAGTGCTCTAAATGTGTGTCGTGTTACCGTGTAGAGTAAATAGTTCTCCAGTTTACCACAAGATGGCAGGCCCAGCAACTCGACAGTTCCTTCTATTATACCCCCAAATCTTCAAGGATAAACGTAGTGATAAAATTATTACTACAGATTTATAAAGATGTACATTAGTTCAAATATATGTATAACTGCCACTTGGACATTCGCTGTGGCAATATAAGAAAGCGATCTCGGTTTCTTTTTTCTCTGTGATGATACTAAATGTACTCTCGAAAGTAAACCGTGACTTAGAATTATGTACAATTACTGCCGACGTTTCGGCCACATTGCAGTTGGCCATCTTCAAGGTAACATGAACAGACGACGTAAGTGTCGTCTCAACTCCAATTGACCTCTGTTCATTACGAATTATTATTTTACTTCAAGTATATACTTCCCAATAGAGCCTTAAGATCGTAATTGAGACAATAAACGTTTCTTTCCTTATGCGCTTCTTTAGAAATTGTTTGATCTATAAGTATAAAAGCCAAATACCATAACCTGACTGATTGCATTTTCTCAAAAGTATAAGAATTTGGACCATGAAGCTTCACAAATATATTCTTTATAAGCCCTACAGTTTGTAATTTACAATTATATCAATATTCTTACACTGGATAATGTAAATTCAAAGACTTAATTTTGCTGTAGTAGAAGAGCAGGCTTTTAAAAATCAGTGTATAACTTATTTAAGACTACAAAAAAAGTGCAAATGTGCCTATTTATGGAGACATTCTAGATGGAGATGTCAGCCATGCGTTGTACTATCGCCTTCTTCACGATGACCATCAACATCCTCCCCCGCCCAGCCTCTGACCTCTGTACCCTGTCCCATTAATGTAATGTTGCCATAAACCTGGAGGTAGAAGTCAGCGATGTCCCTCGTGATGTGTTGAAGCGCATGTGGTAACCGAACACCGGACATAAACCAAGAATTACACCCACCTGGTGGTTGTATGTAAAGTCGACGTTGTGTATCGTCCACCCTTTACATATGAATATTTTTTTGTCCCAAAGAACTTATCTCAGACGACTAGGGATGGCAAATATTTACGACACATCAATATATCGCAAACCAAACATCGATCTAAAGATAATATCGAAATAAAAATATCGATATACCGGGTAACCGATGTATCGAATTGTAAATAATATATCTGTTAAAAATTATGCACTAACTCTTAAGATATGACCAAAAATACACTTAAGTTTTGATGTTACTATTGAGAGTAGCCTTCTGAATGTAAAAATGAAATACATTTATCTACACGAAACAATTCATGGTCTGTGGGGTTGAATGGAAAAAATTCAAAGTAAGAATGATTATACGTTTAATTATTGTTTTAATCAAAAAAGAATAAATTAATAACAGTTTCATTTTTGTTTTTCTTATTTAAAATACCATTACGCTTCTTATAAACACTAAACTTCAACCCAATTGGTTGTACAATAAACTAAATTTTAGTGTATTAACCTCACGTAAAAAAACTAAATAAAGTTACTGTAATTCAGTTACTGTACGCATAAGAAGCAATTTAAACGTTTTATTCAAATCTTGATGATTTTGAGCGGAGAGAATAACGTAAATATTTAGTGATATGATAAATCGGACCAAAATATATGGCCAATATTATCGGAAGCAATCATCGATACTGATATATCGATGTATCGAACCATATTTATCGATATTTCCGACATATCGATGTATGTTTGCCATCCCTACAGACGACTATTGACGACTAACTAATACCTCGGAGAAAAAAGAAACAGACACCCCTTTCTTATAGTAAGCGAACCCCTCATTGGCAGTTACCACTTTTTAATTCTTATAGTAATAATTACTACGCTTATCCTTCAGGATTTGGAAGGGAATAATTAAACTGATAACGGGTCTGACCTTACCATCCGCAAGGAGAACTGGAGAATAAACTACTCTACAACCCAAGTTTCCGTAATTCGACACACATTCAGTGCACTGTTGGATGTGACCTCTGTTTCTCTCCTATCTGTGCTAATTCTGTAAAAGAAATTTTGAGACCAAATTCCTTCTCATCATCGTAGTGTCTTTCTCGATGGTAATCATGCAGTGGATGCCAATTCCGTTATAAGAGGACCGAGTATAGAACATATCGCCAACAATCTCCCCAACACATTGTCTCCAAGTAGGTGGATTACATCTCTGTGCTAGTAATCATTAGCTTATGTATATATCCCATAGAATTCGAAATTAACACAACACGTTCAAGAGCAGAGGAACGATGCAATACCATTGTATCACTAGTCGTAACTGTCTCGTCATTCTAAAAACGAGCTACGAGCAGGTTTTGGAAATGTAACTCTTTTATATCTAAGAAACTATTTGTGGTTTAGAAATAAGTATATCCAGCCTTTTAGGCAGGAGAAAACTTTATCGACGGACAGGCTAGACTTTACATTAGTTCGCTAATGTTTAGAATTTTTAATTAACAAGTTTTTTCGCAACTCACGGCATCCGAGTGAATGTGTGTGTGTGGGTAAGCGGGTGGGGCGGGCTGGTGTGACGTGGCACGTCAATTATCGCACGTCAATTTTGATTGACGCCTGACGTCACAGAGAGGTGGCGCGACCTTACAAACACTCCGTCACTCAAACTTCTCACCGATACTTTGCGTTTCTCCACTTAATTGTAATCAGAGAAGGCCACTTTAGTGGATATGTAGCCTAATAACTAAATACTCACTTGCGTTACTAACGTTAAAATACTAAACTTATTTGTAAAGTGAGGTCCGAGAGAAATACAAAAGTTTATTGTGTTACAAATGTACACTTATAGTGAGGTCCTTGGAAATGTGTTAAATGAAAAAGCTTTATTAAATGAGGCAAATTTAGGACCATGAGGTCTTCTCTTGCACTTAACCACACAAAGTGTCCCGTTTACGGACGCTTAAAGGTGAACACAACATTTGAAGATAAATTGGATGGCTTTTTGGACTGAAGAATATTCTATAGTAGAGATACAACTTTGGTCATTCTATAATCTAGTAATTTCAGTAAATGTAAACGTCTCAAGTAAGGAGTTATGTGTTTATCCCTGTGAAAGTTCAAAATATACCGTAAACATTAGTTCTGCGTTTGTAGAAGTTTATCTGGAAATATAGTTAATCATGTCGACAACGTCATGGTCTTCAAATGTTGGAGTTTTCACCAGCATAATGTTAATATCTAAAGGTAAACAGTTATAATACTTTTATTATAATACAGTTAAATTATAATACCGTTAAATACAGTTAAATAAATTACTATACCGTATTATAATACGATTATTATACAGTTATAATACAATCGTATTATAATATAATATAACAATAACAATTGTAATTAATTATACAGTTATAATACGAGTGTGAATACCAGCAAACACCCCATTTTACATGTTAAAGATACATGATAAGACATTGTAGTATTCATAAGTCACAGATTCTTAATCTTGCCACAGTAGTTAAGTGAATTATTATCAATAGAGATACTACGTCAAGATCAATCTGTGCAATCAGTCTGCTTTGTCTAAACGTAACAGACTGAGTCTTATTGTTATTCAGTTTTAATCTCTGCCTAAACGCGCAATTACCAATAGATTTCAATGATCCGCCATCAATGGATGGCCTTTACTAAACTAATATACCTCTGAATATTTGAAAATACAGTAAACCCTCGATTTAATGGACTATATGGGACAGGCTCTAGTCCGTTAAAGCCGATTGTCCGTTAAATCAGGGTGAACTCACCTCAAGCTGTTATGAGATTGCCACACCTAAATAAAAACTAACTGTGATGCTGCCAGCTAATAGTTAACTCAAAGATTAATAAAATATACAAATAAATGTCGAATAAAGGTGATTAATCTAACACATTTTGTAAATTAAAATTTTTCTATAACCTTAATTCCGTCATATATAGAATTTTAGATACTGTAATGCAACTGTAAGCTGTTCGTTAAATCCGAAGTACGTTAAATTGAGGTCCGTTAAATGGAGGGTTTACTGTACTAGAACAGAGTAATTAGCTACACACACTTATTTTAATAAACATAGATTATTTTGCAACCGAACAAGATTTCTGTACGTAAGATTTCCACACCTCAAGTCTCATGGTGTAGAGAATATAATCCAAACAGAGAGAAACGCAGACGCCTCAATATAATACATAGGTGAATAGTAAAGTAATAATTTACGTGCGAGATGTAAGGCTGGAGTGTACCGGTGTTGTAATCACCTGGCTGGAGAAATTTATCTACCGACGATACGCACATCTACAATTACGTCTGGAAAAGGATTATCAGTTAATAGAAAGTATACATTAAAGGATAACCCATGGGAATAAACAACAGGTGTCGGTGAATCTTATTCAATTGAACGGCAGTATTTTATTGCCGGCAATCAGATAACCTGAAATGGCAGAAAGGTTTACACATGCTAGGGAGGTCTACGTTATCACCGGCTTTCTCCAGCGCATGCCTCTGGAATCATTATCTGCGCGCTAGACAACACTAGGAATCTAACTGGATGTAATTGGTAATTCCTGGGACCGCAATTATTTCTCCGTTTATCTCAGTTATCCGCTTCGGTAAAAGATGTGATACGTGTGTGGATTGTTCTAAAGATAAGAAGTGATCTGGTTTGTTAGGCCGACCGAGCATTGGCGGCGCGTGGAAAATAAAGTAATTTCTTTTATCTAACTAGCCAAACCCGGAAATCTTTTTTTTTTTACTTTCCCCCATATGCCTTAGCATAAAGAAACTATTGTAATCGTCAAAAAAATGTTTACAAGTTGATCTAAAAATCCATTTTAGGGTCTCATGAACCCTATGTGTGTCTGTCGTGTGTGTATGTGCAGTTCGCTGGAGACCAAACGTATGGATAATTTTTTATCAAATTTAATATGTATGTGTATTTAGCCAATATCTCTAGACTGTTTTTAAAATTTTAGTTTTTATGAGCAAAACACTTACAAAAATGGAATTTAATCAAAAACGGCTCTAACGATTTTGATTGAATTTTCAGGAGATGTGTGAATTACAGTTTAAAATATTTTAGTAAAAACCGTATGTCTATAACTTGACTAGTTTTAGAGTTATGGTAAAAAACAAATTTGGGAATCAAACTTTTAAAGTTTTAATCTTTTAGTGTTTAATATGGGGGAAATTTTTTGCCAATTCTTTGGAATCATTAATTACTTTAGTTGTTTGAAAAATAAAGATTTGCAGTCAGCATAATTGCCTTTTACAGAAATGTCGCCGGTTACTAGCCACGTGCACCAACTACACATCGCAAGGAGTATTTGTGAAGTCTAATCCAAGTAGCAGTGGGTTCATGTTTATTTTGCACCTGTTTCGCATTAATAGGCCGCCTTTGAACTCCGTTGTACGGTTAGTGGTCACCTACCCATATAACGACAACTACTGGAAGCCAGAACATCACATTAGGCGCATTGTTAGAATGGATTCCTAACAGGGTGCCTACAACAAAGTTCTCCAGCTATCGACAACAGTTACATTAATTAGTTTATCTAAAATTAGTACACCAATATGTTTTAGCTAATTTAAATGTTTACTATATATATATGTAATTTTACGTTATATTTTTTATTTTCGCATTCAAATGTGAATTGCACTGCATTTAGGATCACACCCACAAGGATGTTACATATATATTTATATTGTTTTAGGAAGTGGCTTATCTCTTTATCCATACTCTACCCATTCTTTAGATGCTGTTTATCTCTGCAAGAAACTTAACAGGCAGAGTAAGGGGGATAGCAAGTACAGAACAAGGTGAATATTACTGATAAAAACTAACAGTCCAGGCCAAGACTAGAACCTGCGCTTTCTTTAACTCAGGTTCAAAATCCTGTCGCTCGGCTACTGGCTCTACCGTTCATTGAAAGAAAGAAATCTAGGATTTATTAAAATTTCTTCTGCGTTATGTAGCTTTTGCAAATATATCAGTTTGTTAGCGTTAAATTAATTGAGAATACGTTTTTAAGGTGTTAAGAAATTCTGAAAATCATATGACAACATTTGTAACGTGATTATTGTTTTACATAATTTTATTTTGATCTTATTTTGTTCTTAGAAAATGATTATATGACTTATACATAAGGGTTGAGGAAAGTTCTAGAATATATATTAATAATGTTAAAACATCATATGGCATATAAAAACCCTTTTAAAATATGCATGTGCTACTACACCAAACATTTAGTTATTTCTTTTTTCGATGTTGCCCGTCTAATTACCACGTTAAACAACTACTGTTTAGTGTACATTTTTCCTATTGCGTGTATTCTCATTTCTCTTCTGCTAATATATCATTATCCTTACACAATTTTGCTTCTTTCCATTTCCCATCCACACAGATCCCCCAGTCCTTCTCTTCATCACTTCTAAACCTACAAAACGTTGAATTTTATATTTTATCAGGTTACTCATACAATATTATACTCAGTTTAGGATAAGAATGGTAAGGCCCACGTTAGAGGTCCTAAAATGTTCAAATATAAGCTCATATCGAGTTATACCACATTTTGAAAGCCTTTGTCAATAGAATACAAAAGTTCAAATCCAACGTCAAAAGGAGAACCCAGTCAGAAAATACAGCTTCTCAAAATGTTTAGTGAAATAAAACTAATGCATCTCATGGACGAAGATAGTTATTTTTACATCTATTCTAAATAATTTATTCTTTCGTATTTATCAACAAACTAGGGGACACCCCTGCAACCCTAACCCCGACTCTCGCTGCGCTCGATACACCTCGGCCTTCGGCCTCGGCATGTTTGACTTTGACTACAAATAATAGTAGATTAACTTTATAACGTGAAATCACAATATTAAATTTACTTACAGTATTTCACTCACACTACTTGCGTTGCTACTTTTTTGTTAGTGTAGGGTATAACTTAGCCTATTTCAAACGTGTTTCTTTCAATTGTTTTTGTTTAACAGCTGAAGATTAAACTCTAATGCATCAATAGGGTAATTTTAAACATACAAAATAAACATGTTTTTTTATTTACAAAACAGCTGCCATTAATTTACTAAAATCAACCCAATGTTCTTCTTATGGAAAAAAGGAATTTTTGAAGGGCAGTTTGTACCCCTTATGAAGGGAATGTCAAAAAATCCTTTCGAAGTGGATCCCTTCGATACTAAAGCTAATTTCTTTTAAAATTTCGTGTAAATTCATTCGGTGGTTTTTGAGATTTCGTGATGAGTGAGTGAGTTAGTCAGTCAGTGGTATTTGGCTTTTATATATGTATAGATAAACAATTATAACCATGTAAAATCATAATCATTACTCACAGAAATTTAAAATCTTTTCTTCGTGTAACTTTGCGCCTCTGTCAACATTTAAATAATCGACGAAGGCCTTAGTTCACTGGAGTAATCGAAAATCTGGTCATTTTAAACTGTATCGTAGTAATTAACTAGCAGAACTGTCGGTGGTATAAACAATACTAATCCCAGCGCCAAGTTCATTCAATTTGTTCACGTTAGCTAATTCATGGATCGTGTATCTGGTAATGTAAAATTAATTAATAAACACGCCACGAGCGTGCGAGAGTACCGAGTCGTTACAGTAATTGTCTATTAGTTCTCCACCTCTAGCGATCCGCAGATAACACCCATCGAGTTTTATTGTTATGGCCAAGTGTGAACCTACAGTGTGACGCCATTAGCGAGGTGGGTTGGGTCTGCTTATCCGCACACTCGCATTTCACCAACAACTCAATATTGGTTCAAGTTCAAAACACATTTATTCACGTACTAAACATGGGGTAGACATGTGGTGTCCCGTAAGTAGCCAGCCAAACTTCTGGAGGCCATGCCTTTTTGGCTGGCATGTGTACAAATCGTCTATCACACAGTTATTCGTCTGTGTGTCTCTAGTAGACTTTTACAAAACGGTTAATATCTCTGAAGTTATTTGAGATAAAATAATGAAAACTAGTATTACTATTGATCTTTATAATGTTAATACACCATTTCAATTCCATTTGTTTACAATAACTCGTTTCAAATTGGCGGCTATTTTACATGTTTAAAGGTAATTAATATCATTAAATTTGAGAAAAAACTTGTATACTTTGAAAAAAGTTGCAGAAGTTACTTCTATAAATAATGTTATAACAGTTTTTAGGATCGAAAAAAAGTTTTTAGGATCGAAAAACTGTAAACACAAAAATTTAACTTTTTGTCTAATAATAACTGCATTCTTCGTTCTGGCAATATTTTCTATTTGATAAAGAATTTCAATTTCTCAATTAATAGTTGTTCTACCTTAAAATTGTTATATCATTATTTTTAGCAGTAAATTCTACAACTTTATTGTAATTTACAGGTTTTTGCTTAAGTTTAACGTTATTAAGATATGTAGCTTTAAGTTATTAAAATGTAAAATGGCCGCCAATTTGAAACGGATTATTGTAAAAAAAATGAAACTTAAACTGTATATGAACATTATAAAGATCAACAGTGATACCATTGCATGGTTTTATTTTAAATGGCTTCAGAGAATTTAAGCATTTTGTAAAAACCACACACACAGACGAATAACGGTGTGAGATAGACGATTTGTACATATGACATTTTTTTTGTTTCAACCCAAGGAATGACATCCAGAAGTTTGGCTGGCTACTTACGGGACAACCTGTACATATTTTTAATGCCAAAGCATCATAATAGTGCGTGTGGAATTATTTATAATCTATCCTACGATTGTAATTTTCAGCGATCTTTTCTTAACAGCTTAGCAATGCTGGATCTTAAGACGGCCGTTTCGCTCCTCGAAAAACGCCCAAACGTGGCTTTCTATTACAACGATTCGTGCGTAAAAATGGTCACATCTTTATACTAGGATTGTCATTTGACAGGTGGTGAACTGTTATACTGGACCACAAGTTTTTTACTCGATTATTGTCAAAAATAGTGTTTTATATAATTTTTGTACTACTATCTCATAATATCAACCTATGTTACACTCGATTCATATAATGCAAACTATAACTCAGTATAGTAAGACACGGACTGTAGAGTTATAAAACGTGTTTAACACCGCTGACGATAAAATAGTTACTATAGAGCTATCGACTTCCCAGTGGTGGCTTGGCAGAAATGGCCATCTAAAATATGTTATTTATTTTATATTATTTTATATAAGTTATTCTTCTTTAGTTTTTAGGCACGGATTACTAATAATATGTTAACAAAAACTTTTATTCTACTACTTCGGCCTCGGCATACGTGACTTTGAGGACAAACAATAGTAAATTATCTGTATAACGTAAAATTACAATATTACATTTATTTACAGTATCTCACTCACTCTACTTGCGTTACTAACTTTTTGTTAGTATAGAGTATTACTAAGCTACAAAGGCAATAATACTTCCTTTACAAAGGAATTTCACTGGTAGTTTGTAGCTGAGGATGTCACCACCTTTCCTATTCTAATTCAGCAATAATTAATTGTACATTGACATTGGTAACATATTATTTATATAAATATATTATATTGATATCAATAAAAAGCTACCAGATATATCAATTAATGGTCAATACGTGCATTAGGTGTAATATATTAATCATAACTGTCGCCGAGACGTTCGCTGCGGATATAAAAAAGCGTCCTTTGTTCTCTCTGTGTTAGAGCTCACATACATTTTGACTTTAGCCACCATATTTTTGTCACTTACTTTTTCCTAAACCTGTTAATTAATGATTTTTAATTGATTATACGATACCCCAATTCATGTCTCATCGATCTCGTCAGTCAACTGCCTCTTTGTACAGCTGAAAATAAATTGTGGCGCTATTTTAGAGCCAGTCACATCGCACTTGCTTTAAATTGTTACAGACATGCTTATTAGCTTATTAGATATTAAACCTGCAATTTTTAATCAGAAGCAATATATTTTAAATTAAAAAGATGACATAAATCAGTTTGTTTTAACAACAAAAAAAAAATAGTTCTTTATATTATTGTTCGTACCTGTCTCAGATTAGCTTTTGCAACAGTAGTTTTGTTTTGCAATAGTAATGTTTATACTATATATGTAACTTAAAACAAACTAACCAAAACAGATAGAGTTTATTTCTTTTTTTCTCACACGGTACTAATTCATTCAAATATTAGTATAGAAATATATTTAAGGTTTTTTTTAATATTGACTAAAACACCTTTATTTTGCGATATAAGTTAAAATTACAGCTGTTTCAGGTTCACTGAAATAGCCAATAACTTTACGTTGTTCCGTTTATCCATCGAATTCAATTAATTAATAAACCCAGTTAAATTGATATATTTACAATTCAATTATTACATAAAGAACTACAGTTGAGATTATAATATTCCGTGTTTACACTTTTAATTTAATCAATTTAAAAGAAGCTTTTAAAGTATAATGTATAGTATACACCTAGAACGGGTTTCCCTGGTGTGAGACTAGGACTTGGCTTCTCCCCAACTCTCCAGCTCCAGTGCTGGACAGGAGCCCCCTCCAGGCAGTAATGCGCAAAGCTAATCAATTCACCAACTCCCCGCCTTGGGCGAGGCAGCGACACGACGATGTAAGAAGCGATTACCTTGTCATCTTAATCATCAGCCTCTAAGTAGGTCTAAGGGCTTGTAAATCGTGTTGCAGGAACACTCTTCTCAGAACGAGTGAGTCGTTGGTGAATGACAGTTGGAACAATTCAGCTCCCAATGGACAATGGGATTCAGTACCTTCAGATACAGTACATTCAGACCTCATTCCATTCCTCTAAGTAGGTCTAAGGGCTTGTAAATCGTGTTGTAGGAAAACTGTTATCAGAACGAGTGAGTCGTTGGAGAATGACAGTTGGAACAAATCAGCTCCCAATGGACAATGGGGGTACAGTAGACTCAAATTTCATTCCATTCCTCTAAGTAGGTCTATGGGCTTGTAAATTGTGCTGTAGGAACACTGTTATCATAACGAGTGAGTCGTTGGAGAATGATAGTTGGAACAAATCAGTTTCCAATGGACAATGGGGGTACAGTACATTCAGACCTCATTCCATTCCTCTAAGTAGGTCTAAGGGATTGTAAATCGTGTTGTAGGAACACTGTTATCAGAACGAGTGAGTCGTTGGAGAATGACAGTTGGAACAAATCAGCTCCCAATGGACAATGGGGGTACAGTAGACTCAAATTTCATTCCATTCCTCTAAGTAGGTCTAAGGGCTTGTAAATCGTGCTGTAGGAACACTGTTATCAGAACAAGTGAGTCGTTGGAGAATGACAGTTGGAACAAATCAGCTCCCAATGGACAATGGGGGTACAGTAGACTTAGACCTCATTCCTCTCCTCTAATTAGGACTAAGGGCTTGTAAATCGTGCTGTAGGAACACTGTTCTCAGAACGAGTGAGTCGTTGGAGAATGACAGTTGGAACAAATCAGCTCCCAATGGACAATGGGGGTACAGTAGACTCAAACCAATTCCATTCCTCTAAGTAGGTCTAAGGGCTTGTAAATCGTGCTGTAGGAACACTGTTCTCAGAACGAGTGAGTCGTTGGAGAATGACAGTTGGAACAAATCAGCTCCCAATGGACAATGGGGGTACAGTAGACTCAGACCTCATTCCATTCCTCTAAGTAGGTCTAAGGGCTTGTAAATCGTGCTGCAGGAACACTGTTATCAGAACGAGTGAGTCGTTGGAGAATGACAGTTGGAACAAATCAGCTCCCAATGGACAATGGGGGTACAGTGCACAACAATAATTACACCGATACATACTGTCGTAAGTCAGCCGTCAGATCTGATACCGGGCCGTAACCTCAATGGAGCAACCTTCAACAATGTCCCCTGCAACTATATAATTTTACTTTGTCTTTACCGTTACACATTCTAGTGTAGTCTGGTGCAATATTTAGTTCGTTTAGTTTTAGTACTTTTAAAACTAGAGCTTCCATCTACAAATTTGTAGATGGCAATTTCAACCTATTCGCTTTTAAATTTTACTCTTCGTATACATTTTTCTTAATTTACGTTGAAAACTAGAAAAAAATAAGGCACTTCATACTTTGATCTTGCATACATTTAGTTGACGGGGTGGTTAAGATGCTCCGAAATCGTGCTGAAAATTATCATTGTTCTCAGAAAGATTGTGGGTTTTTTTGTCGAATCAAGCAAAAAGAAATCCGGACTTTAAGTCCTTTAGAGAACTTGTTCATTAGCCAAGTTCAAGGATTAATTTTCGATAAATTATTGAAAAAGAACTTTATTTTCATTGCTTTTTCGGTTTTCAAATTTGCTTATTGTTGCAACTAATTTTCCAAAGTAGAACGATTTAAAGAAGCTCTATGCAAAAATGAATTAAAAAAGGACGAAAAGCCATAACACCCTCCATTATAAATCGAACGTAATTATATTGAGGAACGTATATAACATTTCGACTTAACCGTTTAACGTTTGTCCTATGGAGGGCAAGTTCTAAAAAGTCTAGCCTTCCAATAAAACAACACTTTTAAATGTAGACAAAATGTAGAGTTTGAAAATGATTACTTTGTGACGAAAGGCCCCAGGAATTAACTTTTATTTTACTATACTGTTTGATTATTTACAATCGTTTAAAATTATACTTCAAATAAGAAACTAATCAATAATTATGGATGTACTAATTTATTTCGCTCATATAAGTAAGGGCTCAGTTGAGTAATATTAAAGACGTAATTCTAATATTTCTAATATAAATCTAAGAATTTCAATCATTTGAGAAAGCCAGTGGCTAAGTGGTCTAAGGCGTCAGGACATTTTACTTAAGTTAGAGATAGTACAGTTTCGAATCCTGACCTTGACTGTTAGTTTTTATCAGTAATATTCACCTTGTACTGTACTGGTTCGTACCCTCACTCTTTGTCTGATAAGTTCCCCGCACAGATGAATCGTCTATGGTGAATGGGTAGAATAAGGCTGAAGAGGAGATCGGCATATACTTGAAAATAATAATAAATTGGTGTTATTTTTGCATTGTGTCACTATCTAGTAGCAGTGCATTGCGCAGCTGGCAGTTAGAGATCTCTAACACAGGCTATCTATCATGACAAATGTGTGGAGCCATTATACAATTAAATATTGAAATGTGAAGGGAGCGGTCGAAGAAGACAGATGGGCCGCACGCTGTGGCTGGTCTACACTTCCAACACACGTCGAGGGCTTGTTCAGAAATAAGAATTGTATTTATTATTTATAAGAAATATAGGATTCTACAGAGAATAAATATGATTGATTAGCTTGATTCACTAATTTAAATATGAGAATATACCGGACTAATTCAGATCTCTTTTATTTATTTAGTTTGGTGATCGATTTAAGTATTATAAAATTGTACTTATAACACAGAATGAAGAAGTGGTCGCTTTCTTATGGCCACTGCGAACTCCTCAGCGGTAGTTATAAATAGATTACAACTAGCTACTGAATATCTTTAGTAATAGTTACTACGTTTATTCTTGAGTGAATAAAGGGGGACTGACAAGGTTCTGGCCCTGTCAAGCGCGTGGAAAACCAGAAAAAGAACTACTCGACACACATTCAGCTCACTGTTGGGTGCGAAATCAGTTTCTTTCTTCTCTGTGCACTTATTCAAACCTTTTTTTAACATGTTAACAATCTTACGTTGACCGATCAATCTGAGACAAAGAATAATGTCTAGTAGATGAGAGTAGACGTATATTTGAACTTGTATTTTTGTAAACTTTGGACGTATTCTGGGAATTTACACGAAAATAAATGTTAGGGATTTTATTGCTTCAGGGGGCCGCTTCGCTTTAACAAAAATATACCAAAAACATGGATTTCTATTTCAAAGATTCGATCGGTAATAGTAATTTTATCGTAGAACTAGTCATTAGATAGGCGAAGAACTGTTCTAGTGGACCATACAATTTTTTCGTAAACAATGAGTAATTTTATAATTTTATACTCAATTTTAAATTTTAAAAAATCAGCATGTCTACTTATGGTCCGCTATATTGGACCTCTAATAATGATAAAATGATTATTATCATTTTATTATTATTATAACAATATTGAACACGGACCGTACAATTAAAATAAGAACAGCGTATTTTGGTCTGCTGGTGATTGCTTGGCTACTAGTACTTTAGGGCTGTCGACTTCCCAGCGCTGACTTGGCAGTTTGGGTTACCTTAACCCTTCGTGTAGCTGTTTATCAATTGAAAGTCTTCTCCTTACTTCATGTGATTATTGAGAAATTTATTCACAATTTTCTTTCTTTAGAATATCTCAATTTTTCAATGTCTTACCAACTTACACCTACACACCAATAACTTTTTTATGGCTCGTTTGCAGAAGCAATAATATACCTACTATAAACTATCTTTCTTATCTGCGCTCTCTGTTCCAACGGACCAGTACAAATAGTTTAGCAAAGAATGAACGTTTACAATCACAGAATAATAGACTACATTTATCAAAGGGGCTCGCATTAATAAATACTAGGCAATATGAAAGACGTAATGGCTTGTCTAAAGTCCATTATACTCAGCATGTTTAGCCGCTGTATCGGTTAGACAACTGTCAACCAATCAGGTCCGAGATTAGATTGAATTGTTCTTTGAACGAGTACAAAGATTAGGTATGGATGGCAGAACAAGATCTTTCAGGCACTCACTCATTCTGAATGTACTACTGATAAGGGATAAACACGGTAGTTTTAGAAGTGTTAACACACAACAGAACATAAAACCGTTGAAAGCATCTGAAATGAAATGAAAAACGACTTTATTTTTAAGGCGAGGTTAGGACTGGACAGTCCTCTCTCTCTAACACCTAACCTTATAACAAATAAGAAACTAATCATAAAAATAACACAAAACATTACTATTAATACATTATAAACCAATTGCAACATATCCGTGATCAACACATGTCACAAAACATTTAGGATCATAGGTCTGTACAGGAAAACAGTTAGAAACGAACTAATACATGTACAAGTACAAAGGTCATTCTCCAACCTTATCAATATCACTTCTGTTCATGTAAACTATTTGTTACTATCGCTTTCTCTGCTAATTGCCTATATGTTATTTTTCTATTTATCGTGTAGTTATTGATTGTATAGAATGTTAATTGTTGCATAACACTATGTTTTTTGAGTTTTCACATTTTGCTTAGTATATTACTAACTTAATCTATTTATTATTTATTCATATGCTATATTTTTGTATTTTGATAATTATTGGACATGTTCCCATTAATTTTTAGTTTTAAGAAAAATTTACTATTAATTTGTATATAAGAAACTGTTATAATACTAGATCTTCACTCAAATAGCTGTTTGGCTAGAGTGATAATTATCATAAAACTTCTGGCGTCGTCTTGGAGTTGACGCCGTTGGAAGCCTCTGACGTCATCTTGGGGTTCATGTCGTTGGGAGCCTCTAACGTCATCTTGGGGTTGATGCCGTTGGAAGCCTCTGACGTCATCTTGGGTTTCATGTCGTTGGAAGCCTTTGACGTAATCTGTGGATTGATGCCATTGGAAACCTCTAACGTCATCTTGGGGTTGATGCCATTGGAAGCCTCTGACGTCATCTTGGGGTTCATGTCGTTGGAAGCCTCTAACGTCATCTTGGGGTTGATGCCGTTGGAAGCCTCTGACGCCATCTTGGGGTTCATGTCGTTGGAAGTCTCTAACGTCATCTTGGGGTTGATGCCGTTGGAAGCCTCTGACGTCATCTTGGGGTTCATGTCGTTGGAAGCCTCTAACGTCATCTTGGGTTTTATGTCGTTGGAAGCCTTTGACGTAATCTGGGGATTTATGCTATTGGAAGCCTCTGACGTCATCTTGGGTTTCATGTCGTTGGAAGCCTTTGACGTAATCTGGGGATTGATGCCATTGGAAGCCTCTGACGTCATCTTGGGTTTCATGTCGTTGGAAGCCTTTGACGTAATCTGGGGATTGCTGCCATTGGAAGCCTCTGACGTCATCTTGGGGTTTATACTCTCATCACTAATACCCAAAGAAATCAAATAACTAATGTTGATAAATTTCTTTGTTCACATTTATGGATTTTTTTAATTGTTTTAGAAGTTTAACAGTTTTAATACGTCGGCATTGGTCGTGCAGTGTTGTAACCCAGCTATTCGGGGGCAGTGTTGTGGAAATTATAGGCGTTAGGTTAAATACCCGGTCCTTCTAATACCTACTATAAGTCTACTTTAGGGCGATGCAAAGTAGTGCAATCATATCAGAGTTAGTAGAAACGACCTTAAATATATCACAATGAAAATAAAATTAGCCATACGTTTGTGTCATGTTTATGTTTTTTAACAGAATAAGAGTTCGTGTTGAGTTAATATTTTTTTGGATAATATATGCATATATTAAGATTGAATAGAATAATAACCATTTATTTTATTTATTATGCTTATAAATGTTTAACGTAACGTTCTTTTAGATCACATTTGAATCATAAATTGCATTTCATGAGGCCATAAACTTCATCCAGGCATAAACATATTTTTATCGCTATTTTAACGAGTCACACAAAAGTACTAAGCAGTTAGTAAAAGTTAATACTTCCTGGTGTGATTACGTCTATCGAATTTGAGAATCTCCACTTACACAGGAAGCTCATGGTATGTCGTCATTGCGGTCGTTCTAGCCACATGTCGGCCAACCTTTGTAACGATCCTAGGTCACTTAATTATACATAGCCTAATTAAGTCCCTTTTGTCGGAGTGGTTTATCGACCAAACAGATCATAGATAACTAACAATTAAGGAAACAGTATAATATAAACTAACCATAATTGAGTTTCACGCCTTGCAATTAATTGTTCATGGTACAGTTTGTTATTACTAGAATAATCGCTCAAGTAAATAGTTATATAATATAATACATTTCCAATTCGTTCCTTGACATAAGACATTAAAAAAGTTTGTTATATTTGATTTTGAGTTCCAGCTTTCTCGTGGGTTTAGAATTTCTGAAAATTCAGTTTATTCATTTATGTTTAGTTGACAATCGTACAAATATTGTCGAATATGGTTTCCGAATGAGTATGATGAGTGTAAATGAGTGAATGTAGCCTTTGTTACAAACTAAGGCTGATTATTCCTTTGAAATTAGTCCAATAACAATGAACATCAGGTGTTTACCAGTTGATCCATTTCAAAACGTGTTGTTGAGACTCTGATTGGGATCGAACTGAGAACCTTTAACTTATGAAGCTGGGCTTTAACCAACTACGCTACCGACAAATTAATCATAACTTTACTTACGAATTCAAATATATTCCCTCTAACATAACCAGGCTCAAGAAAGTAAAAAAGTAAAAATGAATTTAAAAAAACCTACATCTTTATGTTTGAATGCTGAAATTCTATTTTGTTATCGTCATTCTTAGATTCATCATGTTTAAAATTGATGGTTTAATAGCAATTTCTTACCATGTTAGAACACATTCTAATATCAGAACATTTTCTTTGCGAAATTTGATAATTTAGAAAAAAAACTAACTAGAGTCTACATGTAGAACGTAAGTTAAATCCAATCGGTTGGTTGAGAATATATGATTCGTACAACTGATCTTAAAATGTTTAACACTGCGTTTGTTGTTTTTTTTTTTTTTTTTATCTTGTTGTACGTTATATGAGTACGGCATACTCACTATCAACTCTCTGTGGGTTATATTATATTACATCTATAACCCTCTGTGGAAGAGGGTTATTATAATTTTTCCATATATATATATACAGAGGGTCTAGGTAAGCCCGGAAGCACTTATCCTCTGTTGTCAAACCAATGCCCATGTAAAGAATCTGAGCGTCAGTCCTCCCGCATTTCTGAGTTCATTAGCAAGCGTACCTTTAATTCTTCGAAGAAATGCTATAAATAAAACGGTTTATCAGAAATAATAAAGTCATGTTTCAATATACTTAAGAAATGAAGTCAAATATCACAAAAATTGAATCATAATTGGACGACGGACAGGTGAATACATATTTGTCGTTGGAACGTTCCAATTTGCTGCATTGAATTTATTTATTTCTAAGGATTTAAGGAAGGCTTGGTGCTCGGATTCGATACAGGATATTTTTTTTTTTAACAGAAGACCTGCCTGTGCATATTAGTCTGACAACGACTATAGAGACTATGGCTATAGTGATCTTTGTTGGCCGCTAAGCGTAGCAGGTGTCCTCAGCTATTTCTATTGTCTGTAACAAACAATAATGGGTAGTAAAACCCTCCAGCGGAACGCAGTTATTTAGAGGGATTGCCGCAGGTAGCGCGGACGTGAAATGCCTCCCACAGCAGTTTCTTTCAACAATACTATCGGTTTTACGTAGAAAATACAGTTTCCCAGGTCTAAACATTACGTGATGTCGGTTGTGCATGCTTATTTTACATGGCTGAACAGTTATGGTTAGTAGTGGTTTGTTACGTCAGGCGATAGAAAATTTATTGTCCAATAAATTGTTGGCCAACATAAATTAATAATCATACATATCTCTAATCTATTTTATTGTTCTAAATAGTTTGAAAATTTGAGAATTACAAAATCCTAAATCGTTCGTCTCATATATGGTTTTCGAAACCGTAAAAGTACCATTTGATTTAAAAAATTTAAAAAAATATATATATAAATAAAAAATTGAAAAATAAGAACGAAAGATTATTTTAAAAACGCTTTCAGAAAAATGAGACCAAGATTTTACTATCACAAAAATACGAGTAGAATAGACCAGAAAAAGATCACAAGAAAACTGTTCGACATTAAAAGCACCAGCAAAAATAAAACTAAATAGATAACTAAAATGGAAGAAGACCTTAGCAGCTGACCCTCACAGAAATTGATATTAATGAACAGAAAATTTTTAAAAACACTGTTACAAAACACAAACTTGAACAAGAACTCGCTATAAAAAACAGAGGAAAGAAATGGACAGGATAGAAATGGAATACAGTAAACGCATGAAGACGAGACAATCATGAAGATATTCAAGTTTACTTGCTCTTTTGATTGAAGAATAATCGAAAACAATAATATATAAAGAACTACAGTGATAATATTAGTCTTTTTTTGTTTGAGCCGTTTGAGTACTAGAGTAAAGGTACAATATGACTATAACGCTGAAAATACTGATTAAATTTAGTTCTATTTAATGTTATTTTTAATTTGAAAAACATAAGACGAATTTGTATAATATCTACAATAATAATATCTAACTTATTATTATTAAAATCATTACGGTATACTTTAAGGCTAAAATTTGACGAATAATAATCTACGAAAATATATAAGTAAATATTAAATCATATAGCAGTAAAACATGCTATAATTTTGCATTCAATTATTTCATATATCCAATCTCTTAAATTACCAACTTGCAGGAAGAAAAACGAGTTTCCTGAATTCACACTCAAAGACCTTTAATTAACTCATAACATGCAATGCAACGAACCGATTTCTCCACCAGAACCACTCTTCAACTGTCTTCTTTATTTAAGTTTTTTTTTTTTTTTGTATTTGCAGGTTTAAAAATAGTTTATCTCAGAAATATTTTAAGAGTTCCTTATTATATTCAAAGTCCGTTTTTTTACTGAGATATTTTTTCTCGACTTAGCAAAAAGTCGTTCCGACAATGATAAAAAGAGCAGCTTTGTTAGCACCATTCCTATTCTTTATTTTATTGCGTTAGTTGTAAGTCAAAGGAATTTGTGGTATTTTTTGCATGCTAATTAGCTTACATTAGTAGAAATGGTGCTAGTTGAAGGAGCCTTTTAAAGTTTTCTTGTTCCTGTCTCTCTACATACATGAACATACTTACGTTTTTTATGTTACTGTATTCTGTAATAATTTCTTAAGCGTCATGTATAGTTTTAACGAGCGTAGCAGAAAAATAGGTTATTCAGTATTCACAAATAACATCTCGCAATGACTAATTTCAAACAAGTGGTTTTGGGATGCATAACAGTTGCATTGTCTTCTTAGTTAACGAGTAGGTAAGACTTATACTCCGTTAAGGCACAACTCCCCCATCAGTTAAAATATCCTGATTGGGTATTCAGTAGTACTCAAAACGGCCCCGATTAGGCATTCAATAGCATACAAACGATCCAGAACGAGAAAATAAAATGGAATGTCTGAATGACTCAAGTGACTTCAGCTCGATACCTTCATATCCAAACGATTTTGATTTGAAAGTCCGAAGTATTAACATAAATCTGATGTGATGAATTGAAGATCCAAAGGAACTTGAAAGGACCCAGGTTAGAGCCAACCCGAAAGAAATTTTAGCATTCAAGCCAGTGCGATTTATTTTCCAAACATTCCTTCCAATTTGATCCTATTAAAAAAAATCAAGAAATCATAAGAAGACGTAGAGGATAGAGATACACCCATAGCGATGTAAGGGGCATATAAGCTAACCCAATAATTTATTCGGTAACAAATAATGCACTTGGACATTTTTCAAAATTGGAAAAAATCCAATATAGCAATGAAGACGATCCAAATCAATCCAATTTCGGAATAAACAGGATCTAAATCAATCCAATATTGGAAACAAGAGGATCCAACTCAATCCAACATGACGATGAAGAGGAGTCAAAGCAGTCCAATATCGGAATAAAGAGAAGCCATAATAATCCAACATGGAAATCAAGAGGAAACAAATCAATCCAATATCGCATTCAAGAGGATATAAATCAATCCAACGTCGCAATCAAGAGTATCCAAATCAATACAATGTTGCAATCAAGACGATCCAAAGCCATATAATATGGTAATTGAGAAGATACAAAGCAATCAAATATCGCAATCAAGAGGAAGAAAATCAATCCCATTCTGCAATCAAGAGGATAAAAACAATCCAAATTGCAATCAAAAAGATCAAAATCAATCCAATATGGCAATTAGGAGGGTCCAAATTAATCAGATAGCCAAGAAGACAAATCAAACTGGCCAAAACAGAATCAATAGTTCATTCGAAAGAACCCAAATTAATAGGATATGGATGTCGGCATTCATTTGAGATGACATACGCCGTTAAGATAGAACAGTCAGGAGGGTCTTTGCGGTTTCTTTAGAGTATTGCTATTACAGCTGGTGGATAAGCTGCCACTTAACAACTTTATTACCTGCAATAACAGTTCGGCGTCGAGCCTAATAGGGGGGAGGGGTGCATCGCCATGAATATTCATGGACGTGACTGCCGCTCAAATTGGTTATTACTTTACAGCTAATTCCGTCATGGAAAATAGCTCTTGGAGGCGTGTGTGTCACCAAAGTAACTGAACTAATTATGTAATTAGTATCCGATTTAATCGATGAATACCATCGATTCCTGCACAGGCCTACTCATATGATGTTACACCGTACTCATTCGCAGAGATGTACCACTCCCTCTTACATTGGGTGTCAAACCAGTTTACACTTATGGCTCTCCTGTCTACCAGACAGACTTGTGGACGAATGTAAATTCTTATGAATCCTTCAACTAGTTTTGATGTCACTATTAAGAATATCCTACTGAGTGTAAAAATTAAGTACATTTATCTACACGAAAAAAGTTGTGGTCTGTGGGGTTGAAAGAAAAAATCAAAAATAGTCTTAATTATACCTTTAATTATTATCTTAATTAAATAAGAATAATGTAATAACATTTGTATAGGGTCGCCACCCGTTCTACCCTCAGGATTACCTACAATAATGTAATAACATTTGTTTAGGGTCGCCACCCGTTCTACCCTCAGGATTACCTACAATAATGTAATAACATTTGTATAGGGTCGCCACCCGTTCTACCCTCAGGACTACCTACAATAATGTAATAACATTTGTTTAGGGTCGCCACCTGTTCTACCCTCAGGATTACCTACAATAATGTAATAACATTTGTATAGGGTCGCCACCCGTTCTACCCTCAGGACTACCTACAATAATGTAATAACATTTGTATAGGGTCGCCACCCGTTCTACCCTCAGGATTACCTACAATAATGTAATAACATTTGTTTAGGGTCGCCACCCGTTCTACCCTCAGGATTACCTACAATAATGTAATAACATTTGTTTAGGGTCGCCACCCGTTCTACCCTCAGGATTACCTACAATAATGTAATAACATTTGTTTAGGATCGCCACCCGTTCTACCCTCAGGACTACCTACAATAATGTAATAACATTTGTATAGGGTCGCCACCTGTTCTACCCTCAGGACTACCTACAATAATGTAATAACATTCGTTTAGGGTCGCCACCCGTTCTACCCTCAGGACTACCTACAATAATGTAATAACATTCGTTTAGGATCGCCACCCGTTCTACCCTCAGGACTACCTACAATAATGTAATAACATTCGTTTAGGATCGCCACCCTGTTCTACCCTCAGGACTACCTACAATAATGTAATAACATTTGTTTAGGGTCGCCACCTGTTCTACCCTCAGGACTACCTACAATAATGTAATAACATTTCGTTTAGGGTCGCCACCCGTTCTACCCTCAGGACTACCTACAATAATGTAATAACATTCGTTTAGGATCGCCACCCGTTCTACCCTCAGGACTACCTACAATAATGTAATAACATTCGTTTAGGATCGCCACCCGTTCTACCCTCTGGACTACCTACAATAATGTAATAACATTCGTTTAGGATCGCCACCCGTCCTACCCTCAGGACTACCTACAATAATGTAATAACATTCGTTTAGGATCGCCACCCGTTCTACCCTCTGGACTACCTACAATAATGTAATAACATTCGTTTAGGATCGCCACCCGTTCTACCCTCTGGACTACCTACAATAATGTAATAACATTCGTTTAGGATCGCCACCCGTTCTACCCTCTGGACTACCTACAATAATGTAATAACATTCGTTTAGGATCGCCACCCGTCCTACCCTCAGGACTACCTACAATAATGTAATAACATTCGTTTAGGATCGCCACCCGTTCTACCCTCTGGACTACCTACAATAATGTAATAACATTCGTTTAGGATCGCCACCCGTTCTACCCTCTGGACTACCTACAATAATGTAATAACATTCGTTTAGGATCGCCACCCGTCCTACCCTCAGGACTACCTACAATAATGTAATAACATTCGTTTAGGATCGCCACCCGTTCTACCCTCTGGACTTCCTACAATAATGTAATAACATTCGTTTAGGATCGCCACCCGTTCTACCCTCTGGACTACCTACAATAATGTAATAACATTCGTTTAGGATCGCCACCCGTTCTACCCTCTGGACTACCTACAATAATGTAATAACATTCGTTTAGGATCGCCACCCGTTCTACCCTCTGGACTACCTACAATAATGTAATAATATTCGTTTAGGATCGCCATCCGTTCTACCCTCAGGACTACCTACAATAATGTAATAACATTCGTTTAGGATCGCCAACCGTTCTACCCTCAGGACTACCTACAATAATGTAATAACATTCGTTTAGGATCGCCACCCGTTCTACCCTCTGGACTACCTACAATAATGTAATAACATTCGTTTAGGATCGCCACCCGTTCTACCCTCTGGACTACCTACAATAATGTAATAACATTCGTTTAGGATCGCCACCCGTTCTACCCTCTGGACTACCTACAATAATGTAATAACATTCGTTTAGGATCGCCACCCGTCCTACCCTCAGGACTACCTACAATAATGTAATAACATTCGTTTAGGATCGCCACCCGTTCTACCCTCTGGACTACCTACAATAATGTAATAACATTCGTTTAGGATCGCCACCCGTTCTACCCTCTGGACTACCTACAATAATGTAATAACATTCGTTTAGGATCGCCACCCGTTCTACCCTCTGGACTACCTACAATAATGTAATAACATTCGTTTAGGATCGCCACCCGTTCTACCCTCTAAACTACCTACAATAATGTAATAACATTCGTTTAGGATCGCCACCCGTTCTACCCTCTGGACTACCTACAATAATGTAATAACATTCGTTTAGGATCGCCACCCGTCCTACCCTCAGGACTACCTACAATAATGTAATAACATTCGTTTAGGATCGCCACCCGTCCTACCCTCAGGACTACCTACAATAATGTAATAACATTCGTTTAGGATCGCCACCCGTTCTACCCTCTGGACTACCTACAATAATGTAATAACATTCGTTTAGGATCGCCACCCGTCCTACCCTCAGGACTACCTACAATAATGTAATAACATTCGTTTAGGATCGCCACCCGTCCTACCCTCTGGACTACCTACAATAATGTAATAACATTCGTTTAGGATCGCCACCCGTTCTACCCTCTGGACTACCTACAATAATGTAATAACATTCGTTTAGGATCGCCACCCGTTCTACCCTCTGGACTACCTACAATAATGTAATAACATTCGTTTAGGATCGCCACCCGTTATACCCTCTGGACTACCTACAATAATGTAATAACATTCGTTTAGGATCGCCACCCGTTCTACCCTCTGGACTACCTACAATAATGTAATAACATTCGTTTAGGATCGCCACCCGTTCTACCCTCTGGACTACCTACAATAATGTAATAACATTCGTTTAGGATCGCCACCCGTTCTACCCTCTGGACTACCTACAATAATGTAATAACATTCGTTTAGGATCGCCACCCGTTCTGCCCTCAGGACTACCTACAATAATGTAATAACATTCGTTTACGATCGCCACCCGTTCTACCCTCAGGACTACCTACAATAATGTAATAACATTCGTTTAGGATCGCCACCCGTTCTACCCTCAGGACTACCTACAATAATGTAATAACATTCGTTTAGGATCGCCACCCGTTCTACCCTCAGGACTACCTACAATAATGTAATAACATTCGTTTAGGATCGCCACCCGTTCTACCCTCTGGACTACCTACAATAATGTAATAACATTCGTTTAGGATCGCCACCCGTTCTACCCTCTGGACTACCTACAATAATGTAATAACATTCGTTTAGGATCGCCACCCGTTCTACCCTCTGGACTACCTACAATAATGTAATAACATTCGTTTAGGATCGCCACCCGTTCTACCCTCTGGACTACCTACAATAATGTAATAACATTCGTTTAGGATCGCCACCCGTTCTACCCTCTGGACTACCTACAATAATGTAATAACATTCGTTTAGGATCGCCACCCGTCCTACCCTCAGGACTACCTACAATAATGTAATAACATTCGTTTAGGATCGCCACCCGTTCTACCCTCTGGACTTCCTACAATAATGTAATAACATTCGTTTAGGATCGCCACCCGTTCTACCCTCTGGACTACCTACAATAATGTAATAACATTCGTTTAGGATCGCCACCCGTTCTACCCTCTGGACTACCTACAATAATGTAATAAAATTCGTTTAGGATCGCCACCCGTTCTACCCTCTGGACTACCTACAATAATGTAATAATATTCGTTTAGGATCGCCATCCGTTCTACCCTCAGGACTACCTACAATAATGTAATAACATTCGTTTAGGATCGCCAACCGTTCTACCCTCAGGACTACCTACAATAATGTAATAACATTCGTTTAGGATCGCCACCCGTTCTACCCTCTGGACTACCTACAATAATGTAATAACATTCGTTTAGGATCGCCACCCGTTCTACCCTCTGGACTACCTACAATAATGTAATAACATTCGTTTAGGATCGCCACCCGTTCTACCCTCTGGACTACCTACAATAATGTAATAACATTCGTTTAGGATCGCCACCCGTCCTACCCTCAGGACTACCTACAATAATGTAATAACATTCGTTTAGGATCGCCACCCGTTCTACCCTCTGGACTACCTACAATAATGTAATAACATTCGTTTAGGATCGCCACCCGTTCTACCCTCTGGACTACCTACAATAATGTAATAACATTCGTTTAGGATCGCCACCCGTTCTACCCTCTGGACTACCTACAATAATGTAATAACATTCGTTTAGGATCGCCACCCGTTCTACCCTCTAAACTACCTACAATAATGTAATAACATTCGTTTAGGATCGCCACCCGTTCTACCCTCTGGACTACCTACAATAATGTAATAACATTCGTTTAGGATCGCCACCCGTCCTACCCTCAGGACTACCTACAATAATGTAATAACATTCGTTTAGGATCGCCACCCGTCCTACCCTCAGGACTACCTACAATAATGTAATAACATTCGTTTAGGATCGCCACCCGTTCTACCCTCTGGACTACCTACAATAATGTAATAACATTCGTTTAGGATCGCCACCCGTCCTACCCTCAGGACTACCTACAATAATGTAATAACATTCGTTTAGGATCGCCACCCGTCCTACCCTCTGGACTACCTACAATAATGTAATAACATTCGTTTAGGATCGCCACCCGTTCTACCCTCTGGACTACCTACAATAATGTAATAACATTCGTTTAGGATCGCCACCCGTTCTACCCTCTGGACTACCTACAATAATGTAATAACATTCGTTTAGGATCGCCACCCGTTCTACCCTCTGGACTACCTACAATAATGTAATAACATTCGTTTAGGATCGCCACCCGTTCTACCCTCTGGACTACCTACAATAATGTAATAACATTCGTTTAGGATCGCCACCCGTTCTACCCTCTGGACTACCTACAATAATGTAATAACATTCGTTTAGGATCGCCACCCGTTCTGCCCTCAGGACTACCTACAATAATGTAATAACATTCGTTTACGATCGCCACCCGTTCTACCCTCAGGACTACCTACAATAATGTAATAACATTCGTTTAGGATCGCCACCCGTTCTACCCTCAGGACTACCTACAATAATGTAATAACATTCGTTTAGGATCGCCACCCGTTCTACCCTCAGGACTACCTACAATAATGTAATAACATTCGTTTAGGATCGCCACCCGTTCTACCCTCTGGACTACCTACAATAATGTAATAACATTCGTTTAGGATCGCCACCCGTTCTACCCTCTGGACTACCTACAATAATGTAATAACATTCGTTTAGGATCGCCACCCGTTCTACCCTCTGGACTACCTACAATAATGTAATAACATTCGTTTAGGATCGCCACCCGTTCTACCCTCTGGACTACCTACAATAATGTAATAACATTCGTTTAGGATCGCCACCCGTTCTACCCTCTGGACTACCTACAATAATGTAATAACATTCGTTTAGGATCGCCACCCGTTCTACCCTCTGGACTACCTACAATAATGTAATAACATTCGTTTAGGATCGCCACCCGTTCTACCCTCTGGACTACCTACAATAATGTAATAACATTCGTTTAGGATCGCCACCCGTTCTACCCTCTGGACTACCTACAATAATGTAATAACATTCGTTTAGGATCGCCACCCGTTCTACCCTCTGGACTACCTACAATAATGTAATAACATTCGTTTAGGATCGCCACCCGTTCTACCCTCTGGACTACCTACAATAATGTAATAACATTCGTTTAGGATCGTTACCCGTTCTACCCTCTGGACTACCTACAATAATGTAATAACATTCGTTTAGGATCGCCACCCGTTCTACGCTCTGGACTACCTACAATAATGTAATAACATTCGTTTAGGATCGCCACCCGTTCTACCCTCTGGACTACCTACAATAATGTAATAACATTCGTTTAGGATCGTGACCCGTTCTACCCTCAGGACTACCTACAATAAACTACATTTTAGTGCGTTAACCTCACGTAAAAAAACGTAATAAAGTTACTTTATTATTTTAATGCATGTTTTGTACGCGTAAGAGGCAATTTAAACGTGTTTTTCGAATCGTTATGATTTTGAGGAGAGAGAATAACGTCAATATTTAGCGATTTATCGGACCAAAATATGGCCGATATTATTGAAAGAAAATATCAATACTAATATATCGAAATATCGAAACATATTTATCGATATTTCCGATATATCGTTGCCATCCCTAGGTATGAGGAGTAGATAATTAGGACGTCAGCAAAAATTAAAGATTATATAATTGCATATTATTATAGAAAGTTAGAAACTTCAGATGATTCCTCAAGTCGAATTTTACTCTACTACATAATAAGCATTTGACAAAAGTATTCGAGACCGTTCCGAAAGCACTTGCCCTCTTAAGGAATGCTCTTTAATTTGTCTGGTTTTAAGGTTGATTTGTTGTATGTACGAAAAAGATAAAACAGATTTTAAGTCTTTAAAGTTATACCAGTTGTTTAAAATGTATTTATTACAAGAAAGCCTTCTCTTTAGCAAGATCCATGAGTCTCATGAAAGAGTGAGTATCATTTATTTATAATTTGGAAGCTAAAATGGCTTTCTAGTACGATTTTGTTTGTAACTAAATATTTGGAGGGTTTATATCACGATGGAATCCTCTTTAGGTTTTCTGGAATGAGACTTTAAAGCTTGTCAATCAGTAAATATCACAGTCATTTTTTGAATATGTTTCAAAGATTTTACCTTGTGTTCAAAGAAACATTTTGAAGTCATAATATTTATCATTGATTTAAAATTATTCGTTTGTTCTCGGTAAAAATCAATTGGTAGTGGTTTATTAAGTGGCTTGTTCTGTTGGTGTACGAAAGACACGATGTTGCCAGTAGGCAGCGCTAGTAGTCACTGAATAGCTTATTGCTAATTACGGAGTCATTGTAAGCGGCACCAGACTCTGCACAACACAATACAATGGTCGGTCGTGTTAATGAGCTGATAATGACTGGCATGATCTCGCCTACCTTCGCCTTCGTTAGACGCGGTGAGTCTAAAAGGTCAGTCCAGCAAGAATATTTAAATTGTAGATCTTCCCACACTCGTTGTAGCGAGTGTGT
Organism: Stictocephala bisonia; assembly: GCA_035578905.1. Classification (NCBI taxonomy): domain Eukaryota; kingdom Metazoa; phylum Arthropoda; class Insecta; order Hemiptera; family Membracidae; genus Stictocephala; species Stictocephala bisonia. The sequence goes on along the minus strand of JAQJVL010000009.1, from coordinate 5,594,464 downwards.
ATTCGTCAGTACCACCCAATAAGTGATCAAATTCCCCAGCTGATTAAGGTAAAAAATTAAGGTATAAGGGTCGAAATAACCCGTTTACTTGTTGGAAATAGTATGAGGAAAATGTAAAATTTAATTTGTGTTGTATATGACATTAAGGTGGCCAGACTGACAAGTTCTATATTTGACATACAATCTTACCGTCAGCAGGCTAAAATATGCTGTTATATTTCAACTGTTTGGTTCATAACGAGTAATAGTGAACATTGTATTGTTATTAATGGTTCAATATACAGAGTGGTTGGCACTTAGTGTATAACATTTTACTGGGTTATTGTACATTGTATTTAGAGTAAAACAGTGGTTTTAGAAATGTTATTTTCAAGTTTCTATTTAACTACAGATTTTTACAAAATTAGTTACTTGTTACTAACAAAGTCAGATTTTCCTAAAATAATCGAAATAAAATACTCAAAAGTGTGGTACATTCATAAAAGAGCGTTAAATTTCCATCAGATTAAATGTTTTTCATTAAGATTGATTGCCTTTTATTGTGCTTTAAAGGTGCATGAAAGTACAACATTTTTAAGTTTTACAAATTCACTTCTAAATTTACAGGACTTTTCATCAACAAAAAGCGATAGTTAAAGATTCCAAACTATCTAAAAAACTTCCCTAATACATCCTCTTTTATTTGGTACATCGAACTTAAAGCACGTCTTTCGTTGGATGACATATCTTAACGTTTTTGTAAATGAAAGCACGGGTTTAAATACATTATTTTACCGTGCTAGCACACTAGGTTGTCAACTACATTTGCTTTCTTCATCCACAACTATACTCGGTCAGCTAAATTTGTCTTCTTCGTTTACAACAATGTTCGGTTAAATACATTAATTGTCTTCTTCATTCAAAACTATACTCGGTCAACTACATTTGTCTTCTTAATTCACAACTATACTCGGTCAACTACACTTGTCTTCTTCATTCACAACAATACTCGGTCAACTACATTTTTCTTCTTCATTCACAACTATTCTGTGTCAACTAGATTTGTCTTCTTCGTTCACAACAATGTTCGGTTAAATACATTAATTGTCTTCTTCATTCAAAACTATACTCGGTCAACTACATTTGTCTGCTTCCTTCTCAACTATACTCAGTCAGCTACATTTGTCTTCTCTATCCACAACTATACTCGATCAGCTACATTTGTCTTCTTCATTCACAACTATACTCTGTCAACTACATTTGTCTTCTTTATTCACAACTATAATCAGTCAACTACATTTGTCTTCTTCATACACAACTATACTCTGTCAACTACATTTGTCTTCTTCGTTCACAACTATACTCTGTCAACTACATTTGTCTTCTTCATTCACAACTATACTCGGTCAGCTACGTTTGTCTTCTTCATTCACAACTATACTCGGTCAGCTACATTTGTCTTCTTCATTCACAACTATACTCGGTCAGCTACGCTACTCATGAGTTCACTAATTCATATATTTACGGTTGACATCTTAAGTATAAATAACAAACAACTGACGTTGCTACCTAGTTTGTATGATGTGTGCAAAGCTCACAACCATCAGCCGGAGGCGAACCCTGGACAAGTCCTGTCTGGAGCGCGTGGGTACACTTGACTTGTAACGCCATAAACAGGACACTTTATAGTGCACTCTGTCGATCCCATTTGACTTCATAGTCATCATAAACACAAAATATTATCCATCCCAGAAGTACGTAGTCCAGTGATTTTACGTTAAATTTTATTACTCTCATCTATCAAGCGTGACATTAGGTGTTGATTTAAACCGCGCGATTCACTCCTAGTTTATTTAAAACTTTGCTCAACTTGTTTGTGGTTCGAGGAAAATATTTGTATGTAATATCTACTTTAATATGGGTAAAACTTATCTTTTTTAAATGTTTTGTACAGTCTGATTATTCTAAAAACTAACTATGAATATTTTATTTGAATATGTTAAGTTGACTCTTTTTGCTTAACAATACAAAAAGAGTGTTTCTTTCGAATTTTAGTTTCGGAACTGAACTATATTTTCTTACTTTGTATTAATACAGTTATATATCATTCGAACGCCATCTTAGTTTTTAAAAAATTTTCAGTTTATCCCCCCCCCCAACATTATATTCGGCACTGATATGTAAGTAAATTATTACATGCCTCGTACAGTTCAGAACCAATTGGATACGTTCGTAGATCATGTTAAAGAATCCATCAAGGACGTGAAACCTTTTAAGGGGGAGGGGGGGGGTGATCCTGCGTACACAAGTCAAAACTTATCATCGCATTTTCTTGTTTGTTTGAATTTGATGTCCATTCGAAATCATGTTCATTGCGTCTGGATGTAAGGACCAATAGAAATTCCAATACCTCAGATTCAGAGTGGTTTTTATTTTATTTAGATATCGTTAAAAGAAAACTGTTCCCACGCACTTTTTACTGAACTTTTACAGACAAATTTTGAATCTGGGGTTATCCCATCATACAAGTCACCATCTGCCAACAAACAGTGGGGTGTTCAGAACAAGAAAAGAAATGTTGTTCCAAGATTTGATTTGGTCAGAAGCCTAATTCACTGAATCAACACAACAAATTTTATCTTGCTCACAATTAAAAGGTGTCATTTTTTCCAACCCTCTAATGTGTGTTATCATTTTAGTTTTTATAAATACTTAAAATATATATGTATCAGTTACTGCTGATTCTATCACACTTTTTAATTTGTTTGTTTGTTAATATTTGAAAAGAGTTTCTTTGAAATAAAATCCAAACAGTATTACTGTAACTCTAATTTAAAATAATTAGACTGATTAAAGTTCAATGTTATATTTCATATAAAATCCCTTAAAACTTTAAATATTTATGCTAAGAAATCATAATTAAATCTAAAAAGATCGAAATTATTGTAAGGGTAAACTTATTGTAAGGCCCTGTCATCCTTATGGAAAACTAGAGAAATAACTATTGGACACACGTTTAGCGCACCATTGGATGCTACCTCTTTTTTTACTTCTCTGTGGCGTTGTTCAAAGAATCTTAATCACCAGGAATGGGCGGATTTGTAAGTCACGTACTATTCTAGGCCACACTTTCACTACGTACGTCGTTACTTCGTGTAATACCGTACTCCTTGCTGTTAAAAGTTTGAAATAAGAACGTGGGAGAATCCTAGTCAAGTACATTATGAGATTTATCATGGGGGAAGTTCATCTTTAAAGTTAGAAGAGAACATAAATGTTCAGTTACCATCCTATTTTAAATAATGGACACCATTCCTCCTAAGGCTCTGAATTAATATTCGTATGTAAATTCAAATTACATTATCTACTATGCAAATGTTCTACTCCAGTTCAGAATCAGAACGTGAACCAAATTGAAAAAGGGGCTTGTTAAGTCACGGACAGACAGGACCATTCGTCTTCAAGACCACTTCTCGGATAAAGGATTGGTCCTAACACTGTCGACAAGCTTTTAAACTGTTATTCAGAAAATAATGACTGTCAAAGACATGAAACAACACGTTAAGAAGTAGTAGTTCTGATCGATACATGTGAGAGTGGAACTCCCACGCACATCACCTTGCTGAAGAAAACTTAAGGCTGTTGAGTCAAAATTTGAATCACTAATCGAGGTGATGGTTGGTGCTTAACTTCTTTAATAAAGTTCACCCACAGTTTGTAGTTCGTGCCCTTGTGAACTGACAAGCAAAGTTGTAATCTTGAAAAAAGTATTGATTTTGATTTAAGGAATGGTGAAAGCATTGCACCTATAATCTAAGATGAAATTATTTCAATTTAAGATGTGTTAAACTGGCCAGAGCCTTTCATTGTCAAACTAATCTGGGTTAACTTCAAATATTTAAATAACAGAGGTCTTACAGAAATGCTAGTAAACACCTTTCTGGAAGAGGCGGTCTTCTCATCAAGATTCCTTGGAATACTCCTGGATAAAGGGTTGACATGGAATGGTCACATAAATTCTGTTTTGGCAAAATTATTCTTGGACATTTATGTCTTGAGGGTTTTAGCCTAATACTGCCTAATTCATGTTTTGATGATGGCATATTTCGGCCTAATTTATCCACACCTCTTCTATAGAATAGTACTTTAGGGGGTGTGTGCAAACACACACTTCTTGAGAGCTTTCTGAGCTTCTGTTGAAACCTAGAGAGTCGTGTCTGGAGGCTTTCAAAACATTTCACTGTTAACTCTGCCTAGTTTATACATTTTGGAAACAACCTTGTTTGTATGTCTAAATGTGCCTGAACAAAAGGCAAAAACATACACGTTAATGAGTTTATGTGCAGATTAAACTAGGGACATAGAACGGTATTTTATGAACACCTGCCCTCACAGGCCAGTATTCATTTTATCAACAGATTACAATGTTGAATAAAAAATGACCCGACGCCGAAGTGTTAAAACTCGTCTTAACGCTGTTTATCGTTACAGGCATTCTTTTAATGTCGGACGAGTTTTTAAAATTTGACTAGGAGACCTCTTATTTGGGTGACTGACGCCAGCTCTGAGACTGGCATTGAATGAAGTGGAACGAATGGAATATTATTTTTTTATTACTGTCAATTCTTGTTTGAATAAAATCCTCAGAGGAGTAGTCCATTGTTTAGTTAAAAGTAGATGTTGAGCCCAAATGGAATATATCATTACATTGTCACTATCAGCAGAATCGCAGTAGTCCATATGAGGTCTGGATGGAAAGCCACGGTTGTTATTACTCCTTACCTGTAAAAAGGCAACTGACAGTGATAGTGGTTATCTGCCCACGCTCCATTCATTGCTCGCTAGTTACTTCACAACAGTATAGTTCCGAGAGTGCACCCCTGCGGCACGCCGGACCATGTTATCCAATAGTGTACGCGGGACGGTCCTGGTTGAACCCAGCAGCAGCGAGATTTTGGTCGGAGATTATGTGCTGATTACTAACAGACTCACCTTCAGCTATCCCTCCTTTAGGCGATGTGTCTTCCCGGCGAAAAACCTTCGACAAATTCAAAGGGTAACATAATGCAAATATGTTCTTAGTGATATTTTTAAGATGATGACATTTGATATTCCCAACTGTTTTCCCATTTGTTTGTAAACGATCTTATTTGACTCTTTTCTTCATTTTAAAATTCCTAATATTATTATCATTTGAATCAAATTTAAATATAAATAATATTTAGTTCACCTTTATTCGTTTCAGATCAATGAAGAATGAGAAGCCCCCTTTTGTTGACCAAAGTAAATTTTAAAAAATCTTAATTTTAAATTAACCAATTTTCGTAGCGTTCTTTTACGTTTAAAATTATTATATCATGTATTATAATTTTCATATAAATTACCATAGTACCTTTAACTCTTTGTAACAATCATCGAAAACACGTACGATGTTTTCCCTAGCTAGCGCAGGCTCGCCTCCAGAAGGCGATTGCACTAGCTAGACCACACAAACGTTCAATGCATTATGGCCAGTGATAATCGTTCGCGATAAAGAAATGGCTCACTGTCGTTTTAATGAAGACATGCAAACGCTTCTGATAATTTAAGTGGTTTACAGTGTGAACCTATATCAATGTGAGAAATATAGGCTGACACTTTACATGCACACATAAACATTCGTAACCCCTACACACGACAGATACACGACACTATAGGTGTGACTTGTTACGTGCAAGTATATATATTCAGTACATATTGCCTTTGCTCTAGAATACACTTTGTAGTCACAATACTGGCGGTCCACCCACTCAAAAACTCTCATATTCATCGTATCTTTTCAAGTTGGGAGGTTTGAAAACGGGTTAGACTTTTCCTCAACTTTCCATCTCTAGATTTGGATGCAACTTACTTTGAAATTTAAATAGCAACTGTTGGACGTTATGAAAAATAAGTTATAATTAAAGAAGTGCCACCAAGAGAAGTGTTGAAGGAAGATAAAATAAGGGCTTTCGAGGGTTACATTCATCTCGGAGTGGAAGGAAGAGCTACCGAGAACCATGTTTGTCTTTGGGTGGAAGGAGTAGCTACCGAGGATTACATGAATTTCAAAGTATAAGGAAGAGCTACCAAGAATGATGTTTGTCTTGGGGGGAAAGAAGGGGCTGCCGAGAGTTACATCCATTGTTCCGAGAGTCATATTTGTTTTGAGGAGGAAGGAAGGGCTACAGAGAGTTACGTTCATTTCGAAGTGGAAGGAAGACCTGCCGAGAATGATGTTTGTCTTGGAAGGGAAGAAGGGGCTACCGAGAGTTACATTCATCTTGAGTGTAAGGAAGAGCTACCGAGAACCATGTCTGTCTTCGGGGAAAGAAGGGGCTACCGAGAGTTACATTCATTGTTCCGAGAGTCATATTTATTTTGAGGAGGAAGGAAGGGCTACAGAGAGTTACGTTCATTTCGAAGTGGAAGGAAGACCTGCCGAGAACCATGTTTGTCTTCGGGGAAAGAAGGGGCTACCGAGAGTTACATTCATTGTTCCGAGAGTCATATTTGTTTTGAGGAGGAAGGAAGGGCTACAGAGAGTTACGTTCATTGTTCCGAGAGTCATATTTGTTTTGAGGAGGAAGGAAGGGCTACAGAGAGTTACGTTCATTGTTCCGAGAGTCATATTTGTTTTGAGGAGGAAGGAAGGGCTACAGAGAGTTACGTTCATTGTTCCGAGAGTCATATTTGTTTTGTGGAGGTAGGAAGGGCTACAGAGAGTTACGTTCATTGTTCCGAGAGTCATATTTGTTTTGAGGAGGAAGGAAGGGCTACAGAGAGTTACATTCATTGTTCCGAGAGTCATATTTGTTTTGAGGAGGAAGGAAGGGCTACAGAGAGTTACGTTCATCTTGAGTGGAAGGAAGAGCTACCGAGAACCATGTTTGTCTTCGGGGAAAGAAGGGGCTACCGAGAGTTACATTCATTGTTCCGAGAGTCATATTTGTTTTGAGGAGGAAGGAAGGGCTACAGAGAGTTACGTTCATTGTTCCGAGAGTCATATTTGTTTTGAGGAGGAAGAAAGGGCTACAGAGAGTTACGTTCATTGTTCCGAGAGTCATATTTGTTTTGAGGAGGAAGGAAGGGCTACAGAGAGTTACGTTCATTGTTCCGAGAGTCATATTTGTTTTGAGGAGGAAGGAAGGGCTACAGAGAGTTACGTTCATTGTTCCGAGAGTCATATTTGTTTTGAGGAGGAAGGAAGGGCTACAGAGAGTTACGTTCATTGTTCCGAGAGTCATATTTGTTTTGAGGAGGAAGGAAGGGCTACAGAGAGTTACATTCATTTCGAAGTGGAAGGAAGACCTGCCGAGAATGATGTTTGTCTTGGAAGGGAAGAAGGGGCTACCGAGAGTTACATTCATCTTGAATGTAAGGAAGAGCTACCGAGAACCATGTTTGTCTTGGAAGGGAAGAAGGGGCTACCGAGAGTTACATTCATCTTGAGTGTAAGGAAGAGCTACCGAGAACCATGTTTGTCTTGGAAGGGAAGAAGGGGCTACCGAGAGTTTAATTCATCTCGAGTGGAAGGAAGGGCTTCTGAGAGTCATATTCATCTCTGAGTAGAAGAAAGGACTACCAACAGTTTTATTTGTCTCGGGACGGAAAGAATGGTTACCGAGAGTTATATTCATCTCTGAGTGGAAGGAAGGTCTACCGAGGGTTATATTTGGGGTGGAAATAAGTGCTACCGAGAGTTAAATTTGCTGGTTTACTAATTTCATAGTTAGTAGGCCTACTTCTTTTTATTGTTGTCTTTATTACTTAGTAAAAAAAAAAAACTGTAAATTTTACGTATTTTTTAATTAACCAATCTTTCCTAGTATATAGTTTCCCTCTTTTACAATTTACTATCCAATAATAAGAAATTATTCTATTCAACCCTTATACATATTACATTTAACTACTCAGCCTTCGAACAGTCAGTATGGTCATATAAGTTTTTTCAATATACGAATTATTTCACCGTCAAAATTTCTGTCATACGTCTTTAAAGTGTAGTTTCATGTATGACTTAAATTTACTTTAACTGTAGCTGATATTATTTCAGTTAAAATATTTTGTATACATTTGATATATGTTTTCGGTAATGCATTTCATTTAATCTTTCCTTACCATAGTTTTATTTTAATGTTTTCGCATGAGAGGGAAGTAAGATCAGTCGTCAATATTGGCTTTCGCTTTCCTCTGCACCATCGCCAATTATCAGATAAGATCGCCGTCGGTAAATCCACACAGGCGGTCCAGCAACGTGCGTAAACTGTGGGTGCCCAAACAAGACCGAGTTTAAAGCGGACCCCTGAGGGACACCGTGATGAATGGCCATTCACCAGATTTCTGCCGATGTTCATAAATTAAATCTTTCATATAACACCTGTTGTAGTTGTTATTTAGTGTCCTGGGGGATATTAACAGTTATTATGAATGTTTCGATTTATTTGTGTTCAAACATTTCACGAGTCTACTGACGTTGATAAAATACAGCTTGACATTATAAACTTTGATTATAATTAAATACACAAGCAATATACTTTCGTATTGCACTGATAAATTAAATAAACTCGACCTTTTGATGGCAGCTCATATAATTTTTGCAAAACAGTGCATATATTTGCCTGAAGACGTGTAACAAGTTTTAATCTTTTTTCAGTGTAATTCACCTATAGTTATAAAAGAAGTACACGTACAAATAATCGTCTTTCGTACGTCATGACTATTAAATTAATTTATGGTTAATATTGTTTAGAATAGTTTTACAAACATGGTTTGTGTGTTTTTCATTTGAATAGTGAAATTCACTGATAGCTTTTACAAGTAATTTGGCTACTTAAGAATAAAAATTTACGACACATATTGCTGGATAATATTCCATCAATAACTAGAACTGTACAGGAAATTATATATTTTATAAATTTAGTAGCTAATTCTTGTAGCGTTGTTTGCTGGGTTACTCCTAGATCTCACACCATATGAATTAATTTACAGTAACACCAATGTTTAATGATGACATCATTGTCTATAGTTGAATGTTGCCTTTTCGATTCCCATTTAACACTATTTTTTTTACGTTTTGCTGGTATAAATCTGAATTATTTGAAAGTGTTATGTTTATTTTAAGTTTTATTATTTAAATACTTCGAAGCTAGTCACTTTGAATGTGAAGATTTAATTAGTCTTCAGATGTCCAGTTTGTTTCTAAAAAATTGAAAATTTCCTCACTATCAAACACATATGAAAAACTTTATTTATTTATTTCTCCTTTAGACGCTGTTATCAATATATGGACGAACGTAGATTTCGATTGACTGTTATGAGTTGAGAATGAAGTCATGTTACAAACTAAGGCAGACTATTTCTTAGAATGTGTTATTAATTAATATCCCAATGACAAATGAACAATCCGTGGTTATCAGCTGATCCTTATTAAAATTTGCTATGACTCACATAGGGATAGACCTGAGAACCTTCAGGTTATGAAGCTGGGCTTAAACTAACGACGTTACCGACCAATTATATACTTGTTAACAGGAATAAACAACTGTTTATTTAACAGGAAAGTCGTACGTACTTCTGACCTTTCTTGCCTCTTTTATCTATGAAGACGATTTCTTCAACAAATTATCCCCAAGAAGAAAATCTCCTGGAATTAAGTTCTCGACCAACTAATGTCTGACGATTGTCTGAGTGCGACAACAGTTCAGGGTAACGGTAATCTCCTGTAGCAGGCTCAGACAATCGCTCCAGTTGGAACAAGTGAAGCACTTCTTGGAACTGGCTGCTATACTTGGAACCAATTAATCGATACAAGACTGCGACTTTCGTTCATCGTGATTACGCCAAGCCGGACTGGAGTGTCAGTTCCCGCAAACTGGTCTCACACTGGTACCGGATTAGGTTAAATAATAAAGTAATTAACAGATTTCTCCAATGTTGTAGATACAAGGTTCTTGAGCCAACGTGCCCAATTATACAGAAACATCGGGCGAAATTGATTCTCGATTGTTATCTTGTCTATGTAAATGTGAAATTAGGAACGAGATATAAATCACTGTGAAATGGGAGCGGGTGGTCTGTCCACGTGCTTGGAGTGTAACGGAAATTGGTGGGTGGATCTACAAACCGAAACTGTTTTATAGTAACTGTTATTCATTTGATCCTAAACCGGAATCAGCTGATGTATGGCTTTTTTTCTTTCTTTTTTTTTGCAGTCTTTGTTCTATGCTAATATTCAAAGTCAGTCCTGGAAAATTGTCTATATGGATAAGAGAATAATAGTTTTTTTAATGAAATAATACGTAAACCATGGCTAACCTTAAAACTAAGTTTCCTAACATACATAAACTAACAAAACTAACAAAAATAACCTAAGGAAGTAACACAACTTGCCCAACCTATCTAAACTTAATCTATCTAATCTAATGAAAGTAATCTAACTTATATAACATAACGAAACGTAACCTAGCCTATCTAACCTAATGAAACTGAACTATCTTACCTAAACTAATGAAAGTAACCTAAATTAGCTAACATAACGAAACGTAACCTAGCCTATCTAACCTAATGACTCTTAACTATCTTACCTAACCTAATGAAAGTAACCTAACTTACCTAAGCTAACTAAACGTGACCTATCTAACCTAATGAAAGTAACCTAACCAATTTAGCCTCTTGAAAGTATCCTAAATTACCTAACCTAACGAAATTTAACCTATCTAACCTAACGAAACGTAACCTAACATATCTAACCTAATGAAACTGTTCAACATAGGTAGAGTACATAAATAAGGTATATAAGTAAGACATCATTGTCGATGAATTTTATTTTAGAAACCTATAAAGATTTTATACGTTTACGTTAATAAAGTGTATATTAGCATAGACTATTAAAAAAACACAATTTATCAATTTCTAAACATCCAATTTTAATCAGGTTAGTTTAGGTTAGGTTAAGTTAGATTGTCTTTAAACCATCTTCTAGGAAATAAAATTTTGTATTTTTACCTTGTAGTTTTTTTGGACATTTTATTACTTTATAGTGTAACTGTTATAGTTTAAAAAACTAAACTAGCCTCCATTTTGAAATGGTACAAAGTAAGAACTTCACACTCTAAACTGGATTAGGTATTATTACTTCTCATACGTGTTCCGGGATTGGAGATGATATCTTGATTGGATTACCAAGATATGATAAATTATGTAGAAAACACATTGAGACAGACATAAAAATGGAAAACTAAGCGTTTTAGTATATATATTTATAGGAAATTTCTCTAATTTCTTGATTGTATCTGAAAGAAAGCAACTTACCTTTGTTTTCATAAATAAACAATCAACTGGTCACAATAATGAACTTACAGTATATCGTTTGAATATGATATGCTCATTAATCAGCTGAAAACAGTAGCACTTTTTCAGCACTGAAATAAATTTTCATTTTGGAAATGTAGGAGGGCAGGGTAATGCTTAAAATGCTCTGTTCACGATTACATTATAAAGAACTAAACTTATAAAACACTTTTGTAAATAAATTCAATGTATAAACATTTCACGTGAATTCATTTACTACTTTTTAAGTTTTGTGTACACAAACACATGGAAGTTTGATTTTTATACTATAGTAATTTATATAATAGCCTATGTATATGCAGTATTTAAGAAATGATGAGATTTTATCGAAAACATGAGATGCCCATTCAATTAATTCAATTTAGGAAACGTTTCAACGTGAAATACGTAATTTAAATCGTACAGAAATTCATTAAAGTACGTTTATGCTAATAAATCTTCCGTATATAAATGTATAAATGTAAAAAGCTACGATGTAACTGCAGACACGTCAGCAGAAAGTAGTCCACTGACTACGTCAGCAGACGAATGACAGCGGGTTTGAGATAAGCGAGTAAGCGTCGTTGAGATCCACAATAAATGCATTCGGCGTTGGTAGATCGCCAAATGTTAGCGGTTCGTAGATATGAGTAATGGCAACTCGCGAGGTATTTTATGCCCGAACAAATATGACCGGGTAGATTTATTCCTGTCGCACGTCGTCCTTCCACTCCACGGGTACTGGAAATGCCGTTTGCACCTACTAGATGTATTTATCAAATGCAAATACATTTTTGTTACTAATTATAGCGAATTTATCGAGGTTTTTCACACTTTGGAATGCAACAATCCCTAATTAATGGCAAATTTATCATGCCACTGTCAACAATAAATTTTTTGTGAAAGTTAAACAAATTAAAATTAATTAAATCAATCAAATCAAAATTCTTTATTGTAAAAGATAATATACATTGTATTACAAGCGTCATGGAATTTAACTTAACGTATCACATAAAAATATATATTTGAGATCTTAAATTGACAGCATTGGCTTAAGTAACTCATCGACTGAGTAACAAGCAGCCTCTAACAAATAACTCTTAAGCAGTGTCTTAAATTTTTTAGGGTCCGTTTCGTTCCTAATTTGGCTCGGTATTCTATTAAATAGTTTCGGGCCTAAATTTTGTGGCAATTTAGCAGCGAGCTGAAGTCTGTGAGAAGTCTGTCTGTGTGTGTTTCTGTGGCGAGTGTTATGAGAATGTATGTCAGAGCCCGTTAGAACAGTATCCGACTTAAATCTATAAAATATTATAACTTCAAATATGTATATTGACGGTAGAGTTAAGATGTTAAAAGATTAAAATAATTCTCTACAGGAAGACCGTCTATTTACTTCCGCCATGATTCAGATGGCTCTTTTTTGAAGTCGGAAGACTCTCAAGAAATTTTTCTGAGAAGTTGAGCCCCATAGTACTACACCATACCTTAGGCTAGACTCTATAAGAGAAGTATACAGGGTGAGTCTCTACTGACACCATTAAATTTACCTGTTTGTTGTACTCACAAAAAGGAACAAAAAAGTCCATATTAACCTGTGTCCGATTCTCAACCGTTTGGCTGTAAGGGCTCATATTGTGTGTTTTTAAAATTACTTGACATTAACTCACTGATTGAGCTACAAAAACCGAAGCAAAACACCTACCAGATTCTCATTAATACCATTGAAAAGATCGTTAAATTCTCTATAAATTTCAATTATTTTTCAAGCAAACGCAAATAACAACTAGATTTCCTAGAGGAAGTTTATTAAACAAATATGCAACATGTATTTTTCTCCAATTGTTTAAGACCCCCATATCAGCACATAAATGTAGTCTAATTTAAAGTAAAGTTGAGTAGAAAACTTTTCTCGCTAATAAGCTTGGAATAGATGTATAATTTAATTGGGTTGAATATCATGAAACCAAAAATAACACCTAAAATATTTCATAAAACATGGTTCATTCGGTTGTACTTAACAAACAAATTGTCACTCTTTACGAAATAAAAAACATAATGACTGTAATATTTAGATAATAATGCTTTATTATAACACATACTACTTTAATAAGTGTTCAATATGTCCACCATTTTTCCTTATGCAAGTACGGACTAGGTTCCTCAACTCCCTTACACTTGCATTTAGATTGATTTCATTTCTAAGGCGTCTAACAGCCCTCACGATTCGATGTCTCAATTCTTCGGCTGTTTGTACTGGACTTCTGTACACTTCTTACTTCAAAGAACCCCAGACGTAGTAATCAATAGGGTTGAGGTCAGGGTACCGTGGTGGCCAAGCAACAGCACATGTTGAAGTGTGGTGGTGCTCCATCTGCCTGGTAAATAATGCGCCGACGCAATACCAACGGCAAGTCTTCGAGAAGGTCTGGTAGGATATTATTTAGAAATTGAAGGTATTGAACTCCAGTTAATGATGTAGGGAGATCAAAGTAGGGACCTATCAGCTTGTCCCCTATCAGTCCAACTCACACGTTTAACTTAAACCTAGTTTGGCTCCGTGATTCACGACAAAGATTTGGGTTTTCAGTGTCATAGAAGTGTTCATTGTAGTAGTTAAAAACACCGTCTCATGTAAATGTAGATTCGTCTGTCCACAAGATTGTTTTAAGAAAATCTGCATTATCGTGCTGTAAAACCCATTGACAAAATTGACGTCTCTGAGGAGGGTCTCTGGGTTCAATATCTAGACACGAGTATAGTGGTATGGGTGTATTTGGTTTTTACGCAAGAGTCTCGACACAAACGACTGGCTTACTACACATTCAGTAGCAATTCTTCTTGTACTTGTTCTTGGATCTCTTTTGACTTGGGCAAGTACAGCTTCCTCTAACCCAACATCTTGTATGATGTTACCAACCAAGCGGTCATTGACAGGAAATCTACCAGTTTCACGCAGAAAATTATGAACCCTTACAAATGTTCTTACATCAGGAATTCTTCTTTCTGGAAATCAACGAATGTATTCTCTATGACACAATAGAACAAATACTAATATCCTCACTAATTTTAAGCTAATTATGCTTAAGTATAAAAATAAATATTTCCAAATTGTCCAAAGAAGATGATTTGTGTTTTCACAGACTAATATGAGTAACTATTGTTCAAAATGGGGTAATATTTACAACAGCTGATTTCAGGTACTGAATAATAATAAAAGTGTAACAGCGGATTTCAAATAATAGTCCAATCAGCTCATTATGGAAGTTACATGCAAAACAAAAAACAGGCACATGTTGAGTTTGGTAGTTAAGTACAACCGAATAAACCATGTTTTATGAAATATTTTAACCCTCCAGGTGCTGACATCGCGTAGCGCGATGTCAGCGGTCGCCGCTGTAGTGCTGACATCGCGTAGCGCGATGTTAGGTACGCGATCTATTTAAAACGCACTAGCGGCTTTAAACGACTGAATATTACAAAGTTTGTTATATAGTATTAAAGTAGAAGAAACGCGGAACATTTTATACTCTATGGAATACGTCTTTGCTTCAAGACTGCCTCTATACAACAGTTGTTTAGAAGCGTATGTTTTGTTTTCAACACACACTGAGTCACCGATTAGTTGTTCAGTGTATTGCCGCTCGGTGTTTGTTTACATTCTAAGTTTGTTATTGTAGTCTATTATTATTGTTTTATTTTGTGTTTTATTGTATTTTATCATAAAAATGAGTGAATTGAGTAGGTCTAGTGCAATAAGAAATGTGTTAGACGAACTGAATGAACAATCAGTAATTGACTCTGAGTAAATCAACTTGTCATTGCTCCAGAATGTAAATTTTTGTAAATAAGATATATCTTTAATTAATTATTTTAGTTTTTTATTGATTTTCATTGTTATATTTTGTGAACTGAAAACATTTTGAGTTGTAAAAGTGAAAAAACACTACATGTTACAATGGAGTTTGTAACTTGTCATGTTTTAGTGATTTTTTACGTGGGACTATTTTATATTTTATACTCTAACTGAATGTGTCCAAGAAGATAACCTATAAGATGTATATATTTTTGTGTTCATTATTAAATTTTCTACAATTTGTATATCTTGGATTTTCAATTTTATGTCTTTGGTGAACTGATATATGACCACAAAGTGAAAAAATTGAAAAAGAATTTTCTTCTTTGTAAAGAATAACATCCAGCAATAGTTTACCATGAAAAGGTAAGACCTATATAAGTATATTTTCTTATTCTATGGTTCTTTCTGAAAATAATGATATGTAATATGTACCACTTTCATTAGGTTTACAGTATTTAAAAAAATATTTTATATACAGCTGCAAACATGATGAAAAACGCCTAGCACTTCAGAAAGTTCAACCCAGCACCTGGAGGGTTAAGTGTTATTTTTGGTTTCATGATATTCAACCCAGTTAAATTATACATCTATTCCAAGCTTATTAGTGAGAAAAGTTTTCTACTCAACTTTACATTAGACTACATTTATGTGCTGATATGGGGTCTTAAACAATTGGAGAAAAATACATGTTGCATATTTGTTTAATAAACTTCCTTTAGGAAATCTAGTTGTTATTTGCGTTTGCTTGAAAAATAATTGAAATTTATAGAGAATTTAACGATCTTTTCAATGGTATTAATGAGAATCTGGTAGGTGTTTTGCTTCGGTTTTTGTAGCTCAATCAGTGAGTTAATGTCAAGTAATTTTAAAAACACACAATATGAGCCCTTACAGCCAAACGGTTGAGAATCGGACACAGGTTAATATGGACTTTTTTGTTCCTTTTTGTGAGTACAACAAACAGGTAAATTTAATGGTGTCAGTAGAGACTCACCCTGTATATCAATCTCATCAGGAAATTATTTTTGTAATTCACAAGTCTACCTAACAAAAATAGTTAACTGGACAATTTAGAACAAAGTAGATCAATATACGAAGACCAAGAAAAAAATCTATCGAAAATCAATCCC
This sequence comes from Stictocephala bisonia, assembly GCA_035578905.1. NCBI lineage: Eukaryota > Metazoa > Arthropoda > Insecta > Hemiptera > Membracidae > Stictocephala > Stictocephala bisonia. The sequence goes on along the minus strand of JAQJVL010000009.1, from coordinate 5,578,150 downwards.
AAATATTTACACTCATCACTTAAAGACAGCTCATTATCACTCATGAAAATACAGGGATCTAATTCGTCATGAATATTATGTGAAAAAAACAAGCATTTCGTCTTGGAAGCATTTACATGAAGATTATTACTATTTAGGTATTGGTACAGCTCGGAGAGCTGCAAATAACTTTCTATTTCCAAACTACTTAAAATTTTGTTCATAAAAACAAGTGATATGTCATCGGCGTAAAAAGTAGCAAGTAGATTTGGAAACATTTCAGTCAAATCATTCAAATAAAGAATGAAAAGAATCAGGTCTAAAACAGAACCTTGAGGGATTCCGAATGTAACACTGAGATTATTGGACTGCATGTTATTTATATTAACCTTATGACATCTTTTAGTAAGATAAGATTTAATCCATTCTAGAGGCAAACCACGGATTCCAAGGTTGTAGAGTTTTTCAAAAAGTATATTGTGGTTTAAAGAGTCAAATGCCTTCTGTAGATCTAAAAATACGCCTATGGCTTTAGATTTCTTATCCAGTGCTGTAATTATTTTCGTGACGAAATCGACCATTGCATCAGTTGTGTTTTTACCCTTCGTGAACCCATACTGTTCCTCACATAACATATTTTGTTCTGTTAAAAAGTTTAATAGCCTATGAACAAATACGTATTCAAATATTTTAGATATGGTCGAAACATTAGCAATCGGACGCCAGTTTTCAGGCTTACTCGAGTCACCTTCCTTAAATATCGGCCTTATTATTGTTTGTTTGAGGTCTTGTGGAAATACACCCTCCGAGAATGACGTATTAATCACCTCTGCAAGGGCGTTGTTGACATATGGTGCACAATGGCGAATAACTCTGTGTGTTATGCCATCGTACCCGGCAGAATTAGAGTTTCTTTTTTATTATATTTTACCTTTATTTTAAAATATTATATATGTATGTAAAGAAATAACGTATTTATCCTTTTATAGAAAAAAGGATGACATTTTTTGCACATTCAGAGTTTCAACAGTGAAAATTAAATTACGTAGATAAATGTCTAACCTAACCTAACCCAACACGTATAACAAACGGTTTCAGTTGGATATTTTCGCTGTAAAATGCGTTTACTAACAGATATTTTCTGTAAAGAACGTTTCTTGATCGAATGTCTCTGATGTTGCTAAGGCTCGGATAAAAATGAAACAGAGGTGCTTGTTTCTGGCCGCACCGAACGCTTCAGTGGCAGTTATAATAGATTAAAACTAATGTACATCTTTATCCACCTGTTGTGATAATTACAAGTTTTATGTTGTCTTATTTTACTAAGCGAAGTTAGGGCTAATAGCCTTCTCTTACACATAACCTGGTGACCAACGGCTTAAGAGTCTGCAGAGGCTGTCGGCCATGTTGGTTTTAATCCCATAAGAACAATGTTATTTTCGAACTCGATATACGATCACGCGTATCCAAACTAAATAGTTATTTGTGAACGGATTGTTCCAAACAAATTGCATTTGATCAAGAGTGAAATTGCGCGTCGGAATTGTTTTGCGAATTTCTAATTAGTTTTATATTCAAAATTTTTTATAAATATTCAGTAAAAAGTTTTTTCCCCTATTTTTCAAAACCAGGCGTACGTATTCAAAATATAAAAAGCAAACCCAATGAACAATACGATAACGTTTAAAATGACACCTAACTCACATTTGATCAATTAATAACGAAAAATGATGGATTCACAAGTAACATTGTTCTTATGGGATTAAAACCAACGTGGCCGACAGCCTCTGCAGACTTTTAAGGGTGACTTTCCAGCACCAGTGACAGGGCAGAGGCAGGTTGTCTACAATGACGGAATCGCTCAGACGGTCACCCTGCCAACAGCCACAGCCAGCCTCGATGTTGCTTGGCGCCGTCATCTTGCAATAACGTCGGAACCCTCCGGTCAAGGCCACTAGCAACATGTATAGTACCGGGCCATTTACTTACTTTATCTTAATATTTTAGGATTTTTAGGGAATAAGAGAACGGGCTGACAAAGTGCTGGCCCATCCATACGTATGCAAATTTGAGAAATAACTATTCGATTCACATTTAGCGCAATATTGGATGCGACCTCTGTTTATTTGTCCGCTATGGCTGAGGTTAAAGATACGGACTGTGGAGGACAAGGTCTGAGGTTCGAATCCGCAACTAAGCTATTGGTCCATACTTTACCCGTTGAATAAAATTCACAAACAGGCCTGCAAGGTCTATATTAATTTGTGAGTAAAGTTTAATTTATATTACAAAAAAAATAATAAATAAATAAAAGATGGAATATACAATTGAATACATTTCTGCTCTCTCCACATTCCTCTGTTTAAAATATTATTGGCGTAGTTATCCAATCGGGTTGAACAACCAACGGCGCGGTAGTTTAGTTTACCTTACACGTGCCCATTTTCTCCCCTGGAATGCCCGCTCGGTCTATTAATCAACCACTTGTCCATGTTCGGAAACGCATTAAGCCTACTATATATTAAAACCGTACCGTGATGGATGTCCTTCGGTGGACACGGAAACGCAATAACATCGCGCTATCTCTATACTCACTTCTAATTGAGACCGATATGCTTGGCCGACATGTGTACCTTGTCTTTTCTCCAGGCTGAGTTCCGCGCGATCTCCGACCGCTTTTTGTGGACACCTTGTTGAGGTAACAGACATGCCAAACTTGCTTGGGATACGGAACTGTGTAAAACGCTTCATTTCTTTATTAATAAACCAATAATATCATTATTTTTTCGAAGAACATTTTACATAATTGGTATTTATTTAAAAAAGACTACTTCCAATATTTTTATTTTTAACAAGTAAAAACAAATAGAAAATTAATTATGGTAGAAGGTCAAACAAATCAAATTTCATTGGAGGATACAGTTGATAAAATTACGTGTTACTTGCTAAAATGAAATTTCAGTTGCGTAAGGTTTCAGTTAGGTTTAGTCATATTTAAAGAAAGGAATAGAGGACGTATCCAATAGTACAGGTGTGTCGAGTTAGTATGTCGAGTAGTTATTTTCCCAGTTTTCGTGCAATGACAGGACCAGAGTCCAGCACAGTCCCCTTCTTACTCCCCTAAAATCCTCAAGGGTCCACGTGGTAATTATCACTACAGATGTGTAAAGCTTGTATGTCTATATATAAAGAAAACCTTCAGAAAAGATAACGCTGATGGTTCAAAAACAGACAAGTAAAACCGTAAAGGTGTATTGATGACGTCATTAGTTAAACCGTAAAATAACTGCAGTTTCCATGTTTAGTATTTTATCTGTACCCAACTTAGTTTTTAACATTTGTGACGCTGTCCTTATCTGTAAATTTCTCAATTTACGACTACAGGCAACTATAATCTCCTGACATGGTTATTGAGACCCATCCCCCCCACCAAAGCTGGGAAGCGTGCCAACTGGGGGATGGCTCAAAACGAGTAAAGCGATGGGATCACGGGTGGCAGTTGGAGGGTCCAAAATAAAACTCGGCAGCTGAGCGAAACTAATTTATTACCAAAATCAAAATAATTAATTAATCAAAACGGCAGAAGGCCACAATAGAATTAGCACTTAAATAAATAATAACAAACACTAAAATTACCAAGATACTTCACAATAATAACAAACGCTATAAATACCACAAACTCTACAAATACCCAAAATTTAACAATTAATCAACTGTATGGCCTATCTGCAGTTTAGCCTGAGACACCCCAAAACGTAAGAAAATATTAAGCCCCAAATAAAAGTGAAAATTTAGAAAACTTTTGGATCACAACATTTAAACCGGCAATTTAGCCCGAATCCCTTGATTCCACCGGGCCAGGGAGTAAGCCGGAATCCCTGGGCAGCTCCGAATTAAAAGTTAAGCAAAAGAACAATAATCCCCTTTTGGTGAAAGTTTAAAAATTAAATAATTTAAAAGAAAATATAACACGGTACCGTTCGAGTAAAAATTCACTTCAAAACCCCCCCCTAATACACTTAACAAAAAAATAAATAACAATAACTAGGCCTAAGCATATAAATCAATAATAACAGGACTTAACCATAGGGACCTAACAACTATAAAATCTAAAAAGATATAACAACAAATAAAACTAATTAATTAATAACAAGGAATATAAACTAATTAAAAATAAATAACAATAAATATAAATAAAATAAATATTAACATCAAAAAAATCTTGGGTATTTTAAAAGCCTTTCCCTCGTTAATAAAAAAAATAATTAAGTCCCCATGGCTGTTTCATAATTCACTGTCCAGGTTTTTAGTTTTAGGCCTAGGCCACACCAAAAGTTCCGCAAACTTTTTTTCTTCTTTTTGTTTTTATATATTTTTTTGTTTTCTTATAAATCACCCCCAGCTCAGCCGCCGGGAAAAGATGGAAAGAACTGACCTGAGGACTGAAGACTTCTACCCCCAAAGATGTAGGGCGGGTAGCGGGCAACTCCAGGCTCCAACATGGTCCTCAGGCCAGGCTAGCAGTGGAGAATATCGAAGTTCCCCCGGACGGCGGGCTGAGGGCTGAAAGTCCCACTCAAGGACCCTGGAGTTTTGGGAACCTTTCAGCCGGCAAACATGACTTGACGACGCTGCAAAGAACAAGTGAACAGACAGGCCAACTTGACCGAAGCTGCCGGAACACGGAACGAAACGGGACCGGGCCAACGGCTACCAAGTACACGAAACGCAGGGCAAAAACGAATCTCAGGCAGCCTGGCAGACAACAACGAAAAAACGAAACTGTACCGGTCCAAGACCCGGTACAACCTCCCTCTGCAAACCTCAACACACCCAGGCAGGGGAGAACACTCGGTACCTCAGGGAACCAAGAGAAGACGAAGACCTCCGAAGAGTGGTGTTCCAAGGACGTCCAAGAGAAACTAAGAGGGGAAACCCCTCGAACAGGGAGCAAACTACCCTGACTGTCGGGCCCGACAAGAAAAAAGAGAGAAAAAGACTCTCTCAGAACAGCCACCTAGGGCGCAGAGGTGATCAATCTCCTTGCCCCAAGAAACCCCCAGGAACACCAACTCCTGGACCAACCGTTCCCCGGAAAGCCTTAAGCTGGGACACATGGGCTTTCCTAAACACCCGGCCTGACTGGGGATCAACCAGCAGAGCAGTCACCGGTGACAAAAACCTGTCGATGCGGTGGGGACCAGACCACCGATAGCACAACTTTGCAGCTCTTCGTTCCGCGGCCGAACTGACCGGGTGAGCCTGACAAAGAACCAGATCTCCAACCTGAAAAGGGTTAGGAGTACGACCCTTATCATACCTCCTCCTCACTCTCTCTCTAGCACGTAGCAGGTTGCGCCGAGCAGCCCGCCACGTGGACACTACGTCAGTGGCACCTGGCGTAGGTAGAAGATCCTCTAACCTCCACAAGTTGGACAAAGGGTTGTTAGGAGGGTAGCCATGTAGAATCTCGAAGGGAGTGGCATTGTGACTCTCATGCTTGGAAGAATTAAAAGCAAGCTGGAGCCAAGAGAGACTCTCATCCCAGGTGTTCTGCTTCTCAGCATGGAAAGTAATAAGGGCAGACCGAAGATTGCGGTTGAACCGCTCTGCATGAGAAGGCTGTGGGTAATAAGGAGAGGTAGTCACATGCCTGATACCATTGCCAAAACAGAACCTACGAAACTCATGGGAGGTAAACTGGCTACCGTTGTCGGACACAAGAGTGGAAGGCACACCAAAGTGCTGGAAGAGTTGGGACTGGAGAGCACGGATGGTGAGCTTAGCCGTGGCACTCCGAAGTGGGAAAAGCCAAACGAACTTCGAGAAAGCATCCACACAAACAAGTAGGTAGGAGCTACCTGACTTGCTACGGGGAAAAGGACCCACGTAGTCGATGAACACCTTCTCAAAAGGACGCTCGGCCACCTCAGAAGATAACAACCCTAACCTTGCATTCTGACCAGGCTTGCTGAGAGAGCACAGGTGACAAGCCCGCACTCTGCCAGCAACATCCCGGTCCATGCCCTTCCAGATGAAGTACCTACGAATCTTAGCGATGGTCTTATGAATGCCAAGATGACCGCCCACAAGGGAAGAGTGATAATACTGAAAGACCATCGGTACTAGATGACTAGGCAGCACTACACGGGGTTCACCCCTCTGTCGAGGACGGCAACAGAGTACCCCTTTGGACAGAAAATAGGGAGGGTGGGCACCTCCCTCTTGAAGCTCACCTAAGATGACTGACAGCTCGGGATCTTTCTGTTGATGGGACAGTAGGTCGTCAAAAGCCAGAGGAAAATCCAGAAGAACAGCACCACACTGAGCAACAGCCTCAGTCGGTGGATCACTGGGTTCATGATACATGCGGGAAAGAGCATCCGCGATGACATTCTGGGTACCCCTAAGATGTTGGACTCGGAACTTGAAAGCAGAAATTTTGACCACCCAGCGACCAATTTTCCCAAGCTGTCTGGGATGGGCAAGAAGCCAAGACAGTGCCTGATTGTCTGTCTCCAGCAAGAACTCAGCGTGTTCCAAGAAACGCCGAAACTTGTCCGTACCAAAGACAACAGCCAGACACTCTAACTCATAGATGGAAGAAGCTTTCCTTTCCTGGTGAGACAACGTCCTCGAAGCAAAGGCGATGGGCTGCCTGACCCCATCAAACTCCTGAGAAAGAACAGCAGCAATGGCGGAGGAGGAGGCATCAGTCTGAAGAACAAATTCTCTGCTGAAATCAGGCATACGCAGGACAGGAGGTTGCATGATAGCCTCCTTGAGAGCATCAAAGGCAGTCTGCTGAGCTTGGCCCCACACAAAAGGGACACCTTTCTTTCGCAGCTCGTTCAACGGGGCAGCAAGCTCGGCCACGTTAGGGATGAAGCGACGGTAAAAATTCACCATCCCCACAAAACGGGCAATCCCCTTGGCATCTCTGGGAGGAGGAAAATCCCGAATGCCCTGGGTCCTCGCAGGATCTATGCAGACGCCTCGAGAAGAGATAAGATGACCCAGAAAAGAAATCTCAGGACGAGCAAAAGTGACTTTCTCTGGATTGACGGTAAGGCCAGCTGATTTGAGGCGACTAAGAACTTCCTCCAGATGTTGCATGTGTTCCCCGAAAGTCTCACTGTAGACAAGAAGATCGTCCAGGTAATTGAAAACAAACTTGAACTTCACATCATGGAAGATGGAATCAAGCAGACGAGTAAGAGTCTGGGCACCCACAGCAAGACCCATAGGAACCCTAGTGAACTGGTAAAGATTCCAGGGAACACAGAAGCTAGTCATAGGCCGTGATTCCTTCTTCAATGGAATCTGATGGTAGGCCTGGTTCAAATCGAAAACACTGAAAAACTTAGCCTTACCGAACCAATCAAACGCAGAATGCAAATCAGGCAGAGGTACCGAGTCAATAGCGACCTTAGCGTTGAGCCTCCGATAATCCATCACCAGCCTAGACTTACCATTAGGCTTGGGCACAAGAAAAGCTGGACTGGCATAAGCAGAACGAGACGGTTCAATCACACCCTTGCTCAGAAGATCCTCAATCATAGCCCTCATAACCTCCATCTTTGGGGGAGCAAGTTTGTACGGATGACTTCTAACTGGCTGAGAATCGGTGAGGTGGATCTCATACTCCAGAAGAGAAGTGACCCCAAGCTCAGCCGTAAGCACATCAGGAAACCGCAAACACAGCCTCCTAATGGCCTCCGCCTGCTCAGGGGGGAGATGACCAACTGGATCCACCTTGGGTTGTTCGGGCTCACAACCCACCTCTCTGACTGCAGGAGGGCAGTCAGAATCACCTACTAGAGGCACCAACTCTCGCCGATTAAACTTGAAAAACATCTGGCGCTTCTGGAGGTCAAGCACCATACCACTTTTGGAAATGAAGTCTGCCCCTAGGATACAAGAAACCGCCAGGTCCTTGGCAACAAGAAAACCCCACCTCCAGGAAAATCCTTCAATTTTAAAATGTAATGACGCCTTTAGAAGTATGGGTAGAGGAGTTTGGGATGCCGTCCAGCAAGTAACAGAAGAAGGCTCGGTGTGCCTGACAAGTCCTAAGGCGTCAAGGGACTCAAAAAGAGAAAGGCTGATGATACTGCATGCCGAACCAGAATCAAGAAGGGCTCGACACACCGTACCACCAAAAGAAGCAAAAACGCCAGGACACACCGAGGTGACCGCACTAAGTCCCAGGGAAGCCATGCCAGCAAGGCCCGAAAAATCCCCGACACTCCTGCTATGGGCACGCGTCAGAGGCAAATGGCCACGGTCAGTCGCAACAACGCGGGGAGCTACTGTGGAGGCAACCCCCCGCGCTGAGCGTTTCCCGCCCCACGACCTCGAGCACGTGGACAGTCACGTCGAATGTGACCAGGTTGGCCACAAGCAAAACACAGAACAGGAGGCCGAGAACCACGACCCCCCACTGGCTGACTCACACCTACAGACATAGCCGGTCGACGGGTGGGGAGAGCACGATGACTCTCAGAATCCCTCCCTTGCTGGTCTGAGAACTGCACGCTGCGCGAAACAATGCACAGCTGATGCAGCTCCCGAAAAGTAGAAGGAACACCAGCAAAAACCAATCTGCACCGTTCTTCTGGAGAAATGCCATCCAGGATGACACGAACGGTGTCAGCTTCAGAAAGGGTGAGGCGCAACGCTTGACGAGCTTCCTTGACTGAAGAGACATAGGCTGCCAGAGACTCGCCCCTACCCTGCGACCGATAAAATCTGTCCATGACCATCCTCTCCCTGAGTCGAATGGGAAGAAACGATGAAAGTAACTCTCGATGGAACGAGTCCACCGAGGCATCACTGGCCAAGACAGAACTCAGCAACTCCCCAACGGGACCTCTACAATAAGGGAACACCAGACGAAGCAAGTCCCCAGCCTGCATGCCGGGCATCTCACTAAGTCTGAGAAAGGCCACCAGAAACTTCAGAAGCTCCTCAGGATCCATCCCATCGATCACAGGGAGATTCTGGATCATGGGCGTGAGAGGGTTAGGTAGCTTGTGGTAGCTCAGCTGCAGAAGAGCAGGAGAACCCAAAGAAGTAGTAGGAACGGCAGCTGGAGCCGAACCACAAGCAACCTCAACAGAAACGCCTGCAGGCTCAGAAGGAACCTCAGGCACAGTGAGAGCCGGTGTCTCAGCCTGCGGCCTCGACACGTTAGGCGACAGTGTGAAAGCAGGCCGCTGACCCAGACCCGTAGGAGTCGTGGACCCGGAGAGTGCCTGAAAAATCTCATCCAGCCTAGACACACTCTCCAAGATCCACGCCCTATCCGATGGTTCCAACCCCGGTGCCCGGTTGACCAGCCTTAAACGGGCAAGCAGATGCCCCAAACGTGCAAGGCGGCAGGCCCGGTCACGACCTACTGGAGGTTCAAACTGCAAATCCTCTAACACCCCTTCCCAATCTTCCACCTTCCGTTTACAAATCCCCAACTCATCACCAACCTCCAGCAGGTCAGACCAATCCACCGCCGTACCCGCGGACAACTGCTCCCGCAGCAACCTCCGGAGATTCAAAACATCACCCTCCGGAGTCACCCCACGCGACCTCAACTCGAAAATCAACTCCTCCTTGACTAGGAGCGCAACATTCTGCAGATAGGCCATCTCGCAAAACAAAATTCTCAACAGTACACAAAAAACGACAACTCCAGGGTCCAAGACGAACTAAACCCTCAGCCTACCGAGCCACTGCCGACCACTCCAATCCACCCATGAAACCCATTCAACAAAGTAACCAAGCGGATTGCCTAGGTTTTTTTTTTTTTTTTTTTTTTTTTTTTTTTAATACAAAGTTAAATGATTTATTTGGTTTTTAATTGTTTTTCTTTTTAAATAATTATTTATTTGTTTCTTTTTTTTTTTTTTCTCTACGTATTACCAAGACACCTTGACGGTAGGTCGGCCAACCATGACCTACTAACTGGCAAACACCCACCGTCCACAACCAAGAAAGAATTAAATTTTTTTTTTTTTTTTTTTTTTTTTTTTTTTTTTTTTTTTTTTTTTTTTTTTTATAGGCAACCACGCTCTGCTACCAATTGAGACCCATCCCCCCCACCAAAGCTGGGAAGCGTGCCAACTGGGGGATGGCTCAAAACGAGTAAAGCGATGGGATCACGGGTGGCAGTTGGAGGGTCCAAAATAAAACTCGGCAGCTGAGCGAAACTAATTTATTACCAAAATCAAAATAATTAATTAATCAAAACGGCAGAAGGCCACAATAGAATTAGCACTTAAATAAATAATAACAAACACTAAAATTACCAAGATACTTCACAATAATAACAAACGCTATAAATACCACAAACTCTACAAATACCCAAAATTTAACAATTAATCAACTGTATGGCCTATCTGCAGTTTAGCCTGAGACACCCCAAAACGTAAGAAAATATTAAGCCCCAAATAAAAGTGAAAATTTAGAAAACTTTTGGATCACAACATTTAAACCGGCAATTTAGCCCGAATCCCTCGATTCCACCGGGCCAGGGAGTAAGCCGGAATCCCTGGGCAGCTCCGAATTAAAAGTTAAGCAAAAGAACAATAATCCCCTTTTGGTGAAAGTTTAAAAATTAAATAATTTAAAAGAAAATATAACACGGTACCGTTCGAGTAAAAATTCACTTCAAAACCCCCCCCTAATACACTTAACAAAAAAATAAATAACAATAACTAGGCCTAAGCATATAAATCAATAATAACAGGACTTAACCATAGGGACCTAACAACTATAAAATCTAAAAAGATATAACAACAAATAAAACTAATTAATTAATAACAAGGAATATAAACTAATTAAAAATAAATAACAATAAATATAAATAAAATAAATATTAACATCAAAAAAATCTTGGGTATTTTAAAAGCCTTTCCCTCGTTAATAAAAAAAATAATTAAGTCCCCATGGCTGTTTCATAATTCACTGTCCAGGTTTTTAGTTTTAGGCCTAGGCCACACCAAAAGTTCCGCAAACTTTTTTTCTTCTTTTTGTTTTTATATATTTTTTTGTTTTCTTATAAATCACCCCCAGCTCAGCCGCCGGGAAAAGATGGAAAGAACTGACCTGAGGACTGAAGACTTCTACCCCCAAAGATGTAGGGCGGGTAGCGGGCAACTCCAGGCTCCAACATGGTCCTCAGGCCAGGCTAGCAGTGGAGAATATCGAAGTTCCCCCGGACGGCGGGCTGAGGGCTGAAAGTCCCACTCAAGGACCCTGGAGTTTTGGGAACCTTTCAGCCGGCAAACATGACTTGACGACGCTGCAAAGAACAAGTGAACAGACAGGCCAACTTGACCGAAGCTGCCGGAACACGGAACGAAACGGGACCGGGCCAACGGCTACCAAGTACACGAAACGCAGGGCAAAAACGAATCTCAGGCAGCCTGGCAGACAACAACGAAAAAACGAAACTGTACCGGTCCAAGACCCGGTACATTATCTAAAAAATACAAGCTGTGCAAACGGAACACAAACTTCTACGGCTTAGATTGCGAGTCTCTTGAAGATAAGTCAACGAGTCAAGGGTTTCGAATAGGATGAGTACGAATTGTATTGCCAAGTACCTACGGTTGGCCAAACTGGCAATTTACGTGGCAAGAGTAAGTCTTTTTTTAATATATACAAGAAGATATTTTATTTTCTATCGTAAAAATCAGTCTTAGATATGAGACGCCGACACAAATGTGTGCGTATTTTAAGGCGAAATAGAATAGAGTACGATGAGTGTGGACGATCTGTGTAGCTTTGTTACTAACTGAATTTGACCGTTCCTCAGAAAGGGCATTTACTACTAGCCCAATGACCAGGCCAACTAAGGGACCAACAGTATTAGATGGAATCCGAACCACGTGGTATTGGTCTGATTATCGGCTAATTGACAAGCCTGATTCTCAGTTCTCTCCCTTACACAACATCCGGACGCTGACTACAACTCAATATGCACACCCCAGACTTCTCTAGTAGTGTCCACGTCGATAGCAACCATTGAGTGGTCGCCGTGTCATTATTAAGAGGACTGAGCTTGGAACTCTTTGTATACAATTTCCACAGCACTTTGTCCCCAAGTAGCTGGGTTACAGCACTACGCCACTAGTGCCGTCAGTTCTACTACTCATTCACTCATTATCTATAATGAACCATAAATTTTACTACAAGTTAATCATATGTGTTGTCTTCAATAATGTGCACAGAGAAGAAATAAACAGAGAAGAGTAAACATCACGTACACTGAATGGGTGTCGAGTTTAAAACTAGAGGTTTGGAGAAGTAAGTTCTCCAGATGGCAGTACCAGCACCGTTGTCAGTCACCCCTTACTCCGTGTGTGATTAAGTTTCGTTTAATCTAAGTTTCCTCTTCTAAAGAACACGATAAGACCAAAGTTATCATTATCAGTCATACAAGTTAAAGATTTTTCAACTTACAATGTTTTAGAGGCTTTGGACCCCGACAAACGGCGTTTTAATTGGCACTTCGTTCGGTAATTACCTGAGATAAGTGAATGAATAATTAATTTCGATCCGATAAATTATTAATTGTTTTTAAATTATTATGTTGACTAAGAGATGGCGGGTAGTTATCTATTCACGAGTCATCCTAACTCAGTTTTGGCCGAGTTAATTGATTGTCAGAACTAAAACGCTTAGCGGCCGAAACTTGAGTGGGTAGAAATGTGTAATTAAGGATCTGTCTAGAGCCCGTAGGTACAGTGTACACTTTATCTTCTCACTTGTTCATCTTATATTAGGGGACACCCCTGCAATGTATATATAATGTAAAAAGTGGTTTTTAAATTAATTCTTTGAATATGATTTAGGATTTTATATACATATAACCAAATCGATAACTTGTATCTTTTTTTTTCTTCCAATTAATATAAGATTAAATAGCTCTTCATTCAAAGTAATGAAGATTACTTGTTTCTTAGGGAATAGGGTGACAAATAATTATTTCTGTTGTGACCAAAATGAGAATTTAAAAGTTTCAACTATCAGCATCAACTAATTTAAATAACTCTCATATTTTTATACATGAGAAAATTTACAGCTAGCGACAGGAGGTTATATTGTACATGCATCTGGAAATCTTACCTTGCCACTTTCTCACGAGTTAATGCAGTAATTGAAATTGTGACGGTAACTGTCAAAACAGTTTCCCAGTTTGAATGAGTTCGTGCCTGCGAATACGCTGGTACAGCTATTCTCTGTCACAGCTAGCCTTGGAGATGTAGCCACGTGTGTATGTGAGTGTTCAGTACCATACATATATCTACACGAGTGCCCATCCCACGCCACGACATGCCCCGGCGGTTCCTCTGAGTGAGTTGCGAGCCCTCAGTCCTCAATACACTGGTTGAGTCTACAGACTGTCACATCTAGCCTTGGAGATGTAGCCACGTGTGTATGTGGGTGTTCAGTACCATACATATATCTACACGAGTGTTCATCCCACGCCACGACATTCCCCGGCGATTCCTCCGTGTAAGTTGCAAGTCCTCTGTCCTCAATACACTGGTTGAGTCTACAGACTGTCACAGCTAGCCTTGGAGATGTAGCTACGTGTGTATGTGGGTGTTCAGTACCATACATATATCTTCACGAGTGCCCATCCCACCACATTCCCACGACATTCCCCGGTGGATCCTCCGAGTGAGTTGCAAGCCCTCAGTCCTCAATACACTGGTTGAGTCTACAGACTGTCACAGCTAGCCTTGGAGATGTAGCTACGTGTGTATGTGGGTGTTCAGTACCATACATATATCTTCACGAGTGCCCATCCCACGCCACGACATTCCCCGGTGGATCCTCCGAGTGAGTTGCAAGCCCTCAGTCCTCAATACACTGGTTGAGTCTACAGACTGTCACAGCTAGCCTTGGAGATGTAGCTACGTGTGTATGTGAGTGTTCAGTACCATACATATATCTACACGAGTGCCCATCCCACGTCACGACATGCCCCGGCGGTTCCTCTGAGTGAGTTGCGAGCCCTCAGTCCTCAATACACTGGTTGAGTCTACAGACTGTCACAGCTAGCCTTGGAGATGTAGCCAAGTGTGTATGTGGGTGTTCAGTACCATACATATATCTTCACGAGTGCCCATCCCACGCCACGACATTCCCCGGCGGTTCCTCTGAGTGAGTTGCAAGCCCTCAGTCCTCAATACACTGGTTGAGTCTACAGACTGTCACAGCTAGCCTTGGAGATGTAGCCACGTGTGTATGTGGGTGTTCAGTACCATACATATATCTTCACGAGTGTCCATCCCCACATCCCACGACATTCCCCGGCGATCCTCCGTGTAAGTTGCAAGTCCTCTGTCCTCAATACACTGGTTGAGTCTACAGACTGTCACAGCTAGCCTTGGAGATGTAGCCACGTGTGTATGTGGGTGTTCAGTACCATACATATATCTTCACGAGTGCCCATCCCACCACATTCCCACGACATTCCCCGGTGGATCCTCCGAGTGAGTTGCAAGCCCTCAGTCCTCAATACACTGGTTGAGTCTACAGACTGTCACAGCTAGCCTTGGAGATGTAGCCATGTGTGTATGTGGGAGTTCAGTACCATACATATATCTACATGAGAGCCCATCCCACGCCACGACATGCCCCGGCGGCTCGGCGTGAGTTGGCGAGCCCTCAGTCCTGAATACGAGTGTTAGTCGCAATTGTTTTTGTTCTCGAACAAAAGAGTCTTTTGATGGCAATGAAAGAATGAATCGGGAGGCGTGGGGCGGCTGTTGGGTGGAGATCCTTTCATATGTTAAAATAAAACTGAAAGATGATTTTTCGCACAGTCTGAATGGAGATGGTAGACAAGATGGTTAAGTAAGAAATTGTGTTGGTTTAGAAATGTGTTTCATATGAAATTCCCTACGAATATCTTAAAAGGGACCTTTCCACAACATAAAAAAGGAAAATGAACCAAATATATTAAAAATGGCATTTTAAGTTGTTTGGTTTGATAAAATACAAACAGTAATGCTTTATTATTAATGCTATACAAGGTGGGGAGAAAATATGGAAACGCTTTCACAGCTTATGTATGACTTAACTTGTAAAAGTGAAATATTGTGTACCATCCTGGTTACGAAGAACCTACTTTTTGACGTTATTAGTGACATTTCATCCTTTTAAGGGGACGGCCCGTGAGAAGTTGAACGAAAATATTCAACGTAAGTCTAGGTCGAATTTGGTATTGAATGAAGGGTCTATTCAAGGGAAATTAATTGCTGCAAACCGGACTTCGTAAGGTTAATCTTTTCCAGAGTAACGATCATTTGAGTTTCAAAGTACCTAAATTGATCAATATTATTTCTCCGCAATTGAACGATTACAATTAAGTTATTCTGATTAAAAATTACACTTCATGATACACAATTATTAAACAATTAAATCATCAAATGATCTGCGGAAAACAATAACCATTTTACAAGACGCCATAAAGAAGTTGTAAAGCGTTTCCATATTTTTCCACCCTGTATATTTAGGGTATTTAAGGTACGCCATAGTTACTGATGGTCAGTTGAAATAGATCAAATCCAAATCTTAATTTATTAAGATCCTGAAATAGATCTTTTAATCTTAAAACATAAAAATAGGGGTGATGGGTCAGAGTTGACCGTATCCATTAGAAAGGTTAAAGGGTTAATGCCAGTCGTACGAGGACGTTTAAAGGTTTTTTGAAATTATTAAGTTATGCCAAAGAAGAGGTTTTCATTAGTCAATAATTTTCGGATTATGGTGTGACGTGTACTGAGGACCTACCAGTATATGGTGAAAATTGAGCACACCATGAACCAGTAATGACATTGACACATAACTCCTAGACTAACCGAAAATAATTAATAAAAGGTAGTTTTAATTAAAATGTAGACATTTTATGTAAACTTACCTTCTTTTCCTGTCCGTATGGCTGAATGTAAATTTTTAATTTTGAATATTAAGTCTTTAAATTTAATATCTTTAATTCAAATGGCAAGATAATCATCTTTATATGTGAAGAAGTTTGAAAGACGGATGGGACGGGATAGAGACGACTTCTTTGAAATGTTAGTTACTTCATCGCTTGCTTCTTGTGATACGGCAATTTCTCTGACCACACGGAAAAAGAAGACATTCGAGACGAGAAAGCAAATAGACTATTTACAACGGGAATTGCGGTCTATTACAGTGACATTTGTGCTGATTCAGGGAATGATAGTTTCGTACCAAATGTGGACTCTCTTACCGATAACTCTTTATGGAGAAAAGACTGCAGACAGGATAAGGCAACTAGTTCATTTCCTGGTTTTTTCGGATTAAAAACAATAAAAACAATTTTGCGTCGTCTGAAGCGAATATGTAACAAAATTTTTTCTTCATATCAGTTCTTTATCACTTTAATTGATAAATTGTCACAAATTAATTTCTCGATAGTATTAATTGATACCCAAAACAAATGCAAATACAAAGTTTTTGATGACAATGTTTCAACTCATCTCAAGTTTCACCAAGTTTGTACCAAAAAATACATATTTATTCCTAACAGTTTGTTTTCTATTACCGAATTAGTGAATTTGTTCAATAAAGTAACTTGTCGTTTGGTTTCATGACCCAAAATTTACAATAAGGATTTTTGGTGAAAGTGTTCCATCTCTCACATGCTTATATTTAATTTTTATAGAAATAACACTGGTTAAATTACCTTTTTTCCTGTCAACAGTTCTTCAAACATAATCTGCTATGTACATTTCGAAGCATAGAGCTTCATCATCAGGCTTTCCAAAAACGTCACTATTTACATTAAACTAAACATTAAAAACATTTTAAATATAAACTATAAACATTTAAACATATTAACATAGCACATTTGCCGGCCGGCGATAGACACCAACTGATGACCAATGAGCAGGTAACGAACTTCCTTACCTTACTCTTAGCAGGGAGTTCGTTACCTGCTCATTGGTCATCAGTTGGTGTCTATCGCCGGCCGGCAAATGTGCTATGTTAATATGTTTAAATGTTTATAGTTTATATTTTAAATGTTTTTAATGTTTAGTGTAATGTAAATAGTGACGTTATTGGAAAGCCTGATGATGAAGCTCTATGCTTCGAAATGTACATAGCAGATTATGTTTGAAGAACTGTTGACAGGAAAAAGGTAATTTAACCAGTATTATTTCTATAATATGACAGTTCTGGAGGCTAATAAAACAAAATGAATATTTACTTTTGATTACCACAAGTACACAATGCGTCATACCTTGGGGCAGTTTGAATTACAAATGAGTGTAAATGAGTGAATTTAGCTTTCGTTACGAACTAAGACTGGATGTTCTTTAGAGTTAGTGGTTTAACAACAATGAATTATAAATACATATCTATAGTATAAACAGTTCAGGTAGTCTAATCGTTAAGGAAACTGAGGTAGACTTGCGATGACACAAGAATACAAAATCATTAACTCTACCTCAAATACAAAGAGAATACACAAAAGAATACAAATAAAATTCAGTATCGAATGCGTCCAGAGAATAAGCGTTTGGGTCATCATGTAGAAGTCTTCATCTACTCAGTGATTTTTAAATACAGCAATCGTAAATAATTCATTTACTATGATTGTTTATTTATTATATCTATTTACGAGTACATTAAATGAAATGAAAATCATAACCCAATCGTCAAGTTATGTGCAAACGTGGGTAGAGACTAGTGACATTATGTAGCCTTTTAGTATTTTTTTAACCTAACAACTAACTGTCTAAGCCTTGGAAATGGCCATTCGGACCTGTCGGTTAACCAAAGGTCTTAAATGAAATCCAATCCACAAACTACTAACGTATTGGCTTGATATTTTCCTGATGCTCAGTCCTCACCCCTGGAAAATGTCTAAATCCTGGCCTCAGAAATGGCATACTTCTTTCCCTATTCATGTTAACTATATTAAAGGACACTTGTGTAATTATAGGACTAAAAACACATAATATAAGTTTACCATTCATATATACATTGTTTTACACTTTTTTCTTGTTAGACCATAAAAATGTACGGACAATTAAGGGAAGTTATATATCGATAGTTTGATAATCCACATATTCCAGGATAAAAAGGTTTGACAGGCAACCACAAAGGAACAAAAGACGATCACTACCAGTCCACCAGACCTAGAGGTAGAAGCTTATCTAACATTATGGAGAGCGGAAAATAAGAGACGGAACCGCCTCGTGGAGCCGTTTAGCCTTCTACGGACAGTACTCGCTATGCTAATTCGCCACCACATTTTTGCCGCCAATTTATTCACCATTTGTGAGCGACTGATTTGAATGTGTGCGCGTGCGCGTACCTCGGCGACAGTTTTACGGCAAAGGGAACGCGGCGCTTCTGTTCTCGGGTAAATGGAATGAACCGCTCTAATTCCAGCACAAACACGCCACTCGCGTCATTTGCCAGACTAACTGCAAGCCTGCGTCTGTGACTAGGCATACTACGAGCCTCCCTATGTGCCTACTCGGAACTGGTTCTAGAAACAATCACGGTGGCCAATTCGTCCTGTTGGTTTACTGTTACGGGTTTAGTACACAAAGCGAGTACAGTGGACATAGACCGTTCTGCGGTGAAGCCGGCCGTCACCACCAAGATGGCGCCCCGTTCTACTTTCAGTCCCAGTACGGATTGGCCAGTATTTATTGGTCAAGGGGGTTGAGCATGCAATTAAAAATAACACATTTTGACTTTTGATTATTGTTGTGACCATGTCCGAGTTAAAGAAAACTGACGTTGTCATCTTCCCAGCAGGTGCACAACTTGGGGGAGAGGAGACTACAAAGTCGTCTCTAGATGATATACAGTTTAAGAGAGAAGGGAGCTCAGAACTTCATTTTATTTCCAACAATATTTTCTACAAAAAACAATTCCAAGAGAAAATCCTGTATCTGTTTTACGAATTAAGTATACAACATTTCTTTTTATTTTCACTCTTAAACCGAAGTATAACACGGCAAGTCTAGAACATATTTACCGAATGTACCTTGTAAGGCTCTTTTTGTATGTAAAGAAAATATATAAGTTGGATTAATTTCATTTCTTCCTATTTAAATGTTATCATAGATACAAAATAATTAAAACACACAATTTCCGTTTAAAATTAAATCTTCACTTCCAGCCTTGTGCAGTTCGTTTTCATTGCACATATTTTCACGACACACAAAACCAAATATAAATTACATTTGTTTTAAACTGAAATGAACTTTACATTTAGAAATATTTATTTACAAATGTGCATTTACTCAAAGAACTAGTGTTTTCATATCTTATTCACGTCTTCTCTTCACTAAACTTCTTCAGCATTTTCTTCGAAGTATGACACATTATTTCGAGAACTTTTGTAGCCATAATGCAAACCAGGAGCTCAAGACAACGTCACGAACACGTACATTGGTATTGACCCTACCCACCCATACACGTACGGTGGTACTGACCCCCACCCATCTATACATGTATGGTGGTATTGATCCCACCCACTCATACACATACGGTGGTATTGACCCCCACCCTGGAAGATTAAAATGTTTGAATCATTGACGCAATTCTCATTAATTAAAAAAAGCACCACATCACAAAAACAGTGGTATTTTACAGGTACGTTGAAGAGCCTATTTTTGTCATCTACGATGTAGAAATTGTACCATTGAAACAATATAGAGATAGTCTGTTTTAAAGTGTACACAACTGTGCGAGAACGCTCGTGTGCGTGTGTGCGTTAAACAATTCGACCAAATACACACAAGAGCGATAAGTCATTAAATGATCTTTTTCGTAGGAAAAAATGATCAAAACTAGCAAAATTAAAAAAAATTGAAAATGAATTTTCTTATATATCATAAATTAGCCTATAGTGGCTTCTTGATACATTTTATGCAGTTTTGTAATATATTGTTAATGAAAATATAACAGTTTGGGTTTGAGCTCATAGTTTGAGTTTGCGATATTGTACTCTTCAGTTATCTCCCAAAAAAATAATAGTTTACCTAAAACATCAACACCTTTACAAATCAAGTTTTAACTATTAAATACAATATTTTCATTCTATGGAGTATAGACCCATCAAAAAAGGTGCCCTGACTGTTACTTTTTGGATTCTACACTTAATTAAGAGAAAAAATGAGGAAAATTATTTTGAATTCCGCTCCGTTTAGTGTCTATGTAGCTTTTTATGTGTGTGCGTGTTTTTAAATTTTTTTAAGTTTAAATTAATAACTTAAAAATGGTTTGACCGACTGACTAATTTTGCACTTCATTACATTAATATTATTAATCATAAAAAAATTATTAATATCCAACCATTTTTAATGACGGCCATTTAAAGTGTCTAATCTATTTTTTATCAAGATTTCTGGAGTTAAACATTTTAAATAGCCATTATTTCGAAACGGCTAAAGATAACTCAATGGTTATTTTTCAGTTTTTATCAAATTTGATTTAAAGAAGTGTGCAAAGTTTCAATTCAATCAGTCTACGGAATCTTGAGTTATTATTATTTGTTGTTGTTGTAAAAACACAAAAGGTAGTCAGAAAGTAACTAAACGGAGTGATAATATAAAAAATTTAACCTTTATTTTTTTGCTCTAAATTAAGACTAGTATCCAAAATATTAACCGCCAGGGTCTAGTAGTAACCAGTAATAATTTACTGATTCACAAGTACAATTTCACCAATTCACTACTGTGACTTTCTATATTGTTACAAGTTACAAGTCTACACTTGTTAAATGTAAACATATTTTTTAACCTATACTGAAACATAGGTAAATAATTGTATAAGAGGAATTGTTACAATGTTTTGATTTTTTTGTGCCTCGTTTATTTTACTCATTTTTACTCAAGTATTGTTAAAATACTTCATTTTTTACTTTTTGTGCAGATAAATCGTATAAATGCAATTCTAAAATATATGTATAAAAAAATTAGTTGGTAGATTATTATGTGGAACAGCTCTTCATCTGATGAGGACAATCCTGCAGTAATTGTAAAGTAGAACTTCAAAAGCTAAAGTAAATGTAAACATTAAAATAAACTTATTACAGTGATCAGCTGACAAGTGACAATTAGTCACAACTGTGACTTTTTATTATAAAAGTAACAAGTGCTTTCAAGAAACACCTGTACACATTTTTTTTACACGCAGTTTTGTACTGAATAAACAATCAATCTCAACACCTCAAGCAAATTATTAAAATAATCAAAAGAATTATTCCATAAATGTGGAAGTTTAATTTCAATTTACTACAATATTTAATTGTTACCTTTGGAAAATGTGTAACAATACCAATAATACAACCGAGAAACTAACCATTTTTAATAGCTAAACTCATATCGCATCACATATTTGAACTGTTTTGAAACTTCTCATGTGATACGCGCGGTGTTTGTACGTGTGATGACGTCACTGCCACTGTGACGTCAGCCCGTTAAGTTCAACAGACTTTTGTTATGCAAAGTTGTTGATGAAACAAAGGCACAAAGTGACGCAGTTAGTTTGGCGTTGGAGGGTGTCAAAATGTCAACTGTTTTGTTTAGCGTGAGTATTTATCGATATCGTTTTCAGGTGAAAGATCTAATGTACTGTAGATAGGGCCTAACCTTAACTAATCTAATGTAGATAGGGCCTAACCTTAACTAATTAATCTTTTTACACGTTCTAATTAACTGTTGTAAATTTGTTAGTAATCACTCGTTCAGTACAAACACCAATAAATTTTTAGAACTTAGGCTTAAGCGGCCGGTGTCATAACTAGAATCTACAGTTTCCGGCGACAACCGCGTCAAGGTACTATCTACAATATTTACAAGATGACCAAACGTTTCGCCCATACTGTGATGTGGCATCCTCAGTGGTTTCTCTAAGACTGAGAAGCCACATCACAGTATGGGCGAAACGTCTGGTCATCTTGTAAATATTGTAGATAGTGCCTTGACGCGGTTGTCACCGGAAACTGTAGATTCTAGTTACCAATAGATTTCTCATGGAAATTAAAATTTAACGTACAAAATACTAATCCGAAATTATGTACTATCTCATTACTAAATCTCTGGAACTATTGAATAGATTGTAATGACATTTTGATGGAAGTTAGCTTTTGTATCATAGAAACTTACTAAGAAAAGATTTCTCAACATTTCATCCCTAAGGGGTAGTAGAAACAGCCTCAATTTTTCCTTTTCCATAGGAGTAGCATTGGAATTTATTTAGTTTAATAATTTATTTAAAAAAACAATTAGAAAAAATGTAAACATTATATAAACGCTTGGCTGATTTGGTTTTTATTGGGAAATGTTTAAAGTATTTTCTACTAACTTTCACATGATTGCACTTCTTTGCATCCCCCTAAAATAGACTTACAGGGTTTTCTAGACTATAAAACTTTGTTATCTACGAGAAAGGCAGCAGGATGAGCTTTTATTAAAATGTGATGGTTTAGAGAGAACCACGGAGGGGAGAATAAGCGCAGCGAAGCAAGGGCTGTCGGCTAGTATGTATATAAAATGTGTACATACAAACAGGGGCAGAAGCCCAATTATAATTCAAACTCATTTAAGGTTTTAAAATAAGTATTTATCTTTACCTCAAACTACAAAAATATACTTAACAAAACATGGTGATTGTTTATGACATAAATGTGGGAAATTATATTTATGACCTTGAAACTAACAAAATATGAATTGAAAAGCTAAAAAAACAAATATTCCTGAAGAAAGTTTATGTAAAAATGTTTATCAATAACCTGGCCCACTCAAATGAATTATATCCTCGTAAATAAGACCATAGCTTAATGTGGTCTAAAAGGCAAACATGCGATTCCCTCTGTCTTAAAAACAAAAATTGAAAGATATTTAATATTTTAAAACACAGACAATTAAATCAATAAATTAAATCAAGGAATAAGACGAGAATTTTAAGCTGGAGAACGGATAATAGCCCTAAAGTCTTATGGAGAAGAGTGTAATGTGTAAAATGTAGGAATGAACAAACAATTGACATTCGTTTCCTATTAATTCCTATTTGCTTTTAGGAGAATTCACAAATATCAATTACATTCCTTTAAACAATTTACAATTGTTCAAGACTGATTATGTCATTTATATATGTTTTTATAATTAGTTCATATATAAAAAAGTATTATAAATACTAATCGAATTTATTTTTTTTTTTTATTATTTTTTAGACGTTGATAACAATGGTTGAATGTTTGCGACCATGAGATTTTTACTTATCTCTAAAATGTAATTTGCTTATGATCTATGATCTATTGTCAAGATAAACATGTGTAGTAATAACTGGAGTATATAATCGAGTAGTAGAATGAATAATGATAATTTAATTTTCTTTCCTTCCTTAGGATCACTCTGACCAGCTCTAACGTATAAAAATTTCTGAACAAAATTCCCCAGAATTGTTTTGTCTAATGACCAAGAGTGTTTGTGGTAGATGTAGTGTTCACGCACGGCTCTGGTGCCATGAAGGAAGTCAGCTGTTAGCCACAAGGCCAGTGATGACGTCATGCATACATTGGTCCCCTTTGGAGACAAATATACACGCACTTGCCTTCTGAACCACAACTGTCAACTGAACATTAAGTCTGATGACCCAGAGTGTTTGTGGTTGATGTGTTGTTCACGCGCGGCTCTGGTGCCATGAAGGAAGTCAGCTGTTAACCACAAGGCCAGTGATGACGTCAAGCATACTTTGGTCCCCTTTGGAGACAAATATACACCCACTTGCCTGCTGAACCACTACTGTCAACTGGACGTGTTGTCTAACAACCCAGAGTGTTTGTGGTTGATGTGTTGTTCACGCGGGGCTTTGATGCCACGAAGGAAGTCAGCTGTTCACCACAAGGCCAGTGATGACGTCATGCATACATTGGTCTCCTTTGGAAACAAATATACACCCACTTGCCTGCTGAACCACAACTGTCAACTGGCCATCTAACGCGTGGCTATCAAAACGCGTATTTTCAAGAATTACTTACAGGGGATGGAAAATCTACCATTAGGCTTTCGCACGATTTATTCATTTTTTTCTGTTATATGCTAGTATTCATAGAACAAGTCTATAGATACAAACTCTAAATAAAAGGTTTTATTGAAAGGACAATTTAATATGGCTGCCACTCTCTATCTTCCTACCATAACGAAATACATTTAACTTACCTAACCTAACGACACACAACTTAAGTTTCCTAACCTAACGACACACAACTTAAGTTTCTTAACCTAACGACACTTAACCTAAGTTACATAACCTAACGAAATATAACCTAACTTACTTAACCTATCCAAACGTAACCTAACTTACGCAAATTAACCTAACCTAACTAAACATAACCTAACTTACATAACCTAACCTAAAAAAACACAACCTAATCTAACTTACCCGACGAAACGTAATCTAACCCATTATAATAAGAAAATGACTATGCGAACATATTTTGAGATGCTCTCGTCTATTTAATTTAAATAAAGGTTAGAAACTGATAATTGTCTCCGTCCTTAGTAGAAAAGTGTCTAATATAGTTAACTCATAGCCTAAAAGATCCGTACCGACAAACAGAATGGTGTCGCTCTGGACTGGATTCGATCCTATCTAAGTGGCAGAAGCCAAGTAACCGAGATTCATCACGAAACAAAATTCAAAATTAAGTCCGTTCAGTCAAATCAACGGTTGATGCTTTTCGGAGTCTCACAAGGTTTAATAATGTCCTCTTTCTCAAGTACATAAATGATCTGGCTAATTTAATCCCGGAGAGCAACCTGTTTATGTTTGCTGACGATTCAACCATTGTTACAGAACAAAAACGTCAAACGAGCTTGAAATCGATTTTGTTGTCAAAATTAACCAAGTGGCCCAATTCTTCGGAGAAAACCTGAAATTGAACCCTGAAAAAAACTAATTATGTCTGCTTTCAGACCTCTCAAAAGCAACAATCAAAATTCTTTCAAAAACAAAACATTTTCATTGGTGAAACATTCTTAAACGATTCAGATTAGGTTGACTTTCTAGGTGTGAGGTTGGACGGTGGTATGGACTCGAACAGGCAGTTGGAGAAAATTGAGAAGAAATTGGCTAAGAGCACTTTTGTTCTTCGTAGCCTTTCCAAATGCCTTCGTACAGCTCTGGAAATGCTGATAATATGTTAGAGTCGCAAGAGCGTCCGTTGCGGACACATGTATTCACTGCTTGTCTTCTTATAGAGAGAGCAGGGGCTTGGCAAAGGAATTCTTAGCGATGTTCAATTAATAGAATGTTCATAAAGAGTAAAATTGATTGAGGTATACAGCTCTATTTAGCAGTGAAGTTATTACAGCTTACGAGTTCATTTGATTTCTAAACTTACATGTAAGTAGGGCGATAAGTTAACGTGGAATAGTCACTTGAAAGGTGTCTCGTGCTTTGTCAGGTCACATTTGTAACGGAGTGCGAGCGGACTAGTTCTCTGGCGGTTCATAAAAATGTAAGTTTCCTACCTCACTTAATTATGTTATTAGTGAAAGTAACACTTTGTAGACTGTTTCCACATAGTTTGGTTCGTTTGTTATTTGACTTTTATAATTTGTTTAATACTAATGAATTTTTGTGCATGCACTATTGAGGTATATTTTCTATATTCTGTACAGAAAACAAAAAAAATTACTTACACTATATACTTAAGAATAAAAATATCTTCAATTCCTTTACTACAAATATACATAGTATACGCAGTACAAAGTAATGGAAATAGATGTTTGTCTATATAAAGTTTTGTATACAATAAATCTCATACATTTAGAAAAATCCACGAAAAATAATCATAATATTCTTGAATTATTACTGCTCAAAAACCTAAGTTGTAAAATATAAATACACACTTTAAGGCAGTATGTTTGGGGGTTCCGTCTAAAGCTACTACAAACATAGCTTTAAATAGTTTGATATAAAATATACACTCAATTAAACCAAAATAACCCGTTTTGAATATAAAATGTGATATTTCACCGCTTGAATTTTGTCGGTACTATATTCATGAAGAGCCTAATTTTAAAATTATTAAATTACAACAATAATGTATATAAAAATATATACAAACCTTATTATGTAACACAAATCTTCTTGCAAAGCTCTTTGTGAATTACTTTGGCCTGAGAAAGTTAAACGCAGTTTATTGAATTCGATCAGCATCTTATTTTGTTCTTATTTTATAAAAAAACTTTTTTGTGTGGTGTTCATTTGTTAAGAAGAAAAATGGCAGTCCTATGCATATGATTTAAAAAAATAAATCCAGTGAATAGACATGTAGACATGATTATATTTGTGAGGATATCATATGATGATAGTAGCTGTTATTTTCCAATCAATAAGTAGGCCTGTGTAAGGTGTATGACGATATCGTATTATGAATGTAGCTTCATGATATTTTATAATCAATGAATAGGTCTCTGAAAAGTATATGACTATACGATATGATGAAACTGGTCTTTAAAATGTAATGATGTAATGTCAGAGAATTGTAAACAAACTGACATTGCTTCATTGTGACGACAATGATAACTTATCACTTCAGGAAGGCATATCTCACCACACCTGTGCCGACAATGAACTGGGTTATCAGTGGTGATTCTAAGTAAGCCAGGTATCGTATGCTTTTTGACAATCCAATTGCATCTCTTTAATAAAAATTTAAGAAACATATGCATTAGTATTTGTGCTGCAGTATTTTAGTTTTACCTTTAATGTGAAAATAGTTTCGGAAGATGTGGAACAGTGAATGTGTCGTCGAGAGCGAATTGTCTTGTTTAGTGTCTAGTGATACACCATGACTTCGCATGTGCGTGCTGCTACCCCTCCACCGGGGGGGACTACAACCCCCCCGGGGCCCCCGGTCCACGAAACTCCACAGCCACTGGTCGCAGCACCTCCTCCACTGGCCCGTCCTCGCTCTCTTATGGAGTCTCTGCTCATCGCCAAGATGGAACGGGCCGCTGGCAGCCCTTCCGTCCTCAACGGTGTCCCTCCTCTACTTCGCACGGACTCCACAGACTCGGCTTCTTCCTTCGCTTCTACCTCCTCAATGGGCAGTAGTGAGGTGTGCCACTGTGACGACTGCCTCTTGGGAATAGCTGACCTCTACATCAACACGCCGACCACTAAGAAAAAGGTACAGTATCGTGATTTTATATTTGCCTGTCTTTGTTATTTTGTGTAAAATACAGTTGTTTCCTGTACCTACCTGTAGTACCAACATTTGCACGACCAATTTACCTTACGTGCTACCTGGTTTTTTAATGAGGGGTCCGGTACGTATTATTAAAAAACAAGATAGTTATTTTGTACTTTAGTAACGTATACTTGACTCAGGTTGATAGGGTTCAAAATTGTTTCAAAGAGCATAAACGGAAGAAAGTATAAGTGACTGTTTTCACTTAACTGAGTGTGAATAAAAACAAAGGAAAAACAAGTAAAACAGGTGCGGAAGTTAAGAACACATTACGTGCTATTTTACTTGGTCATTTAATAAATCAAAATTTAGTACATCACCGAAGAAGATATACCAAGTAGAACGGTTTGATACATATTGGCATTTAAAGAAAAATGCAATCATCAGACAAACAATTAAATTGAATTTCCTTCCTCTATAGGAAATTGCATGCAATCGTAATTGGTAATCAGTGCGTTTGTTCCTAGTTAAAAGAGCCTATGAGTGAACTGTTTTTGAATCGATCGATAACGAGTTGTACAACCGAATGAAATCAACCCATTCATAGTTTTTATTCACGGACTATTACGTTGCAATAGCAATTATTTATACTTATTAAATCATAACGGCTTCGACGAGCCGGACGCAATGCAGTTCAATTTGCAAAGTTCAGTTGTTTCTTATCTAAGAAGTTATACATACTGCTTGGAATCTTGGAAAGAAGCCAGCGGGGCCACACCGGCCGAGATCACATATCACATTCGATCATAGCCGTCACATAGATTGTATTTGCTGATTCATACGGAGCCATTTTAATTGGTATAACGAGGATAGGGTGATCTATATCATGAAATATGAATCTGCAACTACCTGGAAATGTTATTGGTTTACCTCTTCTATTCGTCGAATCTGGGGTGACGTGGAGATAATTAAGAATTATGTTAATTCAATGAGGACTCAGATCGCAACGATAATAAACTTGAACCCGAAAGTAGGCCTACATTTCAAATATTGTCTTATAAAGCGTGATGGCATGAATGGCTTGAATGAAGATGCTTTAGTTACCCCCTAACGTAGATGAAGGTTCTTCAAGTGTCATGATGAAGTACAGCATTAGAGTGGACGAATTATTTACATGTGACCGTAGGTGATGTCATGGTGAAGTACAATATGTGAGAAGACGCTTCAGTTGCATGTGGTCCTATCTAATGTCAAGGCTCCTCAAGTGTCATGGAGAAGTAGGCCTACACGATATGAGAGGACGCTTTAGTTGCATGCGATCGTAGGTGATGTCAAGACTCCTTAAGTGTCATGGTGAAGTACACGATGTGAGAGGACGCTTCAGTTGCATATGGTCGTATCTAATGTCAAGACTCCTCAAGTGTCATGGTGAAGTACACGATATGAGAGGACGTTTTAGTTGCATGTGATCGTAGGTGATGTCAAGACTCCTCAAGTGTCATGGTGAAGTACACGATATGAGAGGACGCTTTAGTTGTATGTGATCGTAGGTGATTTCAAGACTCCTCAAGTGTCATGGTGATGTACACGATGTGAGAGGACGCTGTAGTTGCATGTGATCGTAGGTGATGTCAAGGCTTCTCAAGTGTCATGGTAAAGTACACGATATGAGAGGACGCTTTAGTTGCATGTGATCGTAGGTTAAGTCAAGGCTCCTCAAGTGTCATGGTGAAGTACACGATGTGAGAGGACGCTTTAGTTGCATGTGATCGTAGGTGATGTCAAGACTCCTCAAGTGTCATGGTGAAGTACACAATGTGAGAGGACGCTTTAGTTGCATGTGATCGTAGGTGATGTCAAGACTCCTCAAGTGTCATGGTGAAGTACACGATATGATATGACGCTTTACTTGCATGTGATCGTAGGTGAAGTCAAGGCTCCTCAAGTGTCATGGTGAAGTACACGATATGAGAGGACGCTTTAGTTGCATGTGATCGTAGGTGATTTCAAGACTCCTCAAGTGTCATGGTGAAGTACACGATATGATAGGACGCTTTACTTGCATGTGATCGTAGGTGAAGTCAAGGCTCCTCAAGTGTCATGGTGAAGTACACGATGTGAGAGGACGCTTTAGTTGCATGTGATCGTAGGTGAAGTCAAGGCTCCTTAAGTGTCATGGTGAAGTACACGATGTGAAAGGACGCTTATTTGCATGTGATCGTAGGTGATTTCAAGGCTCTTCAAGTTGTCATGGTGAAGGTGATTTCATGGCTCCTCAAGTGTCACGTTGAAGCACCTTCAGAATTTGAGAGGACGCTTTAGTTGCATGTGATCGTAGGTGATTTCAAGGTCCTTCAAGTTGTCATGTTGAAGTACACGATGAAGGATAACTCTTTAGTTGCATGTGATCGCAGGTGTATCTGAAGGATCTTCAAATGATGACGTATGACGAGGATGAAGATACTTTATTTGTATTTGCATGTAAGCAGATCTGAAGTCTTCAAGGGTCATATTGACTTATGAGAGAAGTGCCACGTGAATGAAAATTAAAAGTTTATCAGCCATCAGAGTCATAAATAAATACCGAGAGATCAGTAAAATATAGATACGTAGTTAAAGGTTTTTATATTTATGACCATAATTTGATTTGATCAGTTATATCGTTTCATTTCTTGCATGGAATAAAAAAACTCTTGCTATCTTGGTCTGCAAGGCCTTACAGTCTAGGATGTATAGCAAAGCCGCTTCATACAAATTTGTTACACTCTGCAAATGCAATCGTTCATCAACCATAACTTTTATCTTTGACTTCTGAGGGATACAACAAGACCATTATCACAGCACGAAAAGGCTTCGACGAAAAACTCTAGATACTAGTGTCGATTATTTGCTTGTTTCAATAGTCTTACTTTTACCATAAATTATCCCTATCAGATATCAAAGACTATAAATTAGGCACATAACGTAAACGTGTCTCATTAAGCGAGAACGTGTTTAGTGAGCGGAGGAAAACACTGTAATAATTCCGATGCTATTTTATTATAATGTTAAAGTGTCTTAACGAGACTCGCACTGACGGGAAGATCATCTGACACCATTTACGTTCTGTGATGAGAACTGTGTATTAGTGAAACCAAATATTATAGATCTACAGTTCTATAATTTTTGGTTAAACCATTCTAAGCTAAACAATGATTGTTAAGATTAGCTTCCAGAAAACCATTAGAGTCTTCCTCTATGAGTGAATCCCGATCCGAGGCAATATGAAGTAAGCAGTCGTACGTGTCTTTAGAAAAACGTGGCAGTGTCTTTAGAAATTTGAGCAGTGGCTAGGAGTTACTCAACTACCAAATCCTTAGGATGTACAGAACAGAGATTGTAAACCCCACAAATGATTCCTGTTAGACATTGTGCATTTACATATATCCAGAATAGTTTTAAGATGTTCATTATCAGATAGAGTGACTTTTATGAGTTTGCCTTTCGAATCATTCGGTGTTATTATAATTATTTTTTATCAACATTGTCGTTTATATTTATGTATGATATTAAAAAATACGTTCGCTACTTCACACGGGGTTAAACATACGAGTGAACTTTACTCGGCGAGAAGCCAGCCAGTCGGATCTTGAACCTTGGACATCGTTGTCTGTATTAGGCAATGAGCACCGAGCTGACGACTCTTAGTAGCCCGACATTTATTATGTATGCAACAGTGTTGCATTGTCTTCTAGGACCATGATCATCCTCTAAGGGATTGTCTGTACGTATGTTCTTCTCGGCCAAGTTTGGAACAAGAACCTGCTGCATTATTATTTTGTTCCCACTCAATTGCACGCAGCCTTTTCAATCTAAGGAGAACTAAAGAGGGCGGTCACTTTCACTTCGTTCCTGAGATGGAGAGGAACTCCACTGTGACTCCAAATGAGTATTTAGTTGCTAAACGTCAAGAGGTACACAGAACGTGATGTGAGATTATTACCTGTCAGCACATTAATCAATTGAAAACTGACGTCCTAGGATTTCTAACCTAACCTATTTTCTTAAATGTTGATTTTTTTCATTTCATTTCTTTCATTCTTGATTAGTGTGGGGGTGTTATTAGAGTAAGATGTCCAGAGCATGTCTGTTGATAACAATGTAGATTCAGGATTGAATATTCCATCCACAATTAATTACAAAATTCAAATCATCGTCGATGCTTCAAATTTTAGAACAAAGCCAATTGGAAATATATCTATTATCTTTAATTTTGTAATTTTCATGACAACAAAGTCATACGTGCTCTAGAAGTGTTTATGACATTTTTTTTTATATAAACTTAGGATATATTCTGTAACTCACCTCCAAAGAAATTTTATTTTGAATTAACACTACTCGCCCCATGAATCTACTCTCATCATTTTGACTACGATAGCTGTTAAATTCTTAACTAAATATGCACACATCCATGCAAATATAAAAAATAAACTGACTGCATAGATTTAAAAAAAAAACTCTGAATACAAAGTTTTTGTAAATTTTACTTACTATTAACTGTTCTATTGACTGGTCTCTCAGCCATACATTGTATTATTCACCAAGAACCTCCATTAGTGGATTATTATGAATTAAGTTATTCCTGGTAATTTAAGAGCATTAACTGCTGCATTTAAGCAAATTATTCTTGATTTCTACTTCTGACGTATTTATAGTACTTTGTATCTGATGTAGTTTTATCATTTGCTTCGTTTCTGGGTGGGTCTCCAAGCATGCTTAGCCTTCCCTCCATCACATAAATTATAAAAGCTTAGCCTGCTGCCATTATCCAAGACGTTTTATCGTAGAGAATTATCGTTTTAATTAATTCCACGTTAAGAGGATGCAAAGTAGTGCAGATATCTCAGAGTTGGCTGAAACGACATTAAAATTTAACAGTGAAACCAGCTTTTGTGATTTTTTTCAGCTGTTTCAAATAAGTTATCCTATATATTGAAACAATCGGGTCATTTAGTCACTTTCTAAACTTATTTCTTGACAGATTTTGATGAAATGTATTTATTCAAAAGATAATTTTGATTTAAAGTCGTAATGGAGCTAGATTTGTTGAGATCCCCATAGTCTTTTGCCCTACATGGTGTCAAAGTTGCATTGTTATTCTTATGGAGATTAATTTTAATTGACCAGATAGCGGCATAAACAAAACGTTAGCTGGTCCAAATAATTTGTTAGGTTAAACATAGAGAGCAGCATAGTAAAATATCAAGTTAATTATAAAAAAGCGAATACATGTCTGACTGTGTGTATGTTATCATCAGCTGTTAAATAAAATGAAAAATATTTGAATTAGGCTTAGTAACAAAATTTGTTGTTTATAATTAGTATACTATAAATAGAGTGCAAATCAAGTGCAGTGAGTGAGCTACTGTAAATTAATTTAAATAATATGATTTTACATAATACAGTTTAATTACTAATATTGAAGTTAAAAGTTACATGCCGAGGCCGAAGGCCGAGGTTTATGGGCTGTTTCCACCCCTTAGGAATGGAATTTCAGGAAATTCTTTCTTAGTGGGTTTCCAATTTACAAATGCTAAATTACCTCTTCATCAAAATTTGTTCAGTCGTTCCGAAGATTTCATTATGAGCACATAATTTTTTTGGATTTTATGCTTTAAGATAGTTTAAGATTAAATTTATTTATAAGGAACTAGAGGAC
Organism: Stictocephala bisonia; assembly: GCA_035578905.1. Classification (NCBI taxonomy): domain Eukaryota; kingdom Metazoa; phylum Arthropoda; class Insecta; order Hemiptera; family Membracidae; genus Stictocephala; species Stictocephala bisonia. The sequence continues at coordinate 5,545,262 of JAQJVL010000009.1, read as the reverse complement.
ACCCATGCACGCTTGCGTGCCAACCCCGATTATCGCTGGGCTCGATACACCTCGGCCTTCGGCCTCGACATGTGACTTTTAACCACAAATAATATTTGACTAACAGTATGACGTGAAATCACAATTTATTTACAGTATTTCACTCACATTACTTGCGTTGCTAACTGTTTATTAATATAAATACCCAATGGTATTACCCTTATAAAATCAATGGTATTACTTAGACTTTTTCAAACATGTTTATTCCTTTTGTTTTTTTATAACAGATTAAGATTAAACTTAATGTGTCAATAGGGTAATGTCAAATATACAAAATAAACATTTTAATTTATTTACATAACAACTGTTATTCATTTACTAAACTCAACCTAATGTTATTCATATAGAAAAAATGTAATTTTGAGGGGCTGTGTGTACCCCTTAGGAATGGAATTTCGAAAATCTTTTCTTAGTGGGTCCCTTCGATACGAAAGATGACTTCTTTGAAAATGTCGTGTAAATTCGTTCAGTGGTTTTTGAGATTTTGTGATGAGTGAGTGAGTCAGTCAGTCAGTGGTATTTGGCTTTTATATATTAAATCTTGATAAAAACCGTCAACTTCTGTACATATTAATGTAATTAAGCTCTCGTAAATGTGAAATTTGTTTATGTGTGACCTTGAGATGTAACCCGTAGATTGGTGGGAGGGCCTCTACAAGTCGCTTTAGTAACTCTCAATAAACAAGCCCCAGGCCTTGTTCATTAGGCCTTCAGGAGCCGATAAGCTTCAGCCCGCCCCAAACCTGCGTCAATAAATATCTATCAGTCAAGACCCGCCCCTCCATCGGCCCATCATCGTAGGCGGCAATCTACGTACAGCTACAAGTGTAAACAGTCGTCATTGTGAGAGGTTGTACAAGTTGATTATTGTTGGATTTCATCAGTAATTTGTGTTACATATGAAATCCGTAACACAAATTACTACAGGTACATGTAGGTAAGTTGATGCTTAGAAAGTGACCTACTGAAAGTACCTGTGCGCAAGAGATGCACTGAGTGATGGAAGTGGGATAGAGAACTACTCTTCTCCCTCCACAAGACACGCGGACAGGCATGAAGTCGTCCGAAAGGGTACCGGCGGTTGTTTGACAGTAATACGTCAAACAATTTTGTTGATTTTTAGGCTACAGTTAACTTCTGTTTGTATAGTGTAAAAGTTATGGTGGTAGGGGTAACAACATTAAATACAAGCTAGGGGATACCTCTGCACGCTTTACGTGTCAACTCTGATGTGACTTTTGACTACGAATAATTAGTGGGTAAACTACATTAAGTAAAATCATAATACCGGTAAGTAAATTTATTTCTAGTTGCTCACTCATTGCACTTGACTTCCAACCTATTTACAGTTTGAGAACGAGTGTAAACCAACCAGAAAATGTACTTTGAGGACGTCCTGTGCTCTTCAGGGTATAAATATTGAAAGATTGAGATCTTATTGCACAACTACGAATAGGGGTAACTCTGTTGACACCTCAATCGTTAAAATTGATAAAGAAATAAGGGACGAGTTACAATGGAAAAAATGGCTTCCCGTATTTTATGTAAGGATATAATTTTTACATTGAGACATTAAATGTTATGCTCCTCACTATTTACATTGCTTTAAAACTTGTTTACTTCTGCTATTTTTTTGTTAAATTAATAACAAATTAGGCCTATATGAAATGTAAAAAAGGTTTTCATTTACCATTTAAAAAGTACAATAATTCATTGCAAAATTTTAGATTAAAAAAAGTTTTATACTTGGATTCCTATATTTTATTATGCATTATTACCTACGTTTATTCAGCATACTTTTGGTTGCGATCTGTTTCTTTCTTCTCTGTGGTTAATAGCAAAAATATGCATTATTACCTACGTTTTTTCAGCATACTTTTGGTTGCGATCTGTTTCTTTCTTCTCTGTGGTTAATAGCAAAAATATGCATTATTACCTACGTTTATTCGGCATACTTTTGGTTGCGATCTGTTTCTTTCTTCTCTGTGGTTAATAGCAAAAATATGCATTATTACCTACGTTTATTCGGCATACTTTTGGTTGCTATCTGTTTCTTTCTTCTCTGTGGTTAATAGCAAAAGTAAACTAGTTTTAAAGCATCAACAAATTTAATGTCTCACTGCAAAAATATTATCCTCATATAAAATACGTGAAGCCATTTTTTTCTTGTACGTTTTTTATGTATTTGTCTAATCTATTTTAATATTTATCTTCTCATTTCTAATGAACAATTGTTCATTCACAATAAACTCCCTAATTTAATCCCAAAATTATTCTTCAAGTCCAAATTTAAAAATTTTGGTTTTTTAAAATACTTTTTCCTCATGGTGTAAGTACAGTGTCTTACTTCCATAATAAATCACGTTTCATGTAAAAATTTTCCATAACGATCCTTAAACAATTCCTTCCTTAATGATACTTTTAACAGGCCTTTTGAAGTTACATTTGTGATTGGTAGTTATGTTTTTCGATTTTTACATATTCTATTATTAAGATTCTCAAGTTCACTTGATCTATTTTGTTATTTTTAACTCATACGATTTTTCCTTCATTTCTTTCTAAAGTCATAAAATGTCTCTTCACTTTATACATGCTGATGTCTTTTAATTTATACACTTTGTTACTTAATAATGTTATTCATGTAAATACAAATTCATCAGCTGTTATGTGTTGAAAATTACTATTAAATGGTTCTATATTGAAACAACACTCATGTATTGTTTTATTTAATTGTTCAACTAATTAATTAACATATTACATGCCATATTTCATAAAACCCGTACATACCAGCAAATTCATGTGGTCTTCCTCCAATACTACTAACGTGTCGTCAAATTCATGTGGTCTTCCTCCAATACTACTAACGTGTCGTCAAATTCATGTGGTCTTCCTCCAATACTACTAACGTGTCGTCGGATTATCTCAGTCAGTTCTTCAACGTCTAGAGGATCTTATCTTAAAGATTCAGTTCTTCTACGTCTAACTCTTTTTCTATCTAATAATTCAGTGACCGGTCTTTCTTTGTATGGTTTCTGTGAAGTTTGATGCAGATCCGTCCACAGGGTTCCGCCCCACGGGCTCCTAAAGATCCCATGTTATTCAAATGGAGAATCTGAATTGTTTACAAAAAACATATGACTGTGTGGTTTAATGTAGTTTCACATGCCATAAGCAGATTGAAGTTCTCACAACAACAGTATTGTATATGTTTTGATTTATTGTAGTTCTACATTTCACCTTGAGAGTGTAGCACACACTACTTTTACTTGATTGGGTGATCTGTATTTGGTGTTAACCTTTTTTCCTCGGTAATTAAAACATGTGGTGAAACGTGAAAATAAAAAATAAATAATTATTTGTTTTGCAGTTTACTTTTTATGACATGCCTCCTAAAAAGGTATTTTTTTAAATTTATAGTTCATAGAATACTGCTTAAGAGTCCTGGTAAGGTCGTAGATCGATCTTAATCACGAGGCGACATGCCAAGATCCAAAAATGGGACTGTAGCAGAGTGTCTTGGTGAGTCCGATATCATAAAAGGAAAGACAGCGTTCTTTCCAATCCACAACATCATCCCTCTTTCTATTTCTTTATCAGTCAGCTGTTTTTTGTTATTGCTTTACTTTTATAGTAAATATAAACCTCTAATCATTTTTTGTTCTTTATAATTCCCTTCCCATCTCTTCGATATTTCCATTAACAACTACTTTTCTCATCACGGACCTTTTTCAAATCTTTTAAAAACCAATACGTTACTCTCCTTTTTTTGGAATAATACTTCCAATTGATTATTTTTGTATATCCTATTGCATATCTTGAAACAACTTCTTTATAAACTCTAAATTTTCTTTCCCAGTATTTTTAGTTGTTGTCATTTTATTTAATTTCTCTCATTTCTACAGAACACGTTACAATCTTTTTACACTCCAAACTCACATTCAATTATTTTCAACTTTACACCTAGAAGTTTATTTTCTAAGTTACAGAAATTAAAATAGTATTTGCGTTACTTGTTGAATTTCGAACATTCATTTAACATCAGCTGATTATCACTAAAAAAATTCTTTTGTTTTTAAATAATGTGAAGTCATTCTTAGGTTTATTTTTTTACTAATGCTCACAATTCTCTTCCAACCCATTATCATTTGAATTTTGAATTTCCTTCTTAGCTCATTATCATATTGGCAGAGCTCTTTCTTTTTTCGACTCTCACATTCAATTGTCAACAGTTACTGTAATTAAACAATGTTCTTGTCCCATCTAACATTAATCCCTGAATCTATTCTTGAAGTGCCATCAAGTTATTATTCATATTTTCTCTTCTTAAATTTATAACTTATTCGTTATTTTATCAATAATTGTCATCTATACTACCTTTATTTTAAATGCAACATTTCTTTTATTACTTTTTTCACGCTATTTTGTTGTAATTAATTTGTACCATGTCTTATTTAATTAAAAGATATGAGAATTACATAAAATTGCCGAAAGTAATGTATAACAAGAGAATGCTAAATGCGAATGGCATAGCATCCTTTAACAAGATTACCATTCGCTCCAGGACAACCTTTCGCAATTTTATGTATAATCTAAGATAATTTAGTTATTAAAATTGTATGAAATACAGGGTGATTCTTTTAAAGCGCGACCCATGATTTGAAATGGGTTGAATTTCAATATAACAATGTACACGCAATTAACAATACATATAGTTAATACAATGGGTTCAGAACACTGTTCGAATGCATCTTGGCATAAAACAAACGATTTTGTTTTTAAATATTCCTTCACAATAATCACCATCTGGACTTTGCTCAAGACCAAGTTTCTAACACCAACTTAATGATATTGTACGAAACCCAAATAAAGTGAACAACAACGCAACAATGTAAATCAGCTGATAGCCAAGGAAGACCAGGGCTACCAACTTATGAACTTGTAATTAGCTTAAAACTTCATTTTCTGTATTTGTAAATAGGGCTGCGTTTAAAAAAAACACCCTGTATATACAAGTTAAGTCGTGTTTTTTTACATAATAAAAGTGGTTAAAATTTGTTTATAATGGAGTGACCAATATTTAAGAAATAATAATTTCTTAAATAATTTACCTCAATAATTTAGGTTTACACTTGTTATATGTCAGAACACTTTGATTACCCCAAAACAAATACAGGTTAACTTTTTATATTTAATCAAATTTTAATATATAAGTTTCTTTACATTTTCGGTAAAATTGCTTAAAGTAAAATTTAAATTGTATTGCTAGTTTTTAAGTTATATGAATTAATTATTTTTAAACTATACTGTTTTGAAAGGGAAAATGATTTTTTGTTGTCATTTCTTTTTATATTTATCCATGATAACTATCCTAACCCATTTCCCAATTTTAAATTTATTTAATTAAACATTTGTTCAGCTATTTTAATTTAAAAATCTACATACAGAATTAGTTATAAATCATAGTGAAAGAGGATATTTACTCATATGATATTTGTTACCTTTTTTTCTATTATAATTCCTAAAAGTTGCATCCACTTTTGCCGAACCACCCTGTTTTAAAATTCATGAGTACCATCTTTTAATTTATTTTCGATAAAACATTTTTTCCTTCTTCCTTATTTTCCCCTCCTTCTCATAACGGTTATATAGTCATGCACTCTTTATGATTTATTCTTTTTTTCCATATTATTGTTCTACTTATAATAAAGTTTTTTCGTAGGCAAATACTTGTATAAAACAACATTCTTTCTCCCCACCGTTATTTTGATTTACATGTAAGCCTTTTTCTAGACATTTTCATCTTCAGACCAACACAGTTTCCCTTAATCTGATTTCTGTATGAATAAAATCATTGTTACTCTATATTTTCATTTTAGTCTTTTCAAGTCATCTAACTTCACTCTTTCTCAAAATGATTATAACGTTTTTATCATAATTTTCTACTTACACTTTAAATATATCTGTCCATTGCTTTGTCATTATATATAATGTTCAAAATTTTAAATGTACTCAGTTCTTTCATTTTGTCCATCTGTCTGTAATCTGTTACATTTTGCCTTTAATACTCCCAGGGATAATATTAAGAAACTACTATACCTTATATGTCTCATTAAGACTGATATTTTTTTTAAAGATAATTATTGTTAATATTTTTTTTATTTATGTATTACATTAGTATTACTTACGTAAAATAGAATAATACCTTCAGATTAATTTGTAATGCAAATATATATTGTGGTTACATTATATATTTCTGCCAGTAAATGAGTATTTTGAAGAACCTCCTCCGTGTACAGCACGCCACCGAATGTACGGAATTTGCATTAATTCTAAGCTATTTTGAAAATAAATCTCACAATAATAATCGCCTGTGAGAACGCCTTCAAATCAAGTATCGATGCAATACCCGCTATACATTACTGTACCACCAAATGCGTAGGCAATTCATGAAGGCGCTTTACGTATGAATAATTGCTACTGTCATTTGTGGTTTGTTTGAATGTAGTTTTACATAAATACGTAGAATGTTTTAGTATGAGTAGTATTTTTACATTGCTACTCCCCCTTCTCTTGTCATTTGAGTAGCATTACTCGTCCAGGCGTGATCTACAAGTAGTGTTGTTTTAAGGGAAAGCCCGACGTCATCACTTAGATAGACGAAATCTATTAAACAAAGTTTTGTTCAGCAATATTTTTCATATCTAATGTTCAATAATGTTATTTTATAAAAATAATGTAAAATGTTTTTATGACGTATATTATCAGTGTTAGTCATTTATGTTGGCAAATATAACGTGCTTTTAAATTGCAGATATTGTTATAAATGTCCCAGACTTATATGCTCAATAAAAAGAAGTGGGACATCTTTTAAATATTTTTAATACATACAAAATAATACTTATTCCCTTATTTATAAATGTAATTTATCTTCAAAAGCATAAAATGTTGATTTTTAAATAATACTTCTTTCATGTTTTTGAACGCGAATTTATTTATTAAATTCTAATTAACTACAGTGTTAGTATTTTGATCAACTGCTATGTTGTCCTTACAAGTTAGATAAAATTTTTAATATTTATTTTTTTATAAACCGATTTTTTAAATAGTAGGCAGGGGCATAACATGATTAGTTTAATTGTTACTACTTCATTCTAATTGCTTTTTCTTTTTTGGCTTGAGAAAAAATTGATTTTCCACTAATCTCCCAAATAAAAAAATAAGCAAATTATCACATCCTGAGAATATTTTAACGAACAATAGTAAGCAGATAGTGTTAAATGGCATTACTCTGTTATTATTTATCAACTTAATGTAAATCATAACATATATATTATTTGATATATATATATATATATATATATCAAAATAATATAATAAAAATAAATAACTATTTCAACCAAATCATAAACCACTCAATTAATTATTTATAAAATAATAACAATTCTTATGGCCCTAATCTGGGTAAAAACTAAAATTAAAGAGTTTGTAAAACTAAGTGTAAATTTTTTTAGTTAATGTATCTTTAAAGATATGCTGTTTTTAAAAAAATCAATCACTATCCGACCGAAAACAATACCCACATATTACAGTGCTGTAAAAGATGATAATAAATTAAGTTCCAACGATTGTACACGATAAATATTAATCTATATTTTATTGTATTGGTAACAGCACGACTGCCTAGTTGTTAGAAATTCACGTTTAACTTAACTCTTGGTAGCAAAATTGAAGCAAAATAAGTACAATACGTGTTTTCCAATAGTCAAAAAAGCGAACGACCACTCTGTTTCGTAAATTTAATTAATTGCTTATACATTTTTTCATTTTCCTTCGTACATTATATTATAACTATTGTAGATTTATTTTCTAATAAACTAAAATTGATGCCACGAATTAAAATATTCAATTTGCATATGGACTGTTACACTCACTTACTTTGATACAAAACATTTTAACAAAACGCGTACAAAACCTTTTTTATAAAGAGGAATAACATTAAAAATTCCATACACCAAGGAGGGTGTGTGTAGCCAAGAAGCGTGTTGTTTCTCTATTTTCACCCATAAAACCACAACACTCTTAAATCCAAGGTACTTTGTAAGCTGTTTAGTTTTAACGTTTTCTGTTTTTGTACTAACGTGAAATTCTACATAATTTATTTTTTAACTACAAAAACTTATGACTAAACTTCCAACAAGATTCGATAATTTACCAGGTAGTTTCACGAACTCCTCAGGACTAAAGCACGTTTTTCTCAGCCATAATCTTAGATAATTATTTATATATATATATATATATAACTGAGTTAGTATATAATTATCAATACTTCAACACCGATCTGTGACGAAATAATTTCAAACCATTGGTCTGAAAATGTCTGGAAGTTCGAAAGCATATGACAGGAGATTAAATGTCGTCATATAATTTACAATTTATGGAATATTTTTTAGTAGACCGCATTATACAAAATTCATACAGTGCAAAACAAAACGCATTTATGCATCTATATAAAAAAGGACAGTTTATATAGCAGCTTTTTCGGGAAAATAATCCTTCTATGGTAAATATCACAGAAAGACGGTGGTACTCTGATGAAATATCACTGGATACTTGTGTGGAAGAAGTCGTTTGGGTCTACCCATGGTGTAGTCAGGGATGGCAAATATTTTCAACTTATCGATATATTGTAAGCCAATTACCGATATAACACCTGGGACACCTGGGAGTGAGAAGCACAGCAAAAAATTGGTTTCAAAGCTATTTAGAAGGAAGACAACAACTCATTGAACTGAAGCATACACACAGAGGAATCACACAAGAAATACGATCAACGCCTCTCCCAGTTCAAAGAGGCGTGCCTCAAGGATCAGTTTTAGGTCCAGTACTCTTCATCTTGTTTGTAAATGATCTGCCTCACTTTATGGGAGAATCCTGCTTACCCCTCATGTACGCGGACGATACAACCCTGCTACTCAAAGGAGAAACTGCAGATGACCTGGCAGTATCATCCTATGTCGCTCTCAACATGGCCTACCAATATTGCAATGGAAATGACCTAGTTGCAAACCCAACCAAAACCAGCCAGATAGCATTTGGAAGAAGAGCGACTGAAGTTCAAGCCATCCCAGACCTGCGAATGGAGAAACATGTCAAGTTTCTAGGCATGACTATAGACGAAAACATCACCTGGACCCCACACATAGACATTCTGAGTAAAAAGCTAAATACTAGCCTATTCATGATAAAACAAATAAAATCCCTCAGCAATGCAGAAACTGCTAAAACAGCTTATTTCTCTTTGTTTGAATCCCACCTACGATATGGTCTTTCTGTATGGGGCAGTACATCAAAAGTCAACCTGAAAAGAATCCTGACGCTCCAAAAGAATTGCATCAGAGTCCTGGCTGGCCTGCACCACCTGGATAGCTGCAGGGATGCTTACAGAGAACAGAAAATCATGACTATAGTCTCCCTATACATCGAAGAAGTAGTGATGTATGTGGATGGAAAAGTTCTTAAAAGGAACAAGGACACTCACCATCACAACACCAGAAATGGTGAGTTATACATTCTACCAATACACCACCTAAAGCTGTTCGAAACTAAACCATCCTACATTGGCAGAAAACTTCACAACTCACTACCTCAAGAGATGCACACCAAAAGAGGGAACTCACTGAGATCAGCACTGAAGGCATGGCTCCTGGACCGACCATTTTACTCACTCGAAGAATTCTTCAATGAAACTCATATCCAAAATTGATCACAAATTGTAATCTTGCACTATTGTAATCTGACACTATTTGTAATCTCAATGATTGTGAATAAAGATGATTCTGATTCTGATATAACGATTATATCGAAAGAAAAATATCGATATATCGGATAACCGACATATCGATATTTTAAATGATTTATCTGTTTGAAACTATGCACTAACTCTTATGCTATGATCGAAAATATACTCATGTTTTGCTGTCACTATTTAGAATAGCCTTCTGAATATAAAAATTAAATAAATTTATACGAAACTAGCTATGGTCTGTGGGTTGAATGAAAAAATTCAGAATAATAATAAATATACTTATGTTAATTGTGTTAAGAAATTAAATAATAATATTATTATTTTTCTTGTTTTGTATAGAATAAATACTATTAGGCTTCTTATAAACACTAAACGTCTATATACGTTTGAATACAAAAAACTATATTTTAGAGCGTTAACCTCACGTACAAAAACTAAATAATGTTACTTTATTATTTTTTGTATAGTGATGATTTTGAGGAGAGAGAATAACGTCAATTAGTGATTGATATATCGGACTAAAATATCGATATGGGCGATATTATCGAGAAAAAAATCGATACTAATATATCGATACATATTTATCGATATTTACGATATATCATTGACATCCCTACCCGTGACCCTTGCACTCAAGGACTCGCGCCGCGGGGCGCTCAGGAAACCGGTTGGCTGTCTTCTTAACCGCAACTTGTTTTGGAAGGTTTTGTCTTTTTAATCACCGTCCATAAACCTGTTGAACAAATTCCTCATGTTCAACGGCTAGATTATTTGCATGAATTCCGCTCCAAATATTTATAAGGGAGTTTAAAACATGATAGAATCGTCTAACGAAGTCACTATAATGAAGTACACAGCTATATCAGATATATTAGTAGTTTATTTATACATTGCATTCACAACCAATTGTACACGCATCATGCTGTGATGGTAATTTCTCTACAGTACTTTTTTTTGTATAAGTCTTTTTCATGCATTTAGAGGTTTTAAAAAACACCGCTGATATATTGTGTGTATGTAATTAAACATAAAATGTAAATCACCATCATTCTAAACGGACCAAATTCCGTTTAGGAACAATAAATAACCATAACACAATACTCTATCCATGTTATCATCACAACTTAATAAAATCTGCAATATAATCTTCAATAGACTTTTTTAATGTAAGGTTGCTGAAGTGTATTTATCTCAGCATAGTGATAGGCTATACTAGAAGATATACGATAGTTTATTTGATATAGTTTTACGGAAAGGTAAAATTATATTGCATAATTGTTGAATCCCAACATACAAGAAAAGTATGATATTGTATATGATTTTCACAAAATGTAATGGTACAATATGAAAGTTGCATATGTTTGATGTACTTTTATTTTTTAATAAAGTAGGATTGCAAGCATGATAGTAAGTGAGATGTGTGTAGTGTCCTCGAAATGCAACGTGTAATAACAAAATGTTGTGTATTTACAAAATGTATGGTATAATAGTGTAATAAAAAGACATTAAAGATTATACGTTTGCAAAATTTATTATCTAATCGATATCATCATGGTTGATTAGGGGGGATGTATGGTAGTATCAAAGTCAATTTTCTCCTCCCTCTTACTCACGTTGGCAGCACTGATACAGAACGTCACGGATGACGGCGTGGCGCCCTTTTACGTCACAGCCCCCCTCTATAACGCCGCCGGTGTAAGCGAGACACATGGTTGGCGAGGCGCGGGTCGGTGAGCCAGTGCGGTCCTGGTGCCGCGGTTCGGTTTGTTTACAAGCGATGTCGGCCTTTCGTGTAGTGTCTGTGTCATGTGATTCAGTGCTGTGAAACAGGTTTCCGATATTCAGTTGGGAGAGTCGAGGTCAGTTGGTTTTTATCGCCGCTTGTTACCCACGTCTGCTCAGATTAGGCCACCCATCAATAACCAACCACCACTAATATCGTATCTGTAAGACTGAGTCGAACCGAAAAATTAGGCTATAGTGAACAGGCTTATTAGACGAAGTAAATACGTGTTTGATAGCTGAAAATATAACCGTTCTATTTCCATGCTTAGTTTGTAAATATCTAACTAGCTACTTCAATTATCTTTAGGCAGAAGATAAATGGTTCCAAAGAATTGGTACAAACGTTCCCTCATGTTAAACACTAAAAAAATCAAAACTTTGAAAATTACCAGTTTGATTCCCAAATATGTTTTTTTCCATAACTAAAAAACTATTCAAGTTAGAGACATACGGGTTTTACTAAAATATTTTAAGTTTACATCTATCCTGAAAACTTAATCAAAATCGTTAGAGCCGTTTTTGAGAAAATTACATTTTTGTATGTTTTTGACTATAAAAATTAAAAAAACAAAAATTTCAAAAAAAAGTGAAAAAAATGGTCTGGAGATATTGGCTAGATACATATACATACCGAATGTCATAAAAATTTATCCATCCGTTTGGTCTCCAGCGAACTGCACATACACACAGACAGACAAACATAAGGACAGACATCAACACTTTTTTTTTCGAAAATCCCACTTTGGGTTCAGGGCACCCTAAAATGGATTTTTAGACAACTTGTAAAAAATTTTTTTTGCGATCACAATACTTTCTCTATGTATACTGGAGAAAGTAAAACTAATTTAAATATGAAATATTTAATACATAAAATAATTTAGCTTTCATTGGCTACCACGCATATGGTTGGTTTCCTGCAGAACAACCACGGCAATATATCGTGAAGAACGCCTACTTTGAAAGTATATCAACGCCACTAACAATGTTATCGGGCAAACACAGTTACCTTGTTGTGTATTCACTCATAACATACGATGTCGTTAAAGTTCAGTCGCTGAACGTAATTTGCCTTGAACAGCAACGACAGCGTGGGAGTGACTCGTTACATTGTCACTGCGCTCATACGTTGTAACAGTAATGACTGTTATCAGACGTACAGTGATTCAAAAAGTCGTCCTAAGACGGGAGTGTTTCATGCAGTAACACATATTATTTATTTATTCCCTGTTTAGTGGCTCAACAATTTGTTTACAATACATTATTTACTCACATAGAACTGTGGGTAAACATAAAGTTTAAAGGTTATTCAAGACAGTCATATAGGCTAGATTTGAAGGTTATCTAAGGCAGTTTACGTTTGTAAGATGTACGTTTGAAGGTTATCTAAGGCAGTTTACGTTTGTAAGATGTACGTTTCAAGGTTATCTAAGACAGTTTACATTTTTAAGATGTACGTTTGAAGGTTATCTAAGACAGTGTACGTTTGTTAGATGTACGTTTGAAGGTTATCAAAGACTGTTTACGTTTGTAAGATGTACGTTTGAAGGTTATCAAAGACAGTGTACGTTTGTTAGATGTAAGTTTGGAGGTTATCCAAGACAGTTTATGTTTGTCAGATGTACGTTTGAAGGTTATCTAAGACAGTTTACATTTTTAAGATGTACGTTTGAAGGTTATCTAAGACAGTGTACGTTTGTTAGATGTACGTTTGAAGGTTATCAAAGACTGTTTACGTTTGTAAGATGTACGTTTGAAGGTTATCTAAGACAGTTTACGTTTGTAAGATGTACGTTTGAAGGTTATCTAAGACAGTTTACGTTTGTAAGATGTACGTTTGAAGGTTATCTAAGACAGTTTACATTTTTAAGATGTACGTTTGAAGGTTATCTAAGACAGTGTACGTTTGTTAGATATACGTTTGAAGGTTATCAAAGACTGTTTACGTTTGTAAGATGTACGTTTGAAGGTTATCAAAGACTGTTTACGTTTGTAAGATGTACGTTTGGAGGTTATCAAAGACTGTTTACGTTTGTAAGATGTACGTCTGAAGGTTATCTAAGACATTTTACGTTTGTAAGATGTACGTATGAAGGTTATCTAAGACAGTTTACGTTTGTAAGATGTACGTTTGAAGGTTATCAAAGATTGTTTACGTTTGTAAGATGTACGTCTGAAGGTTATCTAAGACAGTTTACGTTTGTAAGATGTACGTTTGAAGGTTATCTAAGACAGTTTACGTTTGTAGGATGTACGTCTGAAGGTTATCTAAGACAGTTTACGTTTGTAAGATGTACGTTTGAAGGTTATCTAAGACAATTTACGTTTGTAAGATGTACGTTTGAAGGTTATCAAAGACAGTTTACGTTTGTAAGATGTACGTCTGAAGGTTATCTAAGACAGTTTACGTTTGTAAGATGTACGTATGAAGGTTATCTAAGACAGTTTACGTTTGTAAGATGTACGTCTGAAGGTTATCTAAGACAGTTTACGTTTGTAAGGTGTACGTATGAAGGTTATCTAAGACAGTTTACGTTTGTAAGATGTACGTATGAAGGTTATCTAAGACAGTTTACGTTTGTAAGATGTACGTATGAAGGTTATCTAAGACAGTTTACGTTTGTAAGATGTACGTATGAAGGTTATCTAAGACAGTTTACGTTTGTAAGATGTACGTATGAAGGTTATCTAAGACAGTTTACGTTTGTAAGATGTACGTATGAAGGTTATCTAAGACAGTTTACGTTTGTAAGATGAAGGTTATCTAAGACAGTTTACGTTTGTAAGATGTACGTATGAAGGTTATCTAAGACAGTTTACGTTTGTAAGATGTACGTTTGAAGGTTATCAAAGATTGTTTACGTTTGTAAGATGTACGTTTGAAGGTTATCAAAGACTGTTTACGTTTGTAAGATGTACGTTTGAAGGTTATCTAAGACAGTTTACGTTTGTAAGATGTACGTTTGAAGGTTATCTAAGACAGTTTACGTTTGTAAGATGTACGTTTGAAGGTTATCTAAGACAGTTTACGTTTGTAAGATGTACGTCTGAAGGTTATCTAAGACAGTTTACGTTTGTAAGATGTACATCTAAAGGTTATCTAAGAGATTTGATGTTTATCATGTTAGCTGATGACTCAAATGATGTGATGAGAGGAAGTTTTAGCTAAGATAACGCCCCACTCGACAGAAAGTAGGTTTTTATTTTAGCTGTGTCACGGTTTGAGAGAACCGCAGTGAAATCTTGTTGTGTAGGATTGATGGTAGACAATTGATTGCTTCCTTCGTTGTTGCTTGTGTGGTCTTTCTTTGACAGGCGGATCATAAGTGGAAACCCTGCAAACCCGCAAAAAAACTTGTCGAGACATTTTATTATTTATGCTTTATTAACTGCTGTATTATTATTTATAATAGAAGTACACGGAACATCACTCATACTAGTCAAGACGTTTTCAGTTCTGCAAGAGCGCTAAAGACATCCAAATGACTTTTGTATAGACAATTATTGTTGATTATAATTTCTAAAATGTCAAAAAGACAAAGTAATAATGTGTTTGTTAGGCCTACTAATTATTTTATCAGTCTGATACTGTAAAAATTATATTTGTACTGTCCTGCTTACACGGGAGAAAGAGAAGAAACTATTTAATTGTGCATGGTAAACTTTAAACAATACTAGACATTTTTCAAACTAAGGCACATTCAATTAAATGTGTAATATATGCTTTCAGGTTGATTTAGTTCCCACTGAAAAGACGTAGAGAACGACCTGAACAAGCCTAATGATGAAAAAGGTTTTTTAATAATAGTGATCGATTAATTAATTAAATAAGGCGCTTCCCATAAAGCTAGACGCTTGATTTTGTATGTTGATTTTGAACTTTGGCTCAAGCTCTTAGCAAATCTAAACACTTTAAAATTTTTGAAATGCTAAAAAGCATTTTTAAATTATTGAATGCAGTTGGTTCACTCGTTCCGTATTCCTCCAAAGAAATCAAAAAATTCTTTTAGGTATGTTAATACATGCTTAATAGTTCGGAAAGAACGCTAGCAGATAGGAAGCATTTCAAGTAACGGACAGAAATGTAATGACGACTGGAGGATTACAGAACACGAAATGTAAGCGGACCCACTGTTCCAAGAAGTTATGCTAAACCAGAGGAACTGTGGATAGTGAGGTGGGCGGGAAAGTGGACCGCCCTGTAATTCCAGATGATGGCAAACCCATATAATTTCGATACTCTGTGCTACATAACCTCACAAGGCCATTGCGCATGTGACCTTCAGCTTCAGTGGACTTTGGTTAAACAACCGAAAATGGATGGAATTTTAATAATTACCTCTGAATAACTGAATAGTATCAAATGCTTAAAGATATTACATCTAAAACATTTGTCAATTCTTTATAAAGAAAACATCCTCATTAGTTTGTGAGTTAAGATAAAGCTTAGATAAGTACCGTAGTTGTAAACAAGCGCTAACTAGGAGTTGTCAACTTGTTAAGATTAAGTAATTGATTTGTTGTGTTGCTTTGCATCACGAGTAAAATATATATATTTCAAACATTTTTTTAGCTAGTATCCATACTACATTTTTAATCATCATCCGTTTGTCTTGTTTTAAACGAAATGTTAAATATAATCGAAAAGAGAATCAAACGAACATTTTATGTTTGAAATTAATGTTGGTAAACTGTGTGAATTAGGCAGGTGGCGTAGTCTGTTGGAACCATCGAGTAGTATACATCGATTCTTTACGGTATGTATTTTTTGTGATGGTGTTCATTATTGATTTATTAGCTACACATCACACAGTTTTTTAAAATTTTATATATCGGCTTTACAATTTGAAGCCATTTTCAAAAATTTAACAACACAAATAGTTTTGATTAAAAATAGAAATTAATTAGTAGATCATATAGTTCTTAAAATATTTAACATACGATTTGATCAATGAAAATAGTTGAATATATACTATATACATTTTGATAACAATTGTTTAGTCACTTATTAATTGGAAATTTACTAAGAAAAGTTAAACCATACAATAAAAATCAAGAAACCAAAAATGTTGTTTACAAAATTCCTTGTCAATGTGATTTAAATTAATTTCGACAAACATCTCGACCATTAAAAAATAGAACACATGAACATAAAAACAGCATAAAACATCAATTGGAAAACTATTATAAACTTTCAGATCATGTTTCACCTCATGGCAAAAGAGCATAAGGTGCAATGGACAGCAGTAAGCATAGTTTATAAAGAAAGTAAGTAGAAAGAAAGTACAATAAAAGAAGAAGCAGCATGTAGGGCTGTAGAAAGCTGCATTTCGCAACCGAGTGCCACCTTATGCTCAATATACCTGCCTATTATTAAATCAGAAGTATTAAATAAAATTCAAAATTAATAAGTGACTAAACAATTTTTATCAAAATATATACAGTATATATTGACCTATTTTCATTGATCAAATCATCTATTAAATATTTTGAGAAACATACGATCTACTAATTAATTAATATTTTT
The DNA here is from genome assembly GCA_035578905.1 of Stictocephala bisonia. Taxonomy (NCBI): domain Eukaryota; kingdom Metazoa; phylum Arthropoda; class Insecta; order Hemiptera; family Membracidae; genus Stictocephala; species Stictocephala bisonia. The sequence continues at coordinate 5,528,109 of JAQJVL010000009.1, read as the reverse complement.
ATTAAAGACTGTTTATGTTGTTAAATGTTTGAAAACGGCTTCAGATTGTAAAGCCAAAATATTACATTTAAAAAACTATGTGATGTGTAGCTAATTGACATAAATCAGTAGTACACATCGATTGTCGGAACGCTCTGCCATCGTAAGTGCGTAAGTGTGGCAGCGAACATTCACTTCAGTCGCAGAGTATATCAGAGGTGTTCGTCAGCCAGTTATTTAACACTGTTAGGACTAACATATCACGCCATTACATGGCACGACCATTAAAAAATACATTACATGTAGAGTTAAGGAATAGTACGCATCGTATCTTTTGTTTTAAGTGGTCCAATTTCGGCTTATCACAATCGGGGTTGTGGGTTATAAGTCACTAATCTCAACGAGGAAAAATATCGTTTGTAATTATTGTAACGTACAATGACCGCAATAAAACAATGTAATACGCAGTAACAATATAGTTGTGATTGTCTCAGTCATAACAATGTATAGCTAATTACTATGTAAAACGGCCACTGTGCCAATTATATGTAACAAGCCATTATCGTCCATTAAATTTAATTGTTTATATGAATGTTATCCTCATTTATGTACATGATATCCTTGATCACATTATTACTTGCTGCTTACTTATTATTATAGATATCTCATATAATAGGCAAATTTGCGCCCTTAATTTGACTACTTAGAGAGGTCCGCCACTATGTCTTGTAAACTGCATTAACATTGGACTAAACAATCCCTCCACAGCTAAAATTTGATACATAATTTTTATTTATTTATTTTTTATTTATTTATAAGACGCCGATCGTCAAGATATGGGCGAATATGGATTTCGAATGAGTATGATGAGTGTTGATGAGTGAATGTAGTCATTGTTACAAACTAAGACCGACTATTCCTTAGAAAGTGTAATTAATTAATAGCCCAATGACAAATGAACAGCCGGTGGTTATCAGCTGATCCTTCTCAAAATGTATTATGACTCTGATTGGGATCGAACTGACAACCTTTAGCACATGAAGCTGGGATTGAACCAACTACGCTACCGACTCAATAATACATAATACTCGGGTTTGAATGAGAAAACTACAATTAGACCGGATGGATTGTGACCTACATGTTATATTTGTCGCGTATAGGGGTTTGAACAGCGGAGGGGAATCGTACCACCACCCCGCCGCCGTACATGATAGGGTGACTAACTTCCACGGTCAACTTCCGCAACAGGGGTTAGCTGTAAAAAAATAACTTTAATGAACTACATTTTTTTACTGATTTATTTATTTTTACATAATTATTAAACATTTATTGTTACTATAAATTATTATTTGAATAATATTGTTGAATATTAAGAATTAGCGTATACATTAAACATTAGCATGACACAAAAGCTTGGCTAATTTGGTTTTAATTGCGAAATGTTTAAAGTAATTTATAAATGCCCCAGGGATCCGTCCTTGGTCCTACTCTCTTTATTATATTTATGAACAACCTTCCAACAAGTACTCAATTGTCTAAGCCTTGTCTGTATGCTGATGACACGTCCCTGTCATGGTCTGGTTCTACGGTGGAAAGTCTTGAAGATCAAATATTCATTGAATCGAATAGTTTACTTCAGTGGTTTGACAATAATCTTCTTTTCCTAAATACACTGAAAACTCAATTTCTAAACTTCCAAATTACAGATAGGTCATCCTCAACATCCAGTTTTTTGTTAGATGATACTCCAATTTACTCCACTCAAAAAACAAATTTTCTTGGTTTAATCTTGGATAATAAGCTGAATTTTCATTTACATATTAACCATGTTATGAATAAAATTAGTTCCGAAATATTCGCCCTTCGCACTTTGGCTAAATCATCAAATACAATGTCCTTCTAACAGCCTATTATGGACTGATTTTTTCCCCACCCTGTTTATGCATTGCCTATCTGTGCCTGGTTGTGAGAGTCAAAGAACCCTTTACATTTTTCGTCTTCAAAAGAAGGTGTTAAGGGTAATATTTTCTATTAACAGACTTCAATCCTGTAGAGAAATATTTAAATCTCGCAACATTCTGACGTTTCCATCTCTTTACATCTATGAAAGCCTATCATTTCTTAAACAAAATCTTTCAAAGTTCAGTAGTTCTCAAACACATAAATACGACCTCCGTCCTTCGCCCAACCTTCAAATACCAGCACATCGCACCGCTTTCTTCAGAAAACATCTCTTCAATGAAATAGCAATTTTCAACAAACTCCCAAAAACCATTCAAACCGAGTCAAACCACTTGAGCTTTAAAAAAAACTAAAATCCTTTTTGATTAATAAGTGTTTTTACAGCGTCTGGGAGTTCATGACTGACGGTGCTCAAGATTTTTGAAACACATAACAAGAGTTTAAATTTGAATTAAGTATTCATGATCATTTTCGAGTTATATATTATTATTATGTTGTTATTGTGTATTTTTTAATAGTGCAAAGTGATATAATTAATGCACAAATGTTGACAAGACTAATTCATGTAACATGTTGATTTTGGTAGAATAAAAGAGTTATTGAAACAGTATTTTAATTAGCATTACATAGGTCAGACTGTAAATTTTAGCAAAAGATATAAAAACCATGTCTCTGCTTTTAAAAATAAGAAACCTGAATGATCTAATGTAGCTAAACATCTTCTGAACTGTACTCACAGTTTGAATAAAATAGATGAAAATGTAGACTTTCTAAAAGTTTGTAAGAAGGGCCGTATTATGAATGCTTGGGAAGAGTTATTTATTTTTAAAGAAAAATGTAAGGATCGTGATAAATTAATGAATGAACAGGTTAATTTTGATTCCGAAATAGTTTTTAATAATATATTTTCAGGGAATAAAAGAAGAGCAGTAACATCCAATAGGAATTAACCAATAATATCACAGCAGCCGCCATTTTGACAATTCCAGCCAATGTGGTCACGTGATCATATGGCTATAAATTGAGTTGTTGAACACCATTTTTCATTTGTGAATCCCTTTGGTCTGAGGAAGGTGAGCGTGGTTCACCGAAATCGATCACCATAATATTCGTGCATTTCGTACTTGTATTGTAATATATTTGTGCATTTTGTGCTTATATTATAATACATTTTTGTTGTGTGACGTTTCCTTGTACTGTAGTCATTTATACTAACTCTTGACATGATTGCACTTCTTTTCACCCCCCCCCTCCCCCTAAAGTAGAATTATAGGGTTTTCTAGACAATAACATTTGTTATCGAGGTGAACGGCAGCAGGCTGTCCTTTTATATTGACGTGTGATGGTTTAGAGAGAACCACGGAGGGTTTGGTACTCAAGCGTAGAGAACCATCCGGTAACGAAGTAGAGGCTGCCGGCTATAACATATATAAACGATTGTCTGATTGATCACAGTTTCTCAGAAACTAGAAGGCTTTGGACCATCAAACTTCGCATTTGTATTCTTTATTGTCTCTAGATACGTAATAAAACAGAATTTTAACATACTTGATCTCAAAGACCTTAAGTAATGTAGATAACACATATCCCAATACCAGCCAATCAGAGCCTAGCGTAATAAATCTTTTCTCTCCAAGAGCTAACATATGATAGATAATAGTCTTGGTTATATATACCTACGATAGCTATCCCACCTATTAGGAATGTTGGTGCCAGTAGTTTGGTTAGTTAGTGAGGTCTGATACTACAGCTGGTTTAGACTGCAATACAGTTACATGGGACCTCACTTGCGATTCACAATGGAACACAAAAATAACTGATATTTTGAGACACAACATTTAACGTTAGCTGAGGAATCTATCTGAGTGCTTATAAAATCAATGATAATAATCATCTCGATACCATCCAATCAGTGGCTTTGATACCATTCGCCATCATCTACTTGGGTAGATATCAAAGGGGTTTTGGAGTTTGGGGAGAGCAGCTAGTATAGTATAATATTCTTACATTCTTACATATGAGACGCCGACACAACGTTGTTGGTATTTTAAGGCGAATATGAATGATTATATGAGTGTAGGATGAGTGTGGATGAGTGTAGTCTGGTTACTAACTGAGTTCAACTGTTCCTCAGAAAGGGCAATTTATTAATAGCCCAATAGCCAGGGCAACTAAGGGACCTACAGCATTACGTTGAATCCGAACCACGTAGTGCTGGTCTGATTTTCAGCTAATTGACAAGCCTGATACTCAGTTATATCCCCCACACAACATCCGCACAATGATTACCACCCAACATGGACACCCCAAACTTCTCTAGTAGTGTCCACGCCGATAGCAACCACTGAGCGGACGCCATGCCGGTATTAAGAGGATATTCCCTTTCCACTCGTATTTTCTTACCCTCTAGCAGTGTTGTATATAGAGCCTGTTCAAAGCTGTTAGGACGTTTTATGTCGCTCTTGCAATGTAGATATATATTTATATCGGTTTTTGCCCGCCACTCTGCCACCTCATAAATATCGTGTTACACTTGAAGTCCATTTTTATTAGCTATCAGATTTAACGTCGGTATCGTTACGTGTTGAAGTATTTTTCAAATCGGTTACAATAATGGTGTGATTTGATCTCGGCATACATCGTTGGCCACGCTACCTAATACACACCGTCACATACAACCAATCAGCTACTGTATCGTCATAGTTAAAATGTGGACCTAAGTAAACACATTAAACCGTTCCACGAGATAGTTCCGGGTACAATGCTAAACATTTGTTCAAAAACACGATTCGGACGCCGAACAAAACCTAATCTGTGGCAACCGACAACCTCGAAACGAAGTTCCTCGACAACTTTATTTTTGTTCATGAATAGTTTATTTATCAAATAGTCAAACAAATAAAAAAAACCAAATAAATAAATATTCTCGATGCATTGTTCAGATTTGTTAAATGAATACGATCCATTTATTGAGGAACTAATCCTAATAAAAAAATGTGTCTAAACTGAATTTTTGCTGTTTCTTTTTTGTGTTTAAGTTAAATAAGAAAAAGATATTTGATTTAAGTTGAACAAAGGTTTACTTCTAGTTAAATTGTCGATCTTGCTTTTAAATAGTACTTCATGTGCAATTAGTTGTGCTCAATGTTTTATGAAACAGTCAAATTATCAACTTAGATTATAAACAAAATTCGGTCGAGGATTGATCCCTGTGGGATCCCCTGATTCGGAAAACAATTCTCAACAAAATTTCTTTACTAAAATCGATGTGATATTACTATCTACTTTGCTATATCAGCTTTCGTGAACATAAAATTTAGAAAAACCACAGGCTATTTTTATGATATTCTTCCATATACAACGTTATTTTCTAATCAGTTATTTGTTACGCTTTACAATGGAAGATGGGAGGAGTTAAAACCGTAAGTAAACATGGCGTTTAGGTAGTTTGACGTCCTGGGCTAGACCTACGTAATCACTGAGCTTTTTCCAGTATTAGATTTTAAAATCGATTATTTAGTGAACTAATTGAATCGATTGGAGGAAAAAACAGCTCGATAGTTCATATCTAAGTGCTAGACATTCCAACTGGAGCTGTTGGAAACCAAGTAGTTCCAAGATTAGAAGGCTTGCACGAAAGTTTAGAAAGTTCCAAGACGAAGGCTATTTTCATTCTCCAAAAGAGAGCCATAAGAATTATATTTGGCTTGAAAAATTCCGAATCCTGTCGGGGTGTATTCAGAGAACACAATATTTTAACATTATTATCTCTATTCATTCTCGAATTCCTGATGTTTGTTAAAAGAAATCCACATATATTAAAAAAAAAAAAAAAAAACTAATCCGAGATTTACGTTTAGGAACAGCAACTCCCTTTCTCTTCCCAAACACAAAACTTTTTTCCAAAAACAAATGTTATATTCATCCACATTATTCTATAATAAGTTGCCAGTAAATATAAAAAGTATTGATTACTTGAATAAGTTTAAGAGAGCTGTAAAGAGTCTTCTTTTGACAAAGGAATATTATAGTGTAAACTGTTCTTCTTCTAGATAAATTTAATTGAGTCTAGTTTTAAATGTAAATTCAATGTAACGATGCATGTTCATGTTTTAATGACAATAAATGATTGAGTTCCAAGAGTGGCTGAAGCAAAGATTGTATTCCATTGTTAGTGGGTGGCAGATGACTGCGTCAATAATGAATTGAGTATGACCAGACCAGCTGGTGGACGGAATATAATGACAATGCATAGTATTTCGTGACTCGACAGTCGTCCGCTTTCTATTGAATCAGCTGGACTTTCACATAACACGTTGTCTGAATTTTGAGTCGCACTTGACGTGCCGCCATTAGTTTGGTGCCAGTTGATTAGTTCATCAATATTTAATTAATATCCTGAACCGTTTTGTTTTTACTTTCCTTGGAGAGGGGACCGTAGAACGTTTGGCACACATTTTTGGCCGATTTGGAATGGCACGATTGGCACAGTCATTAGAGGGGATTAAGAAGGGTCAACCTGTAAGTTTCAGAAAGGCACGATTGGCACACACCGCCCGGCCAGGTAGTAGCAGCCAGGTGGCCAGCGGGAAAATGGGAACTTTTTTGCCCCCGCAAATTCCCTGCTGTGGTGCTTATTGAAGTAAGCAACTAACCTAACCTAACCTAACCTAACCTAACCCAACCCAACCCAACCCAACCTAACCTAACCTAACCTAACCTAACCTAACGTGAGGTTTAAATTTAAAAATTTGTTATATCACGGGCAAATGACTGCCACGCAGAGTTGACGGGAATAATAAAATTCCCGTTTTCCCTCGTTCGATGGCGTCTACCTGGTCGAGCGACTGTGCCAATCCTGCCTTTTCCAAGCAGGCGAGTTGACCCTACTTATTCCGCTCTAATGATTGTGCCAATACTGCCATGGGCAGAAGGTCCAAAAATGTGTGCCAATCGTCCCGTCCCCGGAGAGGCCATCCGATATTTTTTAGCCTATAGACCTTTTTACACGTAAAATTCATCTGTATGGTAAAGAATCAGATGAATTAATCAGCCTGTATCTCCCTACTCTATAATTCCGCAAGCGATCAGTTTTTTTCGGGCTTGGAGGAAGATCATAAAGCTTGATTAGATTCATTTTAAAGCTTAAGAGCCAAGGATGGCGGGAAAAAATAACAAAAACCAAATATTTTACCTGGGCTCCGCCCCACTGGCTCTAAAAGATCTAGTGATTTTCAATCACTTCAGTGTTTTTATTGGTACATCTAACTGCTGCTCTTGCTGGTGTAAACATTGCGTGCTTTTAGTGTGGATTTAAAAGCAAGTGTAATCAACATAATAAGAAACAGCTGTACAAAAAAATTACATTCAACTGTTCTGTTGATTTTAATACTCTTCCTGCAGTTAATGAGGCCACAACCGAGGCCGATGGTCGAGGTAACAAGAGCGAAAGAGGGACTTGAGTTGGCACGCGAGGCGAGCAGGGACGTCTCCTATTTTTTTTTTATATTTTATTTTAACAATTGAATAAGAAGTTAGATGGCAAATAAGTATGATGGATTAAGCCAAATACCTTCTTTACTTGTGATATTTCAACAGACGTACTACTAGGTAGCCTAGTAGCCTACTAGTAGGTAGCCTACTTCACGCCTGTGTTGGAAATGTGCGAAGACCTTTATTCCAGGTGCTTCGGTCGAACACCGCTAATCCATTAGACGAGTTTTCAACTGTAGCCTACACCTGACTGCTGGCTTCAGATTACTCTCTATGAAGACTTTGGTGTGACAGTTTTATTTTGAGTTGAACATTCAAAAATACACACAATGTGTAATTGTTTAATATAGGTTTTGCGTTTACAAGACAAATTATTGTACTAATAAAAACATTTTTTAATAGTCTCAACTGCACTGAGTGATGTTAGATTACCATGGGGATGGTGGTTGGGCAACCATGAATTTTTCTTGTAAAAAAATTTATTTAAAATTAACATCCATTTAAATAGGGCATTTCTTATGTAAAATTGTTACGAATCGTTTAAAGCCGACAATTAAACTTTTTGTACTCTGCTTTAAAGGCGTCAGGACTTTGGTTACAGAGAGCGCTGGTTCGAAACTTCGAATCCGACCTAGACTGGAAGACATCAGTAATTTTCACCTTCTACTGTACTGGTTCTGTACTTAGTCTGTCTGAATAAGTTCCACGCACAGATCAATAGTCTATGATTAATGGTCAGAGTAAGGGTAAGAAGAAGATCGGCCTCTCCTTTTTATATAAAAAAATGAAAAAAAATACCGGCTGTTCATTTGACATTGGGCTATAAATTAATGACCCTTTCTAAGGAATAGTCGGCCTTAGTTTGTAACAATGGCTACATTGGCTCATTTACACTCATAACACTCATTCGAAATCCAAATTCGCCTATATCTTGACGATGAAATATAATGAAAAAAAAAATACATATATGTGTGTGTATATATATATATATATATACATAAATTTAGTGAGGCAAGTTAGGACTTTGAGCCTTAAAAATAAATAAAAAATATCAAATATGTTTGTGATGTATGAGACAATTTTTTTTGTTTGAATTTGTATTTTGTGTGAGTGACTATGTAGCATTCTTTATTTTTTCCTATTAATTATTTATATAAATATTTATTTAAGTTATTCACTATTCTAAAATTTAACTATTTCAGTACAATTTCTTTTATTTTGTTTAAACAATAAAATTATATTGTAAGTAAATAGTTTTTAACCAATGTTGTCATTGCTTTTGTCTGTAAATTAAAATCGAGAGCTGAACTGTACTCCCAGTATATTTTTAAAAAGCTACACTTTTTCTTGATATTAAACAAAAAAGTAAAATAAAAATGTAAATAATTATTTATTATTATTTATACACTTTACTATTTGCGCGTAAACACTTTACGCATACGACAGTTTGGGCAATTTGTCTCATTTATTGATATTTTTTTAACAATTACATTTTATATCATAGATGTAATTTTGTTGCAGAACCTATTATTTTAAAGTTAGCTGGGTCCTCAAAAGGGCCTTGTTTTAATGTGTGGCTGTCATAGCTGGAAGATCACAAATTTGAAACGGTCCAGCTACCACATTTTGTGCTCGTTTAGAACTAACCCGGGGGTAAAGATTTGCTTTGGACGCGAACAACATCAACCACCATTAATAAATAACATGACTCTTGGATATTGTTTCAAATATATTACAGCTTTTTTATTCATAAATGGTAGCTGACTACAAACCATACGCTAATTATAATCTTTTTCAGTGCGCCCTCGAAAATTTAATTTAAATTTCTTCTGATACAACATAAGTTACGTAATTTTTATAACAACTAAGATCTACGTAAGTATTCTAAATTCTCTGAATGACTAAACTATTATTCACTGGTATTTAATCTCTTGCCAACCGTAGATATTTTAGAAATTGTATTTATGCTTTGTACAGAGCTGCAACCCACGTATTGGGAGTGTTCCAACCTCAATTCTGTTGCAAGTGAAGGATGTCCGTTCAATTCACATTCTGTGCACGGTCGTGTCGCAACCGACTCTTGGTATTCCGGATATTACTTGTGCTGGATCTGAACAGAATAAATTAAATACATTTTTAATCATCATCAATTTGTTGCAAAATGTATTACACCTTTAACGAATTAGTTTCTGCGCTTTACGAATTAAGTCACTACACCTATGAAGTTTCCAATAAAGTAATATTATATACTAAGGGAAACCCCTGCACGCTTCGTGTGCTACCCCCATTATTCGCTGTGCTCGTTATACCTCGGCTCGTGAATTTTTACTACAAATAACTGTAGGTTGACTGAATAACGTAAAATAACAATATTAAATTTAGTTACATTATCTCATTCACACTATTAGCGTTTCTACCTATTTATTAGTATAACCTATATCATTACATAGCCTTTTTCAAACATGTTCATTACATTTATTTTTAATGAACAGCTGAATTAAATATTTATTAAATAAATAAAATAACTACATTCGATTACTATTGAAACCTTCAAGTCCAGTAGAGCGTAGCCGTACAATCGAATGTGAATAAAACCATGTTTACAACAGTCTCTGGTTTAACATTATGAAAGATCTAACCTCCTCAATATTACAAACACCGTTGTTTACATTCAACAGCTGTTAAAACTCTTTGGAAACCACTATTTACATTTGAACAGCTGTTACTCCGAATCATTTAAATAATATCTCTCCATGTTATTCCTATGGGCTAAAAACATACTTTGAGGGCTTCCTGTGCCCTCCAGGGTGAACATATTGAAGAATTAAGACCTTAATGAAAAACTACGAACAGAGGAAAATTCGTTGACATCTCAACAAATAAATTGGTCAAGAAATAAGAGAGGAGTTGCGTTGACAAAAAACCCCTCACGTATTATATATAAGGATGGTTACTGAATGTTGTATAAAATGTCATAAAATAACATAAATACAACCAACCATATACTCACACACACGATACACACAACTAAACACAATACTCACATAATACTATTAATAATATCTTTAAACAATGTTATATCCATACCCAATTCACAAAAAGATAAAAAGAGACTAATTAATTCTAAAACGAGGTGCAGTAACTTGCATACTTAAAAATCATAATAAATATAAGGAACAATTAATAAACAACGCGTGAGATAACAATCTAAAGATATAAACGTTTACATAAGGTAAATTGTATAACAATAAACCCAATTAATATAAAAATAACAAATAGTCGCGATTAATAATATATTAAATGAGTTTCATATCCAAACCCCAGTTCTAAAAGATAAATAAAACGAAACAAAATAATTAAACAATTAGATGCAGTATGTGTGGGCTAAATAGTTCAAAAATAAAATAAATGGTTCCAAATAACTGGCACAAACTGTCCCCCAAATTAAACAATAAAAAATCAAAACTTAGAAAATTAACAATTTGAAAATTACTAAATATGTTTTTTTGCCACAACTAAAAAACTAGTCAAGACATGTGGTTTTTACTAAAATATTTAAAATTGTAACTCACATCTTTCCTGAAAATTGTTATCAAAATCGTTTGAGAAGTCTTTGAGAAATTTAAATTTTTGTATGTTTTTTTGCGCATAAAAATAAAAAAACTAAAATTTCAAAAAAGTGAAAAACAGTCTGGATATATTGGCTAAATACACATACATAACAAATTCCATAAAAATTTACCCATCGTTTTTGTCTCTAGTGAACAGTACATACACATGGACACACACACGGACATACATAAACATTTATTTTCGAAAAAACACTTTTTTTGTTCAGGGGACCTTAAAATGGACTTTCAGACCAACTTGTTAACATTTTTTTGACCATTACAATACTTTCTCTTTGTTAACGCATATGAGAGAAATAACAAGAGATAAAAATGTGAGATAACAATCAAAAAATATAAAAGTAAAAATATACTTACAAAAACAATTATATTCAATGAATAGGCCTACATTTACAAAGCACATACATTGTCCTCTTGGTATCAATCTGAACTTACAAAAACGCAAACCGTAGGGGCCTGTGTGATCCATGTTTATCTGCGTGATTATTAAAAAAAAAGATAAAACTTTAAGGAAACCCCTAATTAGAGGTACAGTAACTGTGCCTTAGCATACTTTCCGATCGGGAAAGTATATTTTAAATATTATTAAGTGATTTATTTCTGTCTGATGCTCGCATTTTCCTTCTCCTGTAATGAAGTCAGTGTATTCAGAACAAAGGATACTATTATGCCTTGTCGACGAAGGAAGTGGTGGTCAGTCAAGGCCGCTAATGACGCAAATTGTGATGTCACACATTGTTTCTCAGCTTTAATTGTGTTTCCAACAGCTGTTTAACGAGAGAAAAAAAAACGAATGTTACAAAGAGACCATTCTTACAATGTTTGTGAAGGAAAGCACAGTAGCAATTATCTATCTTAGAGGGTATTATTCGACCTGAGACGCCGACACAACACGTGCGTATTTTAAGGCAAACATGAACGATTACTGGAGTGTAAATGAGTATGGATGCCCTGTGTAGTCATGTTACTAGCTGAGTTCGACTTAGCTTAGAAAGAAACGTTTATTAATAGATCAATTGCCAGGACAACTAAGTTCCTACAGCTTTACCTGGAATCCGAACCAATAGTTTTATTTTTAGCTAATTGACAAGCCTGAATATCACCACCCACTGACTACCACCCAACATACTTCTCTAGTTGGGACCAAGCTCATAACAACCATTGAGCAGAAGCCATATCGATTAAGAGCACCTAGCATAGAACTTATAGCCTACAATCTCCACAACTTCCCGAGTAGCTGGGTTACAGCACTGCTCCACTACTGCTGACATATAGGGCGAGATGGGAGGGTGGGTGGGAGGAACATTTTATAAATCAAATACAATCGTTACAATGATTCTGTTTTTAATAAGTCAATTTAGAGGTATCATTAAATTGTACTCTGATATGACAAATTAATTAAGCTTAATTAAATGATAGTAGTGGCAATTAATTTACTAAGTTAATCCTTGGGAACCAGAATTTGGAAACAGTATTTATAATTGGGAGGGGGGGGGGTGCAGGAGTGAATCTCAGAATTAATAAAAATCGATTTTTTGACAAGGTTTTATCGGTTAAATCAGCGTTGGAACTATGTTCAGAATGGTCGATTCTTCCCATGTTAAAAGGAAATCTTTAATTTTTAACCCGTGAAAACAAACAGAATTTATCGAAAATTTGATAATATATGAATTTTGTCATAATTAGTTCTACTTACAGTTTAAGTTTCAAAATTTTACGACAGTTTTAATTGGGTAAACATTGTGTTGGTGAACTAGTCAGTGATCGAGAGGTCCCAATTCAACTTATTATTAGAGTGATCGATGACGAACTTTTTTGTTTTTCTCTTTACGTGCATAAAAGTTCTCTGGATGTTACATCCACTATTTGGAAACAAAAATTTATATTAACATTGCTACATGATTACCTTAACCAATATTTATATTAATAGAACATACTTTACGAATTAGTTCATGTTATATATAAACTGATTTAGGAAATTTATAAATCATGACAATTTAGTTTATTCGTCTTTTAAACGTTATAGGTGATATGTTCTATGCTCAACCCTCTTAATATCAACACGGCGTCCGCTCAATGGTTGCCATCGACGTGAATACTACTAGAGTAGTCTGAGGTGTCCATGTTGGATGGTAGTCAAGGCTCAAACGTTATGTAGGAATAAGTGTCAGGCTTGTCAGTCAGCTGAAAATCAGACCAATACTACGTGGTTCGGATTCCACTCAAAGTTTCAGGTCCCTTAGTTGCACTAGCTATTGGGTTACTAATAAATAGCTCTTTGTAAGTCGACCTTAGTTAGTAACAACGAAAAAAATAGTTCATTTACACTCATCACACTCATTCGCCCCTCATATTCGCCCATATCTTGGCGATCGGTGTCCTACTAATGAATAATGAATAAACGTGTTCATAATGTCATCCTATCCTTAAACTAAGACGATTCCATTCTAAATAGTTACCATCAATGACGTAACTCCCGGTTGTCATCCCCTTCGACGTCACTCTGAGCAGATGAGGGGGACATGTCGTCACTTTTGGTAAGGTGCTGTGCTCGGAAGAGGATGCGGGGTCGAAGCCGATCCCCGTCGCCACCGCCAGGTCCCCGGTCAGCTGCCCCCGGGTATGAACAGTACCAGAAGTCCCTGCTGGAGGTGCCGTGGCCGCCGGCCGAGTACGGTGAGGCTTCCAGTGATGACCTCAGCAGCGAGTGGGACTCTGATGTTCAGGAACCTCCGACAATCGCCAAGGTAAGACAGACGTTCAGTGTGTTGTCAATGTAAGCGCAGATTACAAGAAACAGAGGTCGCTTTCTTATAGCCGCAGCGAACGTGCCAGAGGCAGTTATATATAGATTACAACTATCGAACATCTTTATACATCTCTAGTTACAATTAATATGTTTATCCTTGAGGATTTGAGCATAAGTAAGGGGCCGACAAAGTAATGGCCTTGTAATTGCATTAAAAACTGGAAAAATAACTACTGACACACATTTAGCGCACTATTGGATACGACCTCTGCTTCTTTCTTTTCTGTGATGTATGTAAATCATGTAGGTAAACATTTTGGAGATTCCCAACGCATAACGAACGGGTTTTACAAAACAAACACAATGTTTTGTAAGGTATAAAACTCCTTTTGTCTTTACTTGTTACTTTACCTTTCTTACATTTAAAACCTTTTTCTCCCAAGCTAACCTATGGCGGGAAAATGCTTGAATGTAGAATAGTTAGTGTCGAAACGATGTGTTTATTTTTTCAAATACTTGGAAGTTTTGCCAGCAAATTTGCCAATCATATACAATCAAACGCAAAAAATATTATATTAGGCATGAATTAAAAGTTACGACACCTAGAGGTTCCTAAACTGGAGGTCCAACATTACATGGGTCTTTGTGTAGTTTTTTTTTCAAGAAAAGTGTTTAGCATGGTTTTATTTGCATCCGACCGTAAATTTCTGCCCCATTGGCCTTTAAATTATTAATGGTAATGTAATGGTAGAAATGGAAATACAAACAACGTCAATCTCTTTTATTGCCCGATAAGCGTCGTGAGTGGTTTATACATATTGCCTAAAGTTAACAGATCAGTTTTAAAACATTTCTTTCCATATTTGGGGTCAAAATAGTTTAATTGTTTGCCAAGTTGTGCCAGTTCTTTACTCCTTCTGAAAAGTTGTTTTTTATTGCCGTTTAACAAAGCAAGGCTTTTCTTTTGTAAATGTTAATTTAAATTCACGCTCATATATAATCTTGCTCTTTTCACTTAATAGCTTTTAATACGTTTTATTGTATATTTATTTCTTAAACATATTTTATTTAAGTAGCATTATTTTTATTTAATTTTCACTTCATAGTACAGTATTAATGTTATAATAATTTATTACCAAGTTAACAACATTTTTTTTCACTAAATATTTTACGCTTATTATATTGTTTTTCATTTTACATTTGACGTCATTACTTGCTTATTAATTGACAAAAGTGTTATTAATTATTTACAGTTATCATATTGTATAAAATTATTTTTATTTTAAATAAGTTAATTTATTCATTCATGTAATTAATCATCAGGTGTTAAATGAAACCAAAACTTTTGAAATATGTTAAATAACAACATTGGGTGTTTTCATTATGACTACAAATAGGTTGCAACTCAAGTGCAGTGAGTGAGCCAATGTAAATAAATTATTTACATACTATGATTTTACTAAGTACAAATTAACCACTAGTATTTGAAGTCAAATGCCAAAAGCAGCGAAGTAAGAAGTTGGCACGCGAAGCGTGCAGGGGTGTCTCATATTATTTTTGTATGAGAATATACTGTATGAAATGTAATTCGTCCTATTTGGATTACGTATCGTATGTGGCCAATGCATTGCTTCAGTGTAGAACTTCAAATGCCTTTAAATTGTAGAACTTCAAAACCCCGTGAAATTGGCCTAGATCCAATCTGACGAGCGTCAACCTGTTACCTCTGATGGCCAGTGTCAGCACACACGGCTGGCTGTTCTCGCGAACCACCCCCTGTGATTGCTGAGCTCGGTCTACTCACCGCTTCCTGGAAGTGGTCATGTCTTATCAAACCGGACAAGGATGAAGTCTGGCTCCCTGGATGGAATGGAACGCCATCGGGATGCACTGTTAGCCTAGAAGTCTGTTATCTCCGCCTGTAACGGGCCGTCGGCCCGGATCGTCTCAAAGGCTGTCATTACCCAGTTACTTAACAATGGTTCTGCGCTGAGAATCGACCGTAAAAACAGTCAATGAACGCGGCAAAACACGAGAACCTATCATGACTGTGGTTTGTCGCCACTTACGGAGGAAAGAGGCTGTTGCACGTCTACTAAACTGATACTTTTATGGCAAATTCCAACAAGTTTTTATAACTATTGTACGTGTTTTTGTTCAGCTAAAGTGATTCTGTGAAGTGTAACGCATTAGTAGGCCTGGATTGTAGCTAATTTATTACATATAGCTCAAATAACGAAGTTCGTCAAAATCGCTCTAACCAGCGAGAATGTGTTTGAGTAATCAAGGCCCACGGTGGCATGTTAACATGCTAAGGTCGGTGAAGTGCGTCAGCTGGTGTTGGTATTTGCATTGTAATGAGTGCGCGGGGCGTTTCCGCACTTGCCACTGTCGTCATGGCGGGGCTTACATAACTTACTCAGGTCGTCGTGACTTACTACTCGGAGATCCTCATTATTTCCTTCACCTCACCAGTTTTCTAGTATGCCTATCCCACAGGTATGAATGTTGCTTTTCTGTTTCCTCAAATTACTTTTCTTGAGAAAGTTTTAAACAACTTGAAAACCGCTGCTTTAACATGCATAAATACGAGCGAAATACTCATCATGAGGTCTTATAAATTACACTCAAATTGTTTTCGGTCCCCCCAATTCCCATCACACAAACCGCTTTTGACCCACAGGGTTCTCCCCTTACACAAGGTGCTGTCAACTCAACGACCCCCCTCACTCAATACGATTTTGGTCCATCCACAACCTCCATAGAAGGTGTTTTAGGTCCACTCAATCCCACTCACACAAGATGATTCAAGTCCCCCCCAATTCCCATCACACAAGCTGCTTTAGGTCCTCCTTTTTCCCATCACACAAGCTTCTTTAGATCCACCCACTTACTATCACACAAACTGATTTTGGTCCAACCAGTTCTAATCACACAAACTGTTTAGGTCCACCAACTTCACATCACACAAGCTACGTTAGGTCCTCCCATTTCACAACACACAAGCTGATATAGTCCACCCACTTCACATCGTACAAGCTGTTTTAGGTCCAACCAATTCCCATCACACAAACTGCTTTAGGTCCTCCTACTTTCCATCACACAAACTGCTTTACGTCCACCTACTTCCCACACAAGCTGCTTTAGGTCCACTCATAAGCCTTCATAGAAGGTGATTTACTAGACATTCGAGTACTAGCAATGGAAAATTGTTTTAGTGAAACTATTCCGGATATGGTAATAGGCAAAAAGTTCATCAATATCGTTATTCTTTGCTATCACTGCAAAGTCAATTACGAGTATTTGGTTGAGTAATTCATAAAT
This sequence comes from Stictocephala bisonia, assembly GCA_035578905.1. Taxonomy (NCBI): domain Eukaryota; kingdom Metazoa; phylum Arthropoda; class Insecta; order Hemiptera; family Membracidae; genus Stictocephala; species Stictocephala bisonia. The sequence continues at coordinate 5,510,973 of JAQJVL010000009.1, read as the reverse complement.
GGTGTATACTGAGGTCAATATTTAGTAATTTTACTCATAATTTAGCAGTTACGAACCAAACTTTGTACCAACTTCTCTCTTGCAGGATTCTGTTCGGTTTGGTCTTAAAATTTCGAATTAACTGCATGATGCTGAGGGGTAGTAGAACCAGATGAAGTCAATTTAGCGTCCTCAAACATGAGTTAGATATTTAGAAAGAAGCCTCGTCTCCATAGATTATATGATAAAAAAAGCTTGTTAGATTGAGACTCTCATTCAACTTTTCATTCAACAAGTTCACAACTGCAGTCGAAGTTCCAAGCCTAAGCCTCCTTCCTGTTGGAGAATCTACTGCGTATCTGTGTTGGTATGGCTGTTTCTGACGTCACTACTGTTATCAGCGACCACTTTGCGCTCTTATCTCTTGTCACTCACCTCATGACAGCTGATGCTCATCCGGAAAAAGTAGTGCAGGAAGAAACACCCCTCTTACGTCAGTAGGAAGAAAAAATCTAGACCAAATTCATTCCTTTGGTTCACCACGGATAACGTATCGACACAAATTACACTTTGATACAATACCAGACCTTGCAAAATTGCCACACCGTTGATTTTAACCAATCCGTACACTCGTTTGCGAAACTAAAACACGTGAAATAGTTACAGTGACTTTTGGCTAACTTACAACCAAATATGAAAGACTACGGTTAACTACAATCTGCTACTTGAGGTATGTTCCTAACTTGTACTTATAAATTGAAAATATAAATTTATTACAATATTGCATGTTATAACTAGTACATTGACGAAAAACAAAATGTAAAAACACATTAAGCTAAATTTGGAAAAAATCTCAATTGGGGTGACCACCCCACCCACTCCATCAAAATAAAATCTTAGGCAGTGTTTTGACGGTGTTGTATTTAGGTGATTTCGGGGGCACTCCGAAAAAGGCTCCACTTACCCTCCTATACACGTACAATGATGATGACCTACCCACCCACCCATACACGTACAGTGGAAACAGATCATGGAATCAGTTAGTCCCAGATCTTTGAAATAATGCAACACCGTATCTTAATTTTTATGACAAATAATAAGGTTAACGTACCATTGTCGTCTTCAGCTTCTAAATACTATTGTTGACGCTGAATACGACAAAGGTATGTTTACCTTACTATTTGTCATATATATCAGCTCAGCAGGCTTTAAAAATGGATGAATTTTTAGTTTGAATATGATTTTTTAATGAATTTGCATTGAGTTTTCGTTGCAGAGTTACTAGAGAGGCTGGTATCACTTACTATAGAAACAAACAAGACATACCAAAGTAATTCATTTGATGAATTAGCGCGCCTGTCCTGCTATCTAACGATGAATGGACTCAAACAAACGCTCGTACGACTGTTTGGTGTACTAGTTATTCCATCGTGTGCTGAAGAGAGACATAGAATGAAGAGAGATAGAGACCTATAGCGCAACCTGAGAAGGTAGTAAAAGAACTAATTTTATTCGACAGGCGAACTACCTCACGGGACCCACATGAGCGGACAGACTTTTTTCTTAAGTCAATGCTGGGAAACAAACACAAAAATATTGAAAGTTGGACTGGAAACCTTGTGTAATCCACCTGCTTCGGATCATAACTGCTCTAAACTAATGATAGGACACTCATTGAAAAGAATTTACAACCGGGCATTTCTTAGTCAACATTTTTAACGTATGAAATAAACAACGCTAAGAACACAAGTGGACACAGTTACAACATTTTTGCACGGGACAAAATCCAGAGAAAAAAAATTGTTTTTGATATTTTTATCCCGATAATTTCCTCTTATAATTTCTTATTTATTCGCAGATAATCACAATTCTTCCAGTTTGATCCGTGTCGACTGAAGGACGAGTGGAAACCACTTTGCCAAAGCCATACAAATGTCAAACATGCAATATTGCTAAGTGGACACTCTCTGTTCGCAGATTGCGGTGGGTGGTATGATGGTGTTTCTAATGGCCATGGAGATGAACCTGCAATTGTGTAAAGTCATAAAGCATGGGACAAAGTTCACGACATACTTTCAGTCTTCCACTTACTCGCACTCCACTCCAAGGTGTCCGGCTTGTTTGTTATTGACGCGATACGGTTTAGGTTTTATGTGATAATGGGTTTACCCTTTAATTCGAGTAACTCTCCATTACTTGTATTTTTTTTTATTATCTCGAATGCAATTCCTTATTTGTCGATAAATATCGTATGGCTTTCAAATCTAGTAGGACAGGAATAAAATATTATAAGCAATTTGAATAAATAATATCTAAAATAAAATAAAAACTGCTAGTACAAGGTATTTGGGTCTTAGAGTTTTGAATATTGATCTCTCATTCAATTGATAATTTGATTTCGTACTCATTATTGATTTCGTAACCATTCGACTACTGCTTCTCTGATTGAGTGAAAACCAGGCAATCTCTCCTGAAAAGAAACCAATGAACAATCTTTAACTATGTGATCCATAGTTTGAACTTTGACTCTGCAATCACATTACTGATCATTTACCATTCCCCACTTATATTTCCAGTAGTTGCATCTTCCCACACCCGTGCGAAAGTGACTCAATATAGTACATTCCTTACGAGGAAGGTTCATTGATTAAGACCATAGAACCAAACACTTGCTTTTGCCGTCAAACATATCCTAAGCTAAAGACCATTTTTTTTTGTCTTTTTGACAATTTGTTTGAGATTCATTGAGAAGCTAACCGAATAAGTGGTTTTCTAGATCTAAGTCGTCCTGAACGTTGTTGAATATCTTGCAAAATGGGGAGATTTGGAGTAGATAGGATCTTTTTGAACTCTCAGAGAAGTGTATCTTTGCGTCCTATATCAGGAAAAGCTATGTTGAACAGCACTGGAAGCCGTGGTAGAGGGGTTGAAATGAGGGAACCGCTGATAGCCCTCATCGCCAAATTTAGTGGTATATCAACCTCTCGAACTGTCGCCACACGGGAGCACAAAATTCAGTTGTAGAGTCAACTGTAGGCAGTAGTACGCAGGACTTGTGCGTTGGCTCCCCGCGATCATACAGCAAGTTGCTGCTCAAAGTCAGTTCTGGTTCCCACTTTAGCTACTGTTTTCTGTAGGTACCTTTTAAAATACTTACAGAAAATTTGATTGTATGTAATGTACAAACAAATGTATTTCTCATGTCCAATAGTGTTAAGTATCATGTATGCGGAATCAAGAACTCGTTCTTTTGTTTTATTTGTTTTTGTTTTAGAGATTTGAGAAGAAATGTACATGTTGCGTACGACATGATGGGACTCTCTAACCCATTATCTGCAAGTTCAGTGCATGCACCTGAGTTCCTTAGTTGTATGAATTTATTTATATTTACAATTATATTCATACACAGTACAAGTAAACGTCATACAACACACATTTATTACAATATAAGCACAAAATGCACAAAAGAATCCCTCTGGTCTGAGGAAGGTGAGCGTGGTTCACCGACATCGATCACCATAATAGTTGTGCATTTTGTACTTGTATTGTAATATATTTGTGCATTTTGTGCTTAAATTGTAATAAATTTGTGTTGTATGACGTTTACTTGTTCTGTGTGTGTGTGCATATATATATATATACACACATACATACATACCAACATGTATTATGCCAATTAAAAAGCTAATTATATTCAGGCTCAAACAAGTGACGTGTACTTAAAATTGTTGATTGGAATTAAGTGAATCTCTGTATAGATCATTAGGACTACATTTTATGATTTCATAAACCTGAAACTGCTTTAATTCAAAAAGACGTTATACACATGTATACAAATAATTTTCATAAATAAAACAATATTTAAACCCATTATCCCTAACATTTTAAGTAGAGCATAATGAATCTTATAAATGTTTTTTGTCGAATAACCTCGGCATTGTACTAAATCGATCAACTGGTGTGAAGGGAAGAGTTGAATATTATCATTGATTTTATAAGCACACAGATAGATTTAAAATCTACTGTTAAACTCTGTTCCTCGAATTATCAGCTGTTTTGTGGTCCATTGTGCAGCGTTACTACTGTAGTCCCGTGTAAATGCAATGCAGTTTAAACCAGCTGTGGGAGCAGACCTCACTATAAATAACCCCTATTACATGAGATATCTATTTAGTAAAATATAATTAAGGATATTATGCATTTACTATTTATGTTTATTTAACGTTACACCTACTTCTGCGATGTTTTAAAAATAGAAATTAGTTTGAAATCTAATGGGTAACTTTCTAGTGAGTCAAGACTTTAAAAAATTTGAAGGATAAGATATCTGTGTACTAATTTGTTGCCATTTATTATTTATTTTTATTAAATTAGTTTTGCAAATTAAAGAAATGTTAATTGATTTGAAATATAAAATGCTAATAGGTAAATGTACATAAAAAAACAAAAATTTTAAGGTTACTTTCTCAGTTGTACATAATGTATTACAGTACCGCTGTACGTGTATGGGTGGGCGGGTGGGTCAGTACCTCTGCACGTGTGTGGGTGGGCGAGTGGGTCAGTACCTCTGTACACATCGAGGACTTTAGCTCTGCGCGCGGAAACAAACTACTACCCATTCAACAAACAAACACAATATGTTTTACGGGTTGCGTTCACGCGCTCGCCGCTGAAATGAAGGCGCCAAAACTTCTTCCTAGGTTACACTTTACAATTTGACAGCTAAACATGTATGGGAAAAAGTATTATAAATTGAAAACATTAAATGTATTGTGGTAACTGTATTTTTATGGTAGGTCGGAAGTATGTAAATTTCACAAACACAAGAAACACATTATTATTATTATTGCTATTATTCCTGCTTCTTTGTCTACTTCATTTAAAACGACTGTAATAATATTACTTAGGCATTTTATTTTTGTAAATAGTTAGTAAAAAGTTGAGTAACTTATAAGTACTTTCTTATAATGAATGAATATACTATAGGTAATGAATGTGAATATAATATAATATAAATCTTATAATGATATATGAATGTGACTTACAATCATTTTACTTCATTAGAGTTCTTCAATCCCACTTAACTCTTCCTCCTCCTCTGAAAGACCGTCACTGTCTGTAGACCTATCAGATTCATTTCCAACTGATATAACAAAGGATTCTATAACATTGTCTATCAGGGGTTTTCCGCTGCATAGTCTTTTTCTATCTTCTCCACGTGCTTGCACTTTCCTAAGACTCGTCTAAATAAATTATTGAACGTCCTTGCTCCCTGTAGCTTTTCAACGCTCTCAAATATGTTATCCGTTTTTCTCGGATTTCTGGTTTTTCAATTAACAGCTTTCTATTGTTTGCTGTCTTTCTCCAATTAAACTCTAAATCCTTTAATATGAGTCTCAAACTTTTATCACAACCCTGAAAGTTTATTACTTTTTTAGCGCCTCCCTCAATAATTTTAAAGTTGGTATTCTATATTCTTCTATATGAAAATTGTACACTAGTCTTCTCACTACACATTTATCGAAGTCATCTAAATAGGTTACTGTTTTACGTCGTTGTCGGTTTTTGTTTGGCGTAGTAAAACATGCCTCGCACTGACCACTAACATGCAATTTTTTAAACTCACTGTTTATTTGAGTTACAACTCGCTCTGATACCCCCGTAGCTGCTTCTGTTCTTTGACGAGCCTTTGCCAACGGAATATTTAAAGTTTTTCGGGCTGCCTCTTCCTTCATAAATTTAAACACGTTAACGATAATTTCGCGGCCCTGACAATGAATTACTCTATTCTTGACTAGCGACTTGAACTCATCAGTCATTGTGGAAAATTAAAAAACACTACAACTAACAAAATATATCACAAATAAAATACTCAGTAACTACGGCTATATTAATAATAATCTGTGTAAACCGCACGCACTGGTTTGACAAATAACTAGGCACAAATGACAACCACACTCATCACTGTCACAGAAAAGACTTATTTTAGCCAGGAAGTAGGTAGGGTTAGTTGTTATTTTCATTACGATGCTCAGTAAGGAGGTTGTTGCAGGTGAGTCAGTGTTTTCAGGACAGAGCGCATAACACTACCCCGCTACCCCTCCCGCCTATCACCACGCAGCCAAGGCCACGCGCACAGCTAAAGTCCGCGATCTGTACGTGTATGGGTGGGCGGGTGGGTCAATGCCACTGTACGTGTATGGATGGGCGGGTGGGTCAGTACCTCTGTACGTGTACGCTAACATAATAAATAAAGTTACTTTATTTTTTAAATACATGTTTAGCACGCTTAAGAGGCAATTTAAATGTGTTTGTTCGAATCGATAATTTTAGGAGAGGTAATAACGTCATTATATAGTGATATGATATACCGGACCAAAAATATCGATATGTCCGATACTATCAAAAGAAAATATCGAAATATATTATTTCTTCAGGTTACAACTTCTTATGTAATTTTTTTAAATGAAATTAAATTGAAATCTAAAGTTGGCTTAACAATTTAGTTACGTTTGCTAATGAGGTAAATGTACCTAAAAAGGAAAATGTTGAAGGAAGAAGTTAGATATTATGTGTTTGCTATGTATTATTTCTTTAGGTTACAAATTCTTCTGTAATTTTTGTTAAATGGAAGTAAGTTGAAATCTAAATTAGCTTAACAAATTAGTTATGGTAGGTAATTGGTAAATATACAGCAATGAAGAGGAAAATATGTAAATAAGCCTCAGTAGCTCCATTGACGGTATGGTGGTATCTGGGCGAGGCTCTAATCACCCAATGATAACAGATAACGGAGTGGGGAGGGGCGCTTCTGGCCCAGTTTACAACATGTCGCCTTTCGTATATCTTCTTTACATATTGTTATGCAAGGTAAGCCGTGTTAACGAACTTGTTCCTGTTTTGTTTACATAATTGTTTGTACTGAAAACTGTTACTCGCGATCGTATCGATTATTTCTTTACCATCGATTGTTTCCTCGTAGATACGATTCAATGTGAACATTCGTGCCTCACGAAGAACATGCGTGCACATCTCTCCTAGTACTACGTCGCAGTGTAGACCATCGTAGAAGACCATTTGTAGAATATGTAGAGTCAAATTGTAGAAGCGTTCGTTATATTAAAACCCAACTTTTTTACATGACCATTAGTCTGATTTCTCTTTCGGGCAGTGACTTGATGTTACAAAATGTTACTACAATCAATCCATTGATAAAATAATGTTGTAGGATGAAGGATTTGAAATCCGAAATATGCCATGCTCAAAATAATAAGACGCATGATTTTGACATAGTTCTGAGAGCCTAATTGGTTCTAAAAACTGCTGGAAAGATTACCTGGTGATAGGCCCACTCAACATTTTTTAAATTTTGATTCCCTCAACCTGTCCAAGAAATGTATTCAAAATAAAAACACCTTACAGAGATTCTTCTGGTATTGCTCTTCTAAAAATTTAAGTTTTTTGTCTGGATCGACTCTAAGATAATATTTCAAGAAATAGGCTACTGAATGCATGATTTTATCTACAAGAAATATTTCGATTTACAATCAGGAAGGATTATATGTTTTGTACATACGTATATCTTGAATAAGATAAGGGTGAATATGGATCTCTAAGTTGTGTGATGGGCGTGCACAAGTGAATGAAGTCTTCGTTCCAAACTGGGAGCTGACTATTGGTTAGACAATGTTGTAGTAATTTGTATACGATTTGTGATATTTTATTTTAAAATAATCAATGGATAGTATCTAATTAAATTTTAATTTGTAATCGCCTGGTTACTTAAATAAAATGAGGTAATTTTCCATTGATCCACGTGCCTTTGGAAACTCGTTTATCACAGGCTCAGGATGTCAGGACAGACAGTTGATGGTCAAACTCCCACGCCTCCAATCTTATCTCAACGTCAGTCAGTGTCCTTTGATGCAGTCAATGCAGGGCAAGAGGCCAGTGGACACACGCCATGGGATGTCTCTTGGGTTACCGAGGATTCCCACCGTTGCGACGACAGTTCAAGGTAGGCAGTGATCCTTGGGTGTTCCTCTAGGTATGACGACACATGTCATGGGTTACCGAAGATTCCCAACGTTCCGACAACGGTTTAAGGTAGGCAGTGATCCTTGGATGTTCCTCTAGGTATGATGACACACTCGTGGGATATCTCTTGGGTAACTGAAGATTCCCAACATTCCGGCAACGATTCAAGGTAGGCAGTGATAATTGGATGTTCCTCTTGGTATGGTGACACAAGTTATCTATTTAGGGATACACGGAAGATCACGGATATCGTCACGCAGCCGGGTTGTATGTAGAAGCTTAGACTTAAAAATGTTCCTCCCGCTTGATCATTTAGAACTCCAGCTACCATGTTATAAATATCCTTACACTTAAGCTTCGCTGTGTTTGACCGACCTTTCAGAGTGTTATCTTTGCTAGTAGATAAAGATTATATTGATTATCTTTTAAATGTTGCACTTCTGAACGGTTTATTTATGTATTATTTATAGTTTTAGCAAATACTGTTTACAGTCATAATATGAATTATACTGAATTGTTTATATAATTTTTAATTGGTTTACAGTTCTTGTAATTTTTTACTAATTAATATTTCAATTAACGATAAGTAGAATGTTTTTTTTTAATGAATTTCTTTATGTTTGACACTCCGTTTGTATTTGGTAATTTTATTTAAAACTTACTAAGCACTAGTTACTACCATACTCATTTTTGGTTCAAGTTGAAGAAAAATTATCTTCTGATAAGTGACCGCCTATTTAGGTCATGAGTCTTTCTTCCTACATTCTTGTTATTTTATTTTTTATTATATTTTAATTGTCTTTTAAATTATTATTGTTTTTATTGTTGTATTTATTGACAGTATTATTTATACGTGTTATCTGCTTACTGGGCTTATTTTTAATGAAACATTAAGGTTATTGAGTCTTATTGTCTAATTGCAAACAACAGTATATTTATTACTTTTACGTATTTTAGTTAATTTTGCACGATGTGCAATTATGTACTACTATTTTTGTGTGTGTATGGTTTTATTTTTCAAGTAATGTTCATGAAAATGTGTACTTTTATAGATAATAGGGTAACAAAACAAATAAGCCCTATACGTTCCCTTCGGTAAAATTGTGTTTTATTTCCCGTAATCTTTCAGTTATCAAAATATTATACAACAAACTGTAAACAAAATTAAAAAAATAACTTTGTGTTGTTATTAAATAAACATGTCAAATGAATGTGTTTATATTGTAGATAATTTCATTGCGAACATAACCATGTATTTATATCTTTATGATATGAATACTTGGTATATTTAATTACGTCTATTTTCATAGACTTCATATTATTAGAAATAATGTAATTAGATTTCCAATTTATATCTTCATACTAAATACGCTTATTGCACCAATTCCAACGTGCAAAATGAATACTGGCTCATGAGGGTTATGGGAAATTAAAACTCATTAATATTAATTAGTAGAGAGGCCGTGCATTGTTTTGTGACATTGAAAATTAAGGAAGTGGTCAATGACGGTAGGCATAACTCGAAATAAATGTCCTCATCGGTATGAATTTTTACGGTGTTATATTCAAAAATGTTATAAATATAGAAATAAACACAACCAAAGTGCAAGTACTTTACATAATCGATTCGATAGTGTTATGGTCCAACAGGATGGAAAATTTAAGGTGATTCCAGTTCGTGGCTACCAACCGTTTCCACATTCACTAATTAACTAAATTGCTCACTACGAGTTATTTACAGATTTATAGTTAACAATTAATGCCACTTATCACACCCGAGTTCACACAATATCTGTCACTGTTCAACACTGTCACTTGACTGTCACTTTCACTTCAAGTAGATGAAATACTTCCACTGAACTGGGCCGTAGAACGTTTGGCACACATTTTTGGCCGATTTGGAATGGCACGTTTGGCACAGTCATTAGAGGGGATTAAGAAGGGTCAACCTGTAAGTTTCAGAAAGGCACGATTGGCACACACCGCCCGGCCAGGTAGTAGCAGCCAGGTGGCCAGAATGCGGGAAAATGGGAACTTTTTTGCCCCCGCAAATTCCCTGCTGTGGTGCTTATTGAAGTAAGCAACTAACCTAACCTAACCTAACCTAACCTAACCTAACCTAACCTAACCTGCGGTAGATCACAGCTGCTACCCAGGTAGATCACGGATGCTACCCGAGTAGATCACGGCTGCTACCCAAGTAGATCACGGATGCTACCCAATTGGAACACGGATGCTACCCAAATAGATCATGATCTAACCTAACCTAACCTAACCTAACCTAACCTAACCTAACCTAACCTGCGGTAGATCACAGCTGCTACCCAGGTAGATCACGGATGCTACCCGAGTAGATCACGGCTGCTACCCAAGTAGATCACGGATGCTACCCAAATAGATCATGATCTAACCTAACCTAACCTAACCTAACCTAACCTGCGGTAGATCACAGCTGCTACCCAGGTAGATCACGGATGCTACCCGAGTAGATCACGGCTGCTACCCAAGTAGATCACGGATGCTACCCAATTGGAACACGGATGCTACCCAAATAGATCATGATCTAACCTAACCTAACCTAACCTAACCTAACCTGCGGTAGATCACAGCTGCTACCCAGGTAGATCACGGATGCTACCCGAGTAGATCACGGCTGCTACCCAAGTAGATCACGGATGCTACCCAATTGGAACACGGATGCTACCCAAATAGATCATGATCTAACCTAACCTAACCTAACCTAACCTAACCTAACCTAACCTAACCTAACCTAGTGAGGTTTAAATTTAAAAATTTGTTATATCACGGGCAAATGACTGCCACGCAGAGTTGACGGGAATAATACAATTCCCGTTTTCCCTCGTTCGATGGCGTCTACCTGGTCGAACGACTGTGCCAATCCTGCCTTTTCCAAGCAGGCGAGTTGACCCTACTTATTCCGCTCTAATGATTGTGCCAAAACTGCCATGGGCAGAAGGTCCAAAAATGTGTACCAAACGTCCGATCCCCCTGAACTGACTGACTGGTCGGCTGAGGTCCTTTTTTAAAAGGTGCGCTGTGAGTCTAGATATTTCCAGATGTGTTGTTCGAGATGTTTCTGGAAGAGGATCTAGATTTTTCTGAGCACCATTTCGAGAAGGTTTTGGTCTAGCTCATTCTGAAAGGAACCGGGTTGGCCTAAACTTACAGAAGTGTGTAATTACCCGCGCAGGAAGGGGCACAATTACTTGGGTGGTGCTACTGATAGACTAATTACAGTGCTCCGTAACAATGGCGTCATTGATTTAGAAAGTGCCCTTTTACATCCCTTAACCTCCACCATACAACAATTAAGGTTATTACTTCTTCTTACACATTTTCAAGTTGTACACTGAAATAGATTTAAGTAAGTGGATTTAAAGACTTTTACACAGTAATAATGATTCTCTACACAGAATGAGAAATATATATTTTTTTAAATTGACGGAAGGCTAGTATTTATTAGTGAACTGTTTTTTATAAATGACAATCAACGAAACATTCTATGTCCGAACCTCTCTTGGAATTTGAATACAATAAGCGAAATAAATTACAATATAGGAGTGCCATAAACACTGTATATAGGCGACTTAAATCATTTAGCATGAGCCTATATACTAAATTACACAGAAAATAAATTTTCTGTTTTCAAAAATCAATAGATACTATAACTTACGTTGCAAATAAATTGGTGCAAACATTTTTCTGTTGATAATTTTTAATTGTATATTGTATTTTTTTATAGAATATATTTTATTTGTTTGTTTAAAATCCTTGTTGGTTGTGATATGTTTACGTATGAACATATTTTATAGTTGGTTTTTAAATAAAAATAACAATAATCTTTATTGTCTTCACTTAATAAAAAAGACATACAATATATAAAATAGTAAATTAATATAAAATAAATGCAAAACAAAAATATTAAAAAGGAGAAAAGTTGATACGGTAATCTACTTACAGTTCTTGAAATTTAAAATCTTCAATTTTATATAGACAATTTCTGGTCAACTAATTTTTCAATGTTTTCTTGAAAGTATCTTCTTTTAGATTTATTATATGTATTGGTAATTTTGTAATGTGTATAGTAATAATTCCTTCTTATAATGTCTTTGTTTCTTATAGATTAGTTTGCCGGCATGGTGGCTCAGTGGCTAAGGCTTCGAACTGCTGAAGGCAAGGTCGAAATTTCGAATCCCCACTGAGCCAACGGTCGGTACTTCACTCGTTAAAATAAAGTTGGCGCACAGGCCTGTAGGCCCATGTCAATTGGTGTGTGAAGTTAAAAAAATTTATGCATTATACTTTGAATTGTAAGTTTAGAAATATTTTGTTTAGTATAGTCTTATAATAAGCAGTGAATTGTAATACCGTACTTATCTATGATTTGTGATGTGACCAATAACCCAATTGTCCTAAATTCTGTACATTTGTAGATTGTATAGTACCAAATTTTATTTTATAAACGCATCAGTTTTAATTTATATGCTCATGGATGCGACAATCTAAAACCTCCGTTGATTTTTCAATTGCCCGTTAGAATGGGAATTTTATCACGGAAATTCCAACTGTTTCAGCAGATCGTTGTCGCGAAAAACGAACGATCCAATTAAAGAAAAGTAATACCCCTAAGAAGGAATTTAAATGCGCTACGTCGGCTTTTTCGTTTTAACGTTGAACAAAATCTAGAATGTTCGATCGATTTGCTGACAGGGTCCTCATTAGTTCTGATAACAAGTTGTTCTTGACACAGGAATGTGAACATTAACATAATTTAACCAAAGTTGAGTTATACGGAGCGGCAATGAAGGAAACTCAATGAACACCTGGTGTACGTGTATAGGTGGGTGGAAGGGTCTAGCACTGTACGTGTATGTGTGGGCTGGAGAATATTTGCCACCTCACGTCGGTGGGAGAAGGGATGGCAATGATTTATCGATACATCGTAAATATCGATAGATATGTTTCGATATTCTCTTTCGATAATATCGGCCATATTGATATTCTGGTCCGATATATCATACCACTAAATATTGACGTTATTCTGTGTCCTCAACAAAATCATCACGATTCGAAATAACATGCGTACAAAACATGCATCGACATAATAAAGTAACTTTCGTGAGGTTAACGCACTAAAATGTAGTTTATTGCAGACCAGTGGATGGAACGGGTGGCGATCCTATTCGAATGTTATTACATTATTATAATTAACATAATAACTAAAGGTATAATTATTCTTAATATTAATTTTTTTTCTTTCAACCCCGCATACCACAAATTTTCGTGTAGATAAAAAGTATTAAATGTTGACATTCAGTAGGATATTCTTAATAGTGACAGCAAAAAATGAATGTATTTTTTGTCATGATATAAAAGTTAGTGCATAATTTTATACAGATAAATAATTTACAATTTATCGGGTGACCGATATATCGATATTTTTCTTTCGATATTATCGTTAGATCGATGTCTGGTTTGCGATATATAGTTAATTCGATATATCGATGTGTTAAAAATATTTGCCACACCTAGGTGGGAGGGTGTAATAGATTGTTTTGTATGTACCTACTTTTAAAGCTCGATTCCTTGTGTTCTTATTGGAAATCTGTCTAAAGTGTGTTACCTTTCACCAAAATTACAAGAATGGCTTATAATTTTGAACACTTGGCATATGTGTAATCGTCATAAATTCATGTATCAGTTTTGATTTTCGATCTTCACACCAAAAATACGTTAATGTATCTTGGCAAGCGTTTTTAAAAATTATTCAGTACTAAATTAGCACATTAAAATATGTTACAACAATAATTTTTAAACGTAATCGTTAAAAAGGTATTCAGACCTAACATTAAGGCTGTTTGGTAAAAAATACTCTTAATTTTTTTTCGATTGCAATGTCTTCATATCAGCTATTAAACGCCTCCCAAGCAGTTCTTTCATTAAAATTAATATGTTTATAGTTATAAATTAATCACCTCAAAGATGCGAATTTGGGCTTTCTTGGTATATATCCCATCAAGAAACTATTTTCCCGATTATTCTCAAATTTTAAAAACAGACCCTCACAGGTTGTGTCTTGCTCATAAGTTATTTTAAATTACGTAATTTTACTGCAATTTAGCAAATTTGATTTTAAATAATTAATTTTTTATGTTTGTTTTTATTTTATTACGACGAGAAATAGAGCGTCGTGTTTGCATATTATGCTTTTTAATAGCATACAATTAAAAAAAATCGATTAACTTTCTATACTCAACTGGGATATGTACTTTAACCCGTATGTTATATTACAATCCAATCGCTATGCACACGTACAGCGAGACAGCACTCGCACCCGCAGGATCGTGCTTCAACGACTCCCAGCAAATATACCCCACCCATCCCAGAAGATGGGTAGGGCTCGAGTGTTTGTGTGTGAGTACCTCGCGGACATACGTACAGCTAGCGCGCGTAGCGGAATTCAGTTGTCCCTAATGATGGCCGAACCGCCTTAAAGATATACATTCGGAAGCTTATTTTATAGGTAAAAAACAGCTGACTTTTCAAGTTATCGACATGCTTGAGATGTTCTCAACCCTCAAAGGAAGGTGCATAAAAACCCACATAGTTGAAAAAACAAATAGGCTTCCTAAATTATATCTCACCCCAACTTTTTTTTTGCACCCCTAACGAGGAATGTTTGTTTCAGCCGTCGGGCTGGAGGAAGCTGAGAAACATCGTGCAATGGACGCCCTTCTTCCAGACGTACAAGAAACAGCGGTACCCCTGGGTCCAGCTTGCAGGCCACCAAGGTAATATACTACAGTTAATACGTTTAACCCTATAGTGTTTAATACTTCAGGGTGGGAATTATTTTAGTGGCCTAACTTTCATTTTATAATTTTAGCTTTAATATTTTTTGGATTTTGTAAACCTTTTTTGAACTGACGATCCGTAGCGTTGTACCTGTTCTCGGTGCAGCCCTCGAATCCGCGACACAGGAGTGCCTCTTACCTGGCTAAGGGGTTGTCATAAATAATTTTCGCTAGGGGTGCGACTCAGGAGCGCCTCCGAAAAGGGGTGGGGAGGCGCTCCTGTGTCGCACCTAAAACTACCTGTCCTCGGCACTCTACCTGCTTCCTACCTGCTATCAAGCTCAGCTCGCGGGGCCTTCTAAATACCTACCAATCTAATATCACAACGGCTACTATCATACTGACTTTGTTAAGTGCACTGCATATTTTTTAGGAGTAAGTGTAACATTGATTCTGTAGGGCTTATCCTAAAAGACCAATCAAAACTATTAATCACGTTTCTTAATCATATTTCATTTTATTTGAATGAAACTTGCAATAGTGGTTAAACTATTGCAGACTTGTTTTAAAACAAGTTTATGATCGTACAGATAGAAAACATCTACCCTTGTTCGTGCACACTATCTACCTTGGTCTTCGGAGGTGGGCCACATCATGTTTACCACATCAACTCCCGAGGACTAAAATAATGATTTATTATAGTCATCTTTTAAAAAAAACTATAAACTTTATACTTTTTAGTTTTATGTAAAAGGAACATGTAGACACTCTTCATTTGATCATGACTTGCCCCTTAAACCCATGAGTATTAATTACAAAATATTTACCATAGTTTATACAAATTCGTAAAAGCCAAGCAATGGGTTTTTTAAATTATATTAATTTTATTACTGGGCAAGTGGTTTCAAAGAAATTGAAGTTACAAAAAAAGGTCAATAACTACAAATAGGCTTGTAAATAACAAATATGTATTTCTTAGTTTTAACACTTAATAATTTGTATAACATTCTGAAATAATAAATATACATTTAAATTTAAACTAAATAATTTGGGTTACACTTCCTAATATTTAAAAACTTAAAATTAAAAAAAAAATACTTACACTCAAACAAAAAATACTATTTACATTCAATCCGTAAGCTACAATATTCTAAAACAAACAAAATATAAAATCATTATTAATTTACAAACCTCCTTTTAGTTACCTACTTAAATCTAATAGATTCTCCTACTTTTGACAACAAGTCATTTATAATAACTTCCCAAGCTAAATATCGTTCACACAACTGTTTTAGTCGACGCTGTAGCTGTTCAGTGTTTTTGGTTGAGTTTGTTGCAGAGCGTCTGTTCTCTCCAGTGCGTCATTTCATTTCGGTGTATGGCCTCGATAACCGTCCACGTAGATGGGTTTTGGAGGCCTTCTAAGTTCTTAAATCGGTTATTCCACGCCTCACACATATTGTTTGTTCTGTGTGAGTCGGAAAGAGTCGTTTCATGCACTTTCCAGAGTGATGGTGGAAACATGGCTGGTTTAGGGTTTTCTCCTGCTGTACCGCTCACATAGCAGACGTCGAAGTAGTACAGCAGGTATAAAGCTTCGACAGGAGCCAATCCCTATAGCAGCTGCATCCCCTGTAGTACATCTTTTTCTGGAAGGAAAGCCAAACCATCAAGCATCCCACAAAACTGTCCAAACTCTTCAGACTCTTTGTAGTTTCGAGTAAGTCCGTACTGTTGGTTGTGCCTGCAAGTGCTTTGGCACAAATGAAAAAAACAACAGACGTGATAGCAGTAGTTTCAAAGTCAAAGGTCGAGGAAGGATTTTTGTAGATTCAATACATTTGGCCAACACTGTTCGTAGAACAGAAAATTACAAAAACATATAAAAGTACTTAAAAAATCATGTACACAACAGTTTTTGTTATATTACCAATTAACATTTTACAATTAAGGCAAAGGAATGACTAAGAATGTCGGTACTGAAATCAAAGCCATAGTATTTTGATTAAATATAGAATATTTTTTATTAATAAATACCAAAACACACTCCACAAAAATCTGTAAGATACCCTTGGTGGGGATGTATCCTGTTTAGAAAGAGGAGTATTTTTTCTTAGTAGATCGGGGATTTCCATATTTTACGCGGAATACCTAATGGCGCATTCCAAGCGGTAAGACAAGAGGGTGGAAAGGGTAGAAAGTTCAATGAATTCATCACATCACATCCTGCCGGCCATGATACCATCCGGCTGTGGTTTAAATCTAGTTTCCAATACTTATCTTAAAACAAAAACATAGTTTTTCCTTGTGAAAAACTGTTGCTTAATGTTTAGTTACTTTATTTAAGAAGAAATGATTCATTTTAATATAATGAGATCTATGTTAAAAACTTTACTATGCACGTAAGCATAAACCTTAGATTTATTAGTAAGGATAATTTTATTACATATTTGTTTGTACATATTTTTTTGAGACATAATTGATAATAAAAACTTTAATGTACTATACTGTACATTATCAGAATTTTCAAATAAATGTGTTATTTGCTTGAGGTATTTCGCCTATAAGGTAGGTATTATTGAACAAAAATCAAATTAAATAAACTTGTTTCCAAAATATAATAATATAACTGATATAACATAAGGTGTAACTGTTTTAAAAATTAAAAAACGAGTTTTACATTTGAAAGAAGATAAATAACTAAGTTATCAGTTTTATCTAATTAAATCAAGAATTTATTGTGCAGGTGTAAAAATGTTCTGAGACTGAAAAGACAAAATAAGATATTTTATAATTTAATTTGATTTTGACGCTATGCATTTTGAATTATCACTCGCTAATAAACGTCTTTTGATAATTTACACTATCTAAAGACTTAAAAGAGTTTAAATATTTGATTGTCATCTACTTGT
Organism: Stictocephala bisonia; assembly: GCA_035578905.1. Taxonomy (NCBI): domain Eukaryota; kingdom Metazoa; phylum Arthropoda; class Insecta; order Hemiptera; family Membracidae; genus Stictocephala; species Stictocephala bisonia. The sequence continues at coordinate 5,493,230 of JAQJVL010000009.1, read as the reverse complement.
TGGTTGGTATGAAAATAATGTATTGGATGTGTCTCAATAATAACTGATTCTATTTACAAAAATTTTATAGAACAGTATATGTTAAAGGTATTAGTTCGTTTTATTACAAAACTGAAAATATATACCGCAAACAGATGTTCTATCAACTTATTACTTTGTTTAAATGATTTCAATTATTTAATGGCTGTTGTTCAAATGATTACATTATTGACGGTTTAACCTGCTTAGCCTTGATTTAATAGAAAGGACCACGAAAAATAGTTACTTAGGAATACGTCAAACGCCAACCAATCCACGATTTTACGTCTTATACAATAACGTTTTCTATTACTTAGAAGCGTGTCAATGAATCGGACTATAACAGCTTATTTCAATGTAGCTTATATTTACAATTTCAATACCTAAGGCTTTTTTATTCCTAAAGTAATTTGAAGTGTAAAATTTGTTAACAAACCCGGATCTTATGTAAATACTGTAACATGTATGCTTATTTTAATAAATATATGTCTATTGCTTTCAAATTAAACACACTCTCACCATAGATATCAAAACCCCTTAGTTTTTGAACCCTTGTCAAAACCCTTGTCACATTGGACCCGCGAGGGTACGACAGTGGAGCGCCTCAAGGTCAGGCGCTCCACTGTCGCACTTGTGCTATTTCTTGGCTGACAGTTTTATTAGTTTTTGCCAGGCGCTCCACTGTCGCTCTCCCGCAGCCCTCGAGCTGGTATTACGTTTCAACGCCGAAAATGTTTAGCTTTTTTTGCAGTAATAGGCCATGGTGTAATATTTCGTCAAACGGCTCTTTAACTTTTATTAGATGTTATTTGACTTTCATCGTGTCAAATAAACCGTAAATCGAGTTGGGCGAGCCGGTGGCCGAGTGGTCTAAGGCGTCAGGACTTTGAGCTTGGGTTAGAGATAGCGCTGGTTCGAATCCGGCCTAGACTGACTGGAAGATTTATCAGTAATATTCACCTTGTACTGTACAGGTTCGCCCTCTTACTCTGTCTGAATAAGTTCCTCGCACAGATCAATGGTCTATGGGGAATGGTCAGAGTAAGGTTAAGGAGGAGATTGGCCTCTCCTTTTAAATAAAAAAAAAAAAAATTGCACAGTAAAATGGTATAACAAAGTACACTGGAAGAAAACCTCTCAACATGTTGGGGCAGCCACATTTCCCAGTTTCATACTTCATATACAGTCGAATCACTTCATATACAAAAATCGCCTCGCGCAGGTTGCGTGACGGGAGTAGTGTCTGGGGTGGGGAGTGAGGAGCAGAGCGGACAACAACAACGCGCTACTAGCCTGGCTGCATATTTCCGGCTGTCAATGGTGGTGCAGTGACACGGAGCAAGAACCTTCCAAACAATAGGGGTGGCCAGCCGTCGAAGAGTGGTGAAAGTCCACATTCCAATCCCTTCCGCTGCAAATTAGGCCTTCAACGAAACGAACAACACATTGGACTGCCCCAACATAATCGCATATGGTATATATTCAATGATAATGGTAAAGTTTGGTGAATTATTTTGTTGAAAAAAAACTTTCCATCAATTAACCAACAGAAAGATTGTATTATGTACAATCAAAAATGTCAAAACCCGTTATTGGACTTTTCTTAGGTCTGTTTTTACTTGGCGTTACGAACTTCTTTTCTTGTCCGGGTCACTGGGCAGCTTCCTTGACGATTTTATATGCAGAACTATGGGATATTCCACATGCTTCTGCCACTATGAGAGAAACTTCTTCTCCGTTAAATCTTCATTTTTCTTTTTTAAATAACTATAAACATTGTAAATAATACTTCGCGTATGACTATGAATAACAGGTCTTTTTTTATTTGATTTACTAGTACTACTGCCCGGCTGCACATTCATTATGCTCCAGAAACTATATACACTATGCACTAAACGATTACGACACTAAACACTTATTTACAAAACTAAAACAATTACAACTAAAATAAATTTCGTGACACTAAACGTTAAAGCTCGTAGTACTCTATCAGCTAGCGAACTTTACGAGAAACTGCAGGGGATGACTGAGCTGTCACGTGCCAGCGCAAGCGCATTGGCGACGTCGTCCACTGCGCACACATCAGAACGATTTTTCACAAGATGATTTACCTGTACCAGCTTACGCTTCTCATATACAGCGTTATAGCAGAGATTAAAAACCTACACAAAACAATATTTCCAGCTTTACCCGATCTAATTTTGGCCAAAATATTGTAGTATAGAAGTATTTGTGTTATTTTTCAAAATAAAACATTCTCATGTAACACTTAAAAAATACATGTCAAACGAATTGATTGAAATACATTCTGAAATAAGGATTTATAAAAGGATAAAAACACGGGTAGTAACAGAGGAGGGTATGGAGGCAAAGATAGGGAGATGCTTCAACTCTTAGCCCGTTCCTTTTCTTGGTCCACATCGACAACGTTGGTTTATCAATGCTTTATATGTTGGCTCGTGCAATATCCCGACGATATTACAGTACTCTCTATTTCACCACAAACATAGTCAGTAAACATAAAAAGTTTAATGAGCTCAATCTGAAAACGAACCCGGCAAAAACTTTGTTCATTCAATTCTATTTTCGACCAATCTATACAAATAATAGTCCTACACTCTTGTTGGATGAGACTAAGAGTCCTACAGTCCTATTGGATGACTAAGAATCCTACTGTCCTGTTGGGTGAGACCAAGAGTTCTACATTCCTGTTGGGTGAGGCTAAGAGTCCTACATTCCTATTGGATGATACTAAGAGTCCTATAGTCCTGTTGGATGAGACTAAGAGTCCTACATTCCTGTTGGATGAGGCTAAGAGTCCTACATTCCTATTGGATGATACTAAGAGTCCTATAGTCCCGTTGGATGAGACTAAGGGTCTTACAGTACTGTTTGATGGTTGGGACTTTGGCTCCTACATTCCTGTTGGATGAGACTGAGACTACGCAGTAACGCGTAGATCTATGTTTTTCTCACCCGTATCGGCTTGCGTCCTTGGAATGCGATTTTCTCACCTATACGTCTAGGTCAATTCACACCCATCTGTTAACCTCCAGCCTCTGACCTCGGCCAATCAATATGGCCTACAAATTCAACTTAACTCATCATTCTGTCTTTTCAAGGAACTTAACTAATCGTCATCAGTACGGTTTTATTGCTTAAAGTCTTTCTGATGTAAAAACCAATGTAATTGTCCTGTTAAAATCAAATGTAAGTCGTAAATTCTTCTTTAAAAATTCTACTTTTAGTTATTATTATAGTTATGTCCATTATGAGTGTCGAAGAGGTCAGAACATGTTTTTGCCAAGAAACAGCCATTTCCCCAATCAATTTAATGCATTAAAAATGTTACTTTTTAATTCTAAAATGTTTAGTCTTATGAAAAAATTATTATCATGACACATTTTAACAAATCTATGAAAATGAGTTAGTAATTTAAAATTTTAAAATGTTTACTGACATGTAGCTAGGCTACTATTGATCATTATAATGGGTATGTTTTTCGCTAATTTTCTTATTTGAAAAAAAAATGTATATATATGTTTAATATTTTTTAAATGGAAATAAATGACGAATAACCTCAAAGATCCAATACACTCTCTATTAAAAAATTCAGGATTTATTACATCTAACTTCAATAGATGATTTGGTTTGTACGTCTTAAAGGAGAAGGAACATCATTGAAATATTAAGCTAAGTTCAAAGGTACTTTAAAAATAATTTAATGTAGAAAATAAAACCATTATGATAACGAAGTACAACAATGCGAACGATATCAACACTTGGAACATTAAAGTTTCACAAAAGGTTATATGTGGTAATACATGAAAGCTAAGTTCATTGTAACAACTGAGAATAAGAGTTTAACTAAATTTATTTTGAAATAGATAATTATGAAACATACTGCAAAAACAGTTAAAAACAAAAGCTAAATTTTATTTCTGTACGTGTTTAATGTGTATTGTCTGCCCATCTTTTCTACGCACTAGTATAAAATTAATGCTATACACTCTAAGCCTATGTGAATCACATCTATTCACATAAATATTCAGTTCTAAGTTAGAAAGTACCGGTACGAGAGTAGTAAGAACAAGATTAAATTTGTCTGATACCTTTGAGTATTTCAAATGAGAATCAGTCACGACTGTAGGGTTTTGTAAACTTTTACATACCGCTGAGGAGGGAGTTGGAATGGCCTCAAATCACCGGTTACGAGCAGTTTACTACTATAGTCGTCTTGTCCGTCCGACGCCCCCACCACTAGACAGTTGGAAGTGGCTGTAGGCTGGGTCCCCATGAGTCGGGTTGTGATCTTCGACAAGCCATACATTAGTCCGTTACACAAGCCATATAGTACAGTAACATTCTTGTCAAATTACGAGCAGTTTACTTTAGCCGTCATCACCGTACGACGCTCCTACCACTGGACAGTTGTAGTGGATGTGGGCTGGGCCCCCGTGGGTGGAGTTGTGACCTTCGACAAGCCATACATCAGTCCGTTACCCAGGACATACAGTACACTGTTATTCTTGTCAACTTAGGAGCAGTTTACTATAGCCGTCGTGTCTGTACGACGCCCCCGCCACTGGACAGTTGTAGTGGATGTGGGCTGGGCCCCCGTGGGTGGGTTTGTGACCTTCGACAAGCCATACATTAGTCCGTTACCCAGGCCATATAGTACAGTAACATTCTTGTCAAATTACGAGCAGTTTACTATAACCGCCATGTCCGTACGACGGTCCCACCACTGGACAGTTGTAGTGGATGTAGGCTGGGTCCCCGTGAGTCGGGTTGTGACCTTCGACAAGCCATACATTAGTCCGTTACACAAGCCATATAGTACAGTAACATTCTTGTCAAATTACGAGCAGTTTACTATAACCGCCATGTCCGTACGACGGTCCCACCACTGGACAGTTGTAGTGGATGTAGGCTGGGTCCCCGTGAGTCGGGTTGTGACCTTCGACAAGCCATACATTAGTCCGTTACACAAGCCATATAGTACAGTAACATTCTTGTCAAATTACGAGCAGTTTACTTTAGCCGTCATCACCGTACGACGCTCCTACCACTGGTCAGTTGTAGTGGATGTGGGCTGGGCCCTCGTGGGTGGAGTTGTGACCTTCGACAAGCCATACATTAGTCCGTTACACAAGCCATATAGTACAGTAACATTCTTGTCAAATTACGAGCAGTTTACTATAGCCGTCATGTCCGTAGGACGGTCCCACCACTGGACAGTTGTAGTGGATGTGGGCTGGGCCCCCGAGGGTGAGGTGTGACCTTCGACAAGCCATACATTAGTCCGTTACCCAGGCCATATAGTACAGTAACATTCTTGTCAAATTACGAGCAGTTTACTATAGCCGTCATGTCCGTAGGACGGTCCCTCCACTGGACAGTTGTAGTGGATGTGGGCTGGGCCCCCGAGGGTGAGGTGTGACCTTCGACAAGCCATACATTAGTCCGTTACACAAGCCATATAGTACAGTAACATTCTTGTCAAATTACGAGCAGTTTACTATAGCCGTCATGTCCGTAGGACGGTCCCACCACTGGACAGTTGTAGTGGATGTGGGCTGGGTCCCCGTGAGTCGGGTTGTGACCTTCGACAAGCCATACATTAGTCCGTTACACAAGCCATATAGTACAGTAACATTCTTGTCAAATTACGAGCAGTTTACTATAGCCGTCATGTCCGTAGGACGGTCCCACCACTGGACAGTTGTAGTGGATGTGGGCTGGGCCCCCGAGGGTGAGGTGTGACCTTCGACAAGCCATACATTAGTCCGTTACACAAGCCATATAGTACAGTAACATTCTTGTCAAATTACGAGCAGTTTACTATAGCCGTCATGTCCGTAGGACGGTCCCACCACTGGACAGTTGTAGTGGATGTGGGCTGGGTCCCCGTGAGTCGGGTTGTGACCTTCGACAAGCCATACATTAGTCCGTTACACAAGCCATATAGTACAGTAACATTCTTGTCAAATTACGAGCAGTTTACTATAGCCGTCATGTCCGTAGGACGGTCCCACCACTGGACAGTTGTAGTGGATGTGGGCTGGGCCCCCGTGGGTGAGGTGTGACCTTCGACAAGCCATACATTAGTCCGTTACCCAGGCCATGTAGTACAGTAACATTCTTGTCAAATTACGAGCAGTTTACTATAACCGTCATGTCCGTAGGACGGTCCCACCACTGGACAGTTGTAGTGGATGTGGGCTGGGCCCCCGAGGGTGAGGTGTGACCTTCGACAAGCCATACATTAGTCCGTTACCCAGGCCATGTAGTACAGTAACATTCTTGTCAAATTACGAGCAGTTTACTATAACCGTCATGTCCGTAGGACGGTCCCTCCACTGGACAGTTGTAGTGGATGTGGGCTGGGCCCCCGAGGGTGAGGTGTGACCTTCGACAAGCCATACATTAGTCCGTTACCCAGGCCATATAGTACAGTAACATTCTTGTCAAATTACGAGCAGTTTACTATAACCGTCATGTCCGTAGGACGGTCCCTCCACTGGACAGTTGTAGTGGATGTGGGCTGGGCCCCCGAGGGTGAGGTGTGACCTTCGACAAGCCATACATTAGTCCGTTACCCAGGCCATGTAGTACAGTAACATTCTTGTCAAATTACGAGCAGTTTACTATAGCCGTCATGTCCGTAGGACGGTCCCACCACTGGACAGTTGTAGTGGATGTGGGCTGGGCCCCCGAGGGTGAGGTGTGACCTTCGACAAGCCATACATTAGTCCGTTACCCAAGCCATGTAGTACAGTAACATTCTTGTCAAATTACGAGCAGTTTACTATAGCCGTCATGTCCGTAGGACGGTCCCACCACTGGACAGTTGTAGTGGATGTGGGCTGGGCCCCCGAGGGTGAGGTGTGACCTTCGACAAGCCATACATTAGTCCGTTACCCAGGCCATGTAGTACAGTAACATTCTTGTCAAATTACGAGCAGTTTACTATAGCCGTCATGTCCGTAGGACGGTCCCACCACTGGACAGTTGTAGTGGATGTGGGCTGGGCCCCCGAGGGTGAGGTGTGACCTTCGACAAGCCATACATTAGTCCGTTACCCAAGCCATGTAGTACAGTAACATTCTTGTCAAATTACGAGCAGTTTACTATAGCCGTCATGTCCGTAGGACGGTCCCACCACTGGAAAGTTGTAGTGGATGTGGGCTGGGCCCCCGAGGGTGAGGTGTGACCTTCGACAAGCCATACATTAGTCCGTTACCCAGGCCATGTAGTACAGTAACATTCTTGTCAAATTACGAGCAGTTTACTATAGCCGTCATGTCCGTAGGACGGTCCCACCACTGGACAGTTGTAGTGGATGTGGGCTGGGCCCCCGAGGGTGAGGTGTGATCTTCGACAAGCCATACATTAGTCCGTTACCCAGGCCATGTAGTACAGTAACATTCTTGTCAAATTACGAGCAGTTTACTATAGCCGTCATGTCCGTAGGACGGTCCCACCACTGGACAGTTGTAGTGGATGTGGGCTGGGCCCCCGAGGGTGAGGTGTGACCTTCGACAAGCCATACATTAGTCCGTTACCCAGGCCATATAGTACAGTAACATTCTTGTCAAATTACGAGCAGTTTACTATAGCCGTCATGTCCGTAGGACGGTCCCTCCACTGGACAGTTGTAGTGGATGTGGGCTGGGCCCCCGAGGGTGAGGTGTGACCTTCGACAAGCCATACATTAGTCCGTTACCCAGGCCATATAGTACAGTAACATTCTTGTCAAATTACGAGCAGTTTACTATAACCGTCATGTCCGTAGGACGGTCCCACCACTGGACAGTTGTAGTGGCTGTAGGCTGGGCCCCCGTGGGTAGGGTTGTGATCTTCGACAAGCCATACATTAGTCCGTTACACAAGCCATATAGTACAGTAACATTCTTGTCAAATTACGAGCAGTTTACTTTAGCCGTCATCACCGTACGACGCTCCTACCACTGGTCAGTTGTAGTGGATGTGGGCTGGGCCCTCGTGGGTGGAGTTGTGACCTTCGACAAGCCATACATTAGTCCGTTACCCAGGCCATATAGTACAGTAACATTCTTGTCAAATTACGAGCAGTTTACTATAACCGTCATGTCCGTAGGACGGTCCCACCACTGGACAGTTGTAGTGGATGTGGGCTGGGCCCCCGAGGGTGAGGTGTGACCTTCGACAAGCCATACATTAGTCCGTTACACAAGCCATATAGTACAGTAACATTCTTGTCAAATTACGAGCAGTTTACTTTAGCCGTCATCACCGTACGACGCTCCTACCACTGGTCAGTTGTAGTGGATGTGGGCTGGGCCCTCGTGGGTGGAGTTGTGACCTTCGACAAGCCATACATTAGTCCGTTACCCAGGCCATATAGTACAGTAACATTCTTGTCAAATTACGAGCAGTTTACTATAACCGTCATGTCCGTAGGACGGTCCCACCACTGGACAGTTGTAGTGGCTGTAGGCTGGGACCCCGTGAGTCGGGTTGTGATCTTCGACAAGCCATACATTAGTCCGTTACACAAGCCATATAGTACAGTAACATTCTTGTCAAATTACGAGCAGTTTACTTTAGCCGTCATCACCGTACGACGCTCCTACCACTGGTCAGTTGTAGTGGATGTGGGCTGGGCCCTCGTGGGTGGAGTTGTGACCTTCGACAAGCCATACATTAGTCCGTTACACAAGCCATATAGTACAGTAACATTCTTGTTAAATTACGAGCAGTTTACTTTAGCCGTCATCACCGTACGACGCTCCTACCACTGGACAGTTGTAGTGGATGTGGGCTGGGCCCCCGTGGGTGAGGGTGGACCTTCGACAAGCCATACATCAGTCCGTTACCCAGGACATACAGTACACTGTTATTCTTGTCATCTTAGGAGCAGTTTACTATAGCCGTCATGTCTGTACGACGCCACCGCCACTGGACAGTTGTAGTGGCTGTAGGCTGCGCCCCTGTGGGTAGGGTTGTGACCTTAGACAAGCCATACATTAGTCCGTTACCCAGGCCATGTAGTACAGTAACATTCTTGTCAAATTACGAGCAGTTTACTATAGCCGTCATGTCCGTAGGACGGTCCCACCACTGGACAGTTGTAGTGGATGTGGGCTGGGCCCCCGTGGGTGGGTTTGTGACCTTCGACAAGCCATACGTTAGTCCGTTACCCAGGCCATGTAGTACAGTAACATTCTTGTCAAATTAGGAGCAGTTTACTATAGCCGTCATGTCCGTAGGACGGTCCCACCACTGGACAGTTGTAGTGGATGTGGGCTGGGCCCCCGTGGGTGGGTTTGTGACCTTCGACAAGCCATACATTAGCAAGGACATGTAGTACAATGTTATTCTTGTTATTATGTCAAAACCTGCAAAAAAATTCCCTTTTTATCTGATCTTCTTTTTATCCTCCAAAGGCTTCCACTTCGCCGGTTCAGATCATTAATAACAAGACAACGTTGTCTACAAAGACGTTCTTATCTGACCAACAGGAAGGTCGTTACAGTCTGGTGGACTGTATGTCCTTTGTTCACAATTAAACTGTAGAACGTGGCAAATAAATGAATAACTGTTTTACGACTGAATAGGGGTTATGACGTAATTCATCTCCGGTGTTAGAATTATGTTACTTGAATAATAAGTCGTTAAAATATTGATAATACTTAAATAATAATTACTATATCTTATACTATAAAACGAGCAAGGAATTGTATGTATGTACCTATTTCCAGTCATTTTATTTCAAAAACGGCTCTACCGATTTTCTTCGTACTTTGTCTATATATGGTTTTCTACCTCAGGAATCCAATGGATTTGGTGACAATTTTGAGAAAACTCATTTTCTATGAGTTTTCACGATTCCAAGTATTGGGTGGGCGGGTGGGTCAATACCACTGTTTAATGTTTACTATTTACTATTTCAACATGTGAGTTATGATTTCAATTTATTTTTTTAAATAACACATGTTTTTCTGAATCTGTTAAAATGTAAACAAACCAAATATTATTGTATTTTTCTTACCTATGTCTAATATACACAATTCAGTTATTCTCGAACTTTATTTCATTTTTATTATAATTTCTTCGAGCCGGATTACAGCAAGCAAGATAAATTTACAGTTCATTGATAACTTCAGTTCAGTGTATTTTAACTTTTTCTTAGATGCTAGGCGGACGTCCTCCAAAACGACGCAAGTTTAATTTTAATAAAAATGAGCCACCAATACCGAATTTAAATGAATCCCAAGATACTGAAACATGCTATGAAGCTGAAATTGAAAATACAGATCTTGATTCAAACAATGAAACAAATCTTATGACTTGTAATAATAATACTTTGCAAACAACTTCTACAAATAATTCTGGAAATACCTTACAAACTTCTAGCAACTTTCTTTATTACGATTTGCCATCAACCTCGGGGGTAACACCGAGGTTGATGGCAAATCGTAATTAAGAAAGTTGCTAGAAGTTTGTAAGGTATTTCCAGAATTATTTGTAGAAGTTGTTTGCAAAGTATTATTACAAGTCATAAGATTTGTTTCATTGTTTGAATCAAGATCTGTATTTTCAATTTCAGCTTCATAGCATGTTTCAGTATCTTGGGATTCATTTAAATTCGGTATTGGAAGTCAGCGATTAGATGATATGAACCCGATCGGAGATCGGCTTTCCTGGTACTTACAGTATAATAACAGTAGTTCATGTAAACAGTTGATAGTCAATTTCGATTCCATTTAGAAAGATATTATCACACTGCAACAATTCTATCTACAAAAGAAGATCCACTAATATTTTATTTTATCGACTTACAGTCGAATCCAGCAAGGACAAATTGGTTCACGCGTCATGGTCATTACAATAGCTGACAAATTGGGCCCTAGCCTACTTACACAATTTAAAGGCTAAATACTAATTCTTGGGTTAGAAGATTGTAGTTGTTAATTTTTTAGTCATTCTTCGCATTCAAATTAGCTTACGAAAATAATAAATAAACAAGAACGTTTTCAATTTTTTTTAGAATTGAACCACTAACCTATTCTAAAAACATATTTTTATTTTAAGTAGTATTTTTTTTGTAAAAATATATTGATTCCATATCCCATTTGATATTTAGGTTATTTAAATAAAATGTATAAAGACTGTAAACAGTTTTATTTCAAAAATAATTCTTATGTTCGTTTTAGTGCAATATTGTTTGTACGCATTTTATTTCTATAAAATACAATATATATTATTTTCATTTTTGAAAATAATAATTTTATAATTGAGTAAATTTCTTGACGATTTTAAAATAGAAAACTCATTAAAGTTACTTCATTTCTACTTGAACGGACCTTTAATAATCATGCAGTGTTCACTATGACTCATTATAATTTATAAACAGGAACATATAGTAGAAAATATAAAAGTGATATATATCTGCTATAGAGCTGTCGACTCACCAGACGTAGCTTGTATGTAGTTAGGGAAACAGCCATACATAGAGGCTATGTCACACTATGCTATTTTAAAAGCTGCTAGCGGAGTAGCGGCTATTAGGAGACGTAGCTTAAGGCAGTAGCAGCTACCAACTAAGGTATGCTAGTTACATTTCATTAGCTTGAAACGTTGAATATGCCAACTTCTTGCGCTACTAGCGCGTGACCAATGAGCCGCTAGTAACTAGCGTCTTCTCACCCAGTGTGACTTTTTACTAGCGTACTAGAAGTTAGTTGTACCACGTGCTCTCAGTTTTCTCGTTGAGTTTTTTGTGTTATACTGACAATTAGTGATGCTGAATTGTCTAGGAAGGATGTAGTGACATATTTGAACTTATATAGAAAACATCCGTTTCTAACTTGCCCAGAATACTTGAAACGATATCTTAAAAACAGGCTTTCTAAGGTGTAATTAAGGATTTGGAGGATGGATGCTTGCCTCTTAAAGAGGATACTCTTAAATGATCAAAACTGTTCGGGATACTTAACGGAATGAATCGAAAACAAACTAAAACAAATTAAAAACTAAAACAAGTGGAGTCGGCTCGTAAGACTTGGAAGAACCTAAGTTAATTTGTGTAAGTGCAGCAGATTCATTTTTTAATTCTCTCCTATCGTGCTGAAGTTCGTAACTGAATTTGTTAAGTAAAGAATAATTAATTAATTACTTGATAGAAAGTAAAACCTTCAATATCCGGATTAGTATGGCGTCAACCGGATATAACGAAAAATCCGGATAGATAGCATTATTTATTACTCAAACCACGACCTACTTACTAGATTAACCATTAACTCATCAAATTTCTTTTATCAAATAATAGGAAGTCTTGTGATTTGATGGTATGACAAGGAGTCCTCAATCGAAAACTCTTTCATATATTTAGCTGAAGCTTCCAGATCATCTTTTCTTCTTATCCGTTAGCGTACCCATAAGCGTTTCTATTTGTTCCCAATTTTTTTTATAAAATCCAGAGAAACAAATAACAAACAACTCAGTTCATCACGCATTATACATAAAGACGACATTTTCTATAGAGGGATGCAAAAATTGAATAAAGTAGCAGTTCAATCAAGTAGCTACATTAATTCGAATGTGACTAGTTTTGGTAGCAGCTATTTCAGTAGCAGCTACATGAAGCGGCTGTTAAGTAGCAAAGGGTGACATTGGTGAAAGGACGAGGGATGCTGACTATTTTACTTCTTTTTTCACTAACTAACGCAACTATTAAAAAATATTTCCATCCACTCATTTTTTGGCAATTCCTTTAATGCAGTGCGACAACGACGCTCAGCTGTGAAACTCCGACCTAGGAGAACCCATGGTCAGGATCCTGACGTCCTCTCCATTTGGTAGGTCGGGAAAGTCGGATCATAAAGCTGTCCAGAGCTATCAGCAGTTGACAGTTTTACGGCCGGCACTCCTTGTTGACCAATTGATTGCGGAGAGTTGTGCCGAATTCAGATAATATGTTATCGTGAACACTAAATGGACATAACTTACTGATTTCCATTTCTGATGTATTTTCTATTTAAAGGATTATTTGAAGTAATTGACCATTCCATCATAAAGTTGATGTCTTCCTTTTAACTTTATTATGTAGACCTACATTACCATTTAAAGTTTAAGAGTGAGGAAGAACTTCGAGTCCTTAACCACAGACAAATAAGGTGGTATTCCTTCTCTGGGTAACTTAAAAATGTTCGATCAAATTTCTTTTTTGATTTTTTTATAGTAAAAGTATTAATCTATTTATAAGTAACAAATGCGTTGTGGACAAAAATTCAAACAAAAATCTCTATGGATGTATGGATGCCTAAAGAGGCTAATTTGGCCGTTCTGGGTACATAACTCAGTAAGAAACCAAGCGATATATTTTATTAAAATTTTGAGAATATAAGTTAGTAGACAATGATACTTACCAACCTAGTAACATTTTTCTAAATTAATTATTTAATTTTTTTTAGGTGTAACCAATTATTGTTCTATAATGACAATAGAACATAAAATTTTGAGTTCTATTGTCTTAAAAGTCTCTTAACATTTTGAGTTGATTTTTTTACAATTCATTATGTTTGGCTGAAAGAATAGATTAATAATATATAAAAACTTAATTACTAGAGTTTACTATAAATGTGTTATGTAAAGTGTTATGCATAAAGAACATTTTGTTTTTTGGTAAGTTAGTGAAGCAGGCTATTTGCTACTCCTAGTGACAGTTGCGATACGACCTAGAACCAAATACCTTGGAGTGCATAATTGGGCACCTGCATGGACACGCCTAACGTTTTTGTAAATATATTTTGCAAATATAGATATTTTCTATTCCATTAACTATTAATTTTAAATTTAAACAACATAAAACTCACTGTACGCATACTTATATCCTTTAGATCCTCTGGTTCCTTCTACTACTTCGTCAAAATGTTCTGGAATGAAACCGCCAGGCCATCTTCTTGGGATGTTCCATCTTGGAGCCACACCCTTTCCAGAATCCTGTTGAAAGACCATTCATTTACATAAATAAACAATTAAAGTTCGTCTTAATTGACCAATAACGATACTCTATTGCCAGTAACACAATTATTTAACATAATCGCATTATTTGTTGTGCTGTGTTGAAAATTTACACACAAACCATTGACACAAGGCCTATTTATTGTTTTGGTTCCAGATTGTCATGCCTTAATCAAACTACACGATTAGGTTAATTAAATTAATTCCTAATTTAGATTGTGTTCTATGTAGGGCAAGAGAAAGCACCCTCAAGAAGTAATGCATAAAGTGGTTCCGAGGGGGGAGTTATGGCTGGACCGATGGGGCTTTAGTTTAAGAAATAGATAAATAATACTGACTGTATCATTAACAGTTAAATTAACAAATACATGAACACTGGTGATGACTCTCCCACCCACCTAAGCACGTACAGTGGTAATGATCCTCCCATCCGCCTAGACACGTACAGTGATTATAACTCTTCCATCCACCTGAACACTCACTGTGGTGATGACCCTCTCACCCACCCATACACGAACAGTAGTGATAACCCTCCCACCTACCAGGACACGAACAGTGACGATGATCCTTCCACCCACCTGAACACTTACTGTGGTGATGACCCTCTCACCCACCCATACACGAACAGTAGTGATAACCCTCCCACCTACCAGGACACGAACAGTGACGATGATCCTTCCACCCACCTGAACACTTACTGTGGTGATGACCCTCTCACCCACCCATACACGAACAGTAGTGATAACCCTTCCACCTACCAGGACACGAACAGTGACGATGATCCTCACACCCATCTGAACACTTACTGTGGTGACGACCCTCTCACCCACCCATACACGAACAGTAGTGATAACCCTCCCACCTACCAGGACACGAACAGTGACGATGATCCTCACACCCATCTGAACACTTACTGTGGTGATGACCCTCTCACCCACCCATACACGAACAGTAGTGATAACCCTCCCACCTACCAGGACACGAACAGTGACGATGATCCTCACACCCATCTGAACACTTACTGTGGTGATGACCCTCTCACCCACCCATACACGAACAGTAGTGATAACCCTCCCACCTACCAGGACACGAACAGTGACGATGATCCTCACACCCATCTGAACACTTACTGTGGTGATGACCCTCTCACCCACCCATACACGAACAGTAGTGATAACCCTCCCACCTACCAGGACACGAACAGTGACGATGATCCTCACACCCATCTGAACACTTACTGTGGTGATGACCCTCTCACCCACCCATACACGAACAGTAGTGATAACCCTCCCACCTACCAGGACACGAACAGTGACGATGATCCTCACACCCATCTGAACACTTACTGTGGTGATGACCCTCTCACCCACCCATACACGAACAGTAGTGATAACCCTCCCACCTACCAGGACACGTACAGTGACGATGATCCTCACACCCATCTGAACACTTACTGTGGTGATGACCCTCTCACCCACCCATACAGGAACAGTAGTGATAACCCTCCCACCTACCAGGACACGAACAGTGACGATGATCCTCACACCCATCTGAACACTTACTGTGGTGATGACCCTCTCACCCACCCATACACGAACAGTAGTGTTAACCCTCCCACCTACCAGGACACGAACAGTGACGATGATCCTCACACACATCTGAACACTTATTGTGGTGATGACCCTCCCACCCACTTAGACGTGGGAGTAAACCTATTTCACTATATTCAATCTATACATTTTGTGCGAAACAGATATTCGTGTATTATTGTGCTATTAATTTTTCTTGGTTTCTAGGGTTGTACAATATTTATTTTTCATTGTGATTTAACGCTGCACTATCAAATAGATGTCTCAAAAAATCTATTTTTTTTAGTACAAAAAGTAGAGCAAACCCGAAATATTTACTCTATCAACATTTTCGACTTAAAAGAATTGACATAAGTTCATTTTAATTTTTTTAATTTTAGCAATATTTAGAGGAGTGGAAATCTTATGAATCGTGATAACAAGAAGAAATTGGCGACAGCCACAGAGGAAAAAGAAACTGTCGCATCCGATTGTGCGCTGAATGTGTGTCGAGTTATGTGTCGAGTACTTTTTCATCCAGTTTGCTATGCAGATGACAGGACGAGTGCCTTGTCGTTATCCTCCTTTATTTCCCCAAATCCTCAAGGATAAAAGTAATAATTATTATAACATTTGTACAAAAAGATTTACATTAGTTGTAATCTATTTATAACTTCTATTGAAGCGTTCGCTTCACAAATCGACCGCTGTTTTTTCTGTGTGACAACTTAGATCAGCCCGAAGGCGAAGTGGCTAGATATCAAAATCGAAGCAATTGCTTATTCATAATTAGATCTGAATTTCTAATACTTGAGTCACGAACAAAACTCGCAGCACTCGTTGCGGATCACTTTGAGTACTTGTTTTTTCCAGGATCGGTTGTTCGACATGCTCCTTGCTCCATTTATATCAGAATATAAACAAAAAAATATGTATAGCGTTGCTTCTACTGAAGCATAGTCCGGAAAACTAGACGATATCACATTGGAGAAAGAAACTGATGCCGCTTTCTAATGGCCGCAGCGAGCACCTAGTGGCAGTTATAGATTTCTATTAATGTAAATCTTTACACATTTGTAATAATAATTACTACATTTATCCTTGAGAATTTGGGGGCAGGGGTAAAAGGAGGGACTGACAAGGTGGTGGCTCTGTCATCGCATGGCTAACTGAAGAAATAACTTCTCGACACACATTCAGCGCACTATTGGATGCGACCTCTGTTTCTTTTTATTTTTGTGACGACATATGTCTGCCACAGAACCTTTAAAAGTCATATATTTGTCTTAGAGTGACTTCGTTGGGTAAACCTAAAATCTGTCCTTAGAGATGCAGTGAAATAGTTAATTTAGCACCGATCTTGAGTTTTGGATATGAAATACCGACATAACTTTGTGCGTACGATGAGTATAGACGACCTGAGTAGTTTGGTTTGTAACTGGTTAGTCTTATGCTCAGAAAGACTACTTATTAATAGCCGAATAACTAGGGCAACTAAGGATTCAATTCCATTAAGGATTCGAATCTGCGCTATCTGTAATCCAGGCTGAGTACTAACACCTTAGACTCTTAGTACGGCCACCACCTCACCCCAGACATAAAAAACATAAACGTAAAACTTCCCACAGCCCAATCGCCCACACACACATTTAAAGTGGCATTAAGTCATGTGGTCATAAGACTGGCTGGTATTAAGTCATGTGGTCATAAGACTGGCTGGTATTAAGTCCCACTTTATGTGTATGAGTAGACGGTTAGGTCAGTCCCACTGTATCTGTATAGGAATGGGGGGGAGGTGGGAGTCAGTACCAATATTACATAAGGAACTTAGAATAAAACAATAACAGTAATAAAATTGAGACAGTTAGTAAATGGCTATCAGGATCATTACCACCCACCCACACATACACGTGCGGTGATATTGACCCACCCGCCCACCCATACACGTTCATTGGTAGGCCTATTGGAATCCGAACCACGTAGTATTGGTATGATTTTCAGCTAGTTTTCTAGCCTGGAACTCGGATATCTCCCCTACACACCACCCGGACACTGACTACCACCCAGCATGAACGTCCCAAACTGCTATAGCAGTGTACACGTCGATGGAATCCGTGGAGCGGACGTCATGTCGATATTATAACCCATCTCCTATAGTCTCCATAGTACTTTGCACCTAAGTAGATGGGTTACAGCACTGCGCCACTAGTCCGGAAGGCAAAAGCAATTTAATTCGAATTCGAAATGTCCGTCTACTTTCCATATTTTATGGGTCGAATTCATTTCGCACTTAACGTTTATTAGAGTTTGAATGGGTTGACCGGAGGCTAGTGCACATTTAGTAACTTAAATAGGGCAGTAAATGTGGCGTTTCGATGATAAATAATATACATTTGTACAAAATAAAGTATTAATTGTGTTATTATTCATTTGCATTCAAAACAAAACTACTGTAGTTAAAATGTTTACCAACATTTTATTAAAAACCTTTTAGTTTAATGAACTTGAATTATTTGACTCAATCATATAAAATAATTACCCCTTAAAGGTTAATTATTTATTAATAATAATTTTCAATAATACAAAATTAAAAGTACTTGGATTTCGTTAATAATTGCAATACTAAAAAACTTCTTAGTATTGAAAAATTAATCGTAAAAATTGTACTAAAATAAATTTAGTGGTTTTTATTGGTCTTGTTCTCTTTATGCTATCGTTTTTATCGTTTTATTTTTTCTTTTGAAAAAATATATGTATACATTTATCAAAAGAACCAACAAATAGTGTTAATTATCTTAATAGTTAAAAACATTTCGCTTATATAAAGGCAATGACTAATTCGTGCCTCCTTCGTGTTTCATGGTTGTGAACCTAGCTTCTGGTTGGAAGCGTATCTGAACGACTGTTACGTTGATCAGTACAGTGGAAACACACCATGAAGGGTAGGGAAGTAGTGGCCTTTTCAAGAGACCCTGTGACCCAAGCTACTTACCATACGGATTGCTGTCTTCTGAAGTTGAAAACAATTTCTGTGTGAGGAGACCTCCAAGCCATTGTGCTGCAAGTCATCTTGCTGAAGAAGCATGCAAAGTAAACTATCCTCAATATGACGTAATCAACAGAAGCTTACAGTCTGCGCAGCAGGAAGTTGTTTAGTAGCTATGCAGATTTACCATGAAACTTAGCTGTCAATATTGCTACCTAGGAATTTTACTTTCAATAGGTGCCGAAAGATTGTGAGGGACTGTGTCGTATCACATTTTAGTCTGATGCCATCATTTATCAGACAGTTAGCTCTTCACTAAATGAACTGCCAATCGCATATTGTTTTGTGTATTATCATCTGCGAATAGGTAATAACACTGACCTAATATATTACATAGACCTACTTCCAAGACTAATGTAACACCCCTTTGGAACTAAAAAAAAAAAAAAAAAACTCGTAAGGAAGTATCTAGAAGTACCAAAATTATGCATACAGCACAAATGTTACGTCTTCTGAGATAACGCTTATCAACTAGTGGCACCAAACAAGTCTCAAGTGTGTATAGGTAAATAATCGACCAATCGCCATTCAGTGTAGGCTTCTATCCTTCTACAAATTGTTTTTCAATCATTTGTTTTATTTCAAGAAGAAGTGGTCAAGTATTTCTTATATATTCTACTATGAGAAGAAAAGAGCTTTAGTATGCTAAGTAAATCTTGAAAGTGTTATCACTAATGTGTAGAATCAGGCCTACATTTTCTGAGATGGTACTCATTTTGTACTATAAAAATTTAAACCCCTATTTTATTGCATTTAGCATGATTTGTCTGTCATTTTGTTTATTTTTATTTGTAGTTTTACGCCAATTACGAATTTTGAAAACTATTTTGGTCTACATAAGTTACTTCTTGAGATATCACAGTAAACTACTTTCGTGGCTTATTGTGTACGGCGGCATTGTGCACGAAGATGATAAAATCAATGACTAACCACGAAAAATGAATTTGCATAAAATTTTCGTCGGGGGTGGTGGCAGGTCGTTCAGGAGGTCGTAAAACCCGATGTTACGAATTTCTGTGGAGTGTTCGTAGAATCAGCATAGGTTATGATAGGGAACTAAAACGTGTGTTTTTAGAACAATACAAGTAATTTTATTGCAAAAACAATTATTATAAATACACGTAAAAACTTTTTTCGAAACCCTTTTTCAAAAATATTTATTTTTCTCACTATCAGTTAAAAAACAAGTTTTTTTTAGGAAAAAACGGATTTCCGTGTTTCAAAAGAACCTCACATGTAAATTTAAATTCATTTTCAACACTTAAAAAAATATATTACTTTTAGATCTATGAAGTGTATTGTACTGAATAATACTACAATATTTACTGCTAAGAATGATAAACTCATTTCGGTCTGTTTACAAAATTCTATAAAGAATCTATAAAGAAATATAGATAGATGATTTGGTAGGTTTTAATGTAGATGGGACATGAAGACAGTATCAGGTTCGGTTAAAATTAATTTAAATGAGACACAAAAAATTAACATGACAATAACGAAGTAAAAAAATGTGAACCATATCAACATTTTGAAGATTAAAGTGTCACAACAGGTTATCTGTGCTAACACGCCAATGCTAAGTTCATTGCGACAAATGCTCACAAAAGTTGAGATAAATTCATTTAGGAAATATGTAATTTTTTAAAATATCACTAGTAAATTTGCTGATTTCCGTGGTTCATTAAAATCTACCCTGTAAAAATAAATCCATTTTTACCAGTGTTTCAATGATAAATAATAGTTTCTGAAGTGTCTAGAAAGTTCTTTCTTTTATTATACAGTAGGCTATATAATA
Source organism: Stictocephala bisonia (assembly GCA_035578905.1). Taxonomy (NCBI): domain Eukaryota; kingdom Metazoa; phylum Arthropoda; class Insecta; order Hemiptera; family Membracidae; genus Stictocephala; species Stictocephala bisonia. The sequence goes on along the minus strand of JAQJVL010000009.1, from coordinate 5,472,793 downwards.
AGTGAGGACGTTTTTTGTCAACGCAACTCCTCCCTTATATCTTGAGGGTCGTGGTGTCAAAACATTTTCCTCAGTTCGTAGTTGTGCAATAAGATCTTACTTCAATATTTTCATCCTGAAAGGTACGGGAAGCCCTCAAAGTACGTTGTATGGCCATAAGAATAACAAGGAGAGAGATTTAAATGAATATAAAAGTAATAGCTGTTCAAATGTAAATAATTATATTATTTCCAAAAAGGTTTTAACAGCTGTTAGAATGTAAACAACGGTGTTTATTGAGCAGGTTATATCTTTCATAACGTTAAACCTGGGAAAGATGCAAGGATCGTTTTACTCACATTCGATTGTAAGGCTCTACTCTAATTGAAGGTTTCAATGGTAATCGAATGCAGTTATTTAATTCATTCAATTGATCTTCAGCTGTTTAACAACAAATGAATACAACTATTATTTCTAGTCAAAAGTCACAGGGCAGCCGAGGTGTAACGGACGCAGCGAGTGACGGGGTTGACACGCGAAGTGTGCAGGAGTGCCCCCTAGTAAATAAATATCTCAGCAAACACGCGAGTGGATGTTGGATTTCATTGTTGTGCATTAGGCGTTGCTGTGAGTAGAGATCAACAAAGCGTGTCGAATGACATGAATCAAGTACGGTTGGGTAACTACTGTACAAGCAATGCCCAGTAGCTCCGGGCTTGTAATCAGTATGGCGGTTACTGTATGAAGGTACCGGGTATGGTACACATGCGGGCACTCGTGGTCGATGTACCCGTTAAAATTGATCATTCAGAACTATGTCATCCTGAAACTATCTATTACTGTCGGCTCAGAAATTATGTGCACCCGAGTTCGAAGGTTGTTTTCTTAGAAACTAAGAGGCCTATGAAAACTCCAATCACACCATTGTTTTCTTAGAAACTAAGAGGCCTATGAAAACTCCAATCACACCATTGTTTTCTTAGAAACTAAGAGGCCTATGAAAACTCCAATCACACCATTGTTTTCTTAGAAACTAAGAGGCCTATGAAAACTCCAATCACACCATTGTTTTCTTAGAAACTAAGAGGCCTATGAAAACTCCAATCACACCATTGTTTTCTTAGAAACTAAGAGGCCTATGAAAACTCCAATCACACCATTGTTTTCTTAGAAACTAAGAGGCCTATGAAAACTCCAATCACACCATTGTTTTCTTAGAAACTAAGAGGCCTATGAAAACTCCAATCACACCATTGTTTTCTTAGAAACTAAGAGGCCTATGAAAACTCCAATCACACCATTGTTTTCTTAGAAACTAAGAGGCCTATGAAAACTCCAATCACACCATTGTTTTCCTCGTTTAATTGTACATTATTACAAATGCGTTTGTATTTTAATGCAGACGTTTAGTACCTTTTATCCCACTCGGAACAAAAAAAGTACCGGAATTTAAACTAGTTTTCACTATATGTCAAATTTGCACTGTTACTCAAGAAATTACTCAAAAACCCGCGAACTTGTCGCATTTATATTTCAACACCTGGTTGATAGTAATGTTTCCTATAAGTTTTATAAATTTTATAATTTTAACTCTCCGAGGAAAAAAAGTTCTTATAAATTCCCTAAAACATTGTTTCCTTGGCTTCTAGAGGTCATATAATTGATTACTTGGTCTTTTGTAATCTTTATGACATGTTTAGTTACAATACATCACTTTCCTTGTGGGCAAGTAAATGCAGTGATTTTATATTCATTAATTCAATTTAAATCTATCAATTTAAAGTTATTTTAAATGGATTTAAATCTATTTAAAATAACTGTTTTTATTTACATTAGAAATTAGTGCACAGTAACTATACATGTCATAAGGATTACAACTAGACCAAGTAATCAATGTTACAACCCCTAGAAGCCAAGGAAACAATGTTTTGGGGAATTTATAAGAACTTTTTTTCTCGGAAAGTTAACATTCTAAAATTTATAAAACTTATAGGAAACATTACTATCAACCAAGTGATTAAATGTAAATGCGATAAATTCATAGGTTCTTCAGTAATAAACGGTGTAAATTTTATATATCGTGAAAACTAGTTTAAATTCCTGTACTTTTTTGTTCCATGTGGGATAAATGTTATTAACATTCGTAATAAAATTTACAAATGCATTTGTCATAACGTACAATTAAACAAGGATAACAATGGTGTGATAGATTTTTCATGGGCCTCTTAGTTTCTTAGAAAATAACAATTTCTGCGCCGACAGAATGCTTCCTATGCCGTGCGTTTTGTATCCATCTTTGCACGAAATTTTTATATTTTTAATTTGAGTTTTCAAAAATATTTTTTACTAACTGTTTTCCAGTGTTTCGTATTCATATATGATTGTTTAGCATAATTGTATATTAACAAGCTTTAATTTAACTGGTAATGCATCAATCTCATTTATTAATGCTTTTTTGTGATAAAAATGTAAATGAAATCAACTAATAAAGTTACTTCCGTGACATTTCTCGAGCTACGAAGAAAATTAAGTAGCTTCATTAGATTCAGATTAAAAACTCTAATGCCAATGAACTTTTAGCCATGAAAACAGGGTTCTGTAAGGTTATATTTTTCTGTTTGCACAGGATCGCTAACATAGCATGTCTGCCTGTTGCAACGTTGTTTTTTGTTTTTTCCCATATATGTTTTTTTAATTTGATATCTCAATAAAATTCGAGGTATTTTTCTTCCAAATCCTACCGTCCCAAACACCAATATAATAGTTTCAGACACCTCTTACATTCAAACAACTCAAAAACTTTGAACACGTCTCCTAAATTCGGGATAAAATGCTGTTGGGATTTGTCTCCTGGATTCGGTACCGCGACTGTAAATACTGACGGTAAACCTTTTTCCAGGCATCTGCCTGTTATTGAGCAATGAAATTAACAGTTTTCAATATTAATTTGACTTGGGGAAAAATTTTCGAGGAGATTGTAGGCGATGGGTTCTATGCCCGGCCCTCTTTATACCGACCGACACGGCTTCCGCTCATTGGTTGCCATCGACACTAATAGGGAAGTCTGGGGTGTCCATGTTGGATGGTAGTCAAGGTTCGGATGTTGTATACGGAAGAGAACTGTGGTATTAGACTTGTCAGTTAGCTGAAAATCAGACCAACACTATGATGTTCGGATTCCACGCAAGCCCTTAGTTGCCCTAGCTTTTGAGCTATTAATAAATAGATCTTTCTGAGGAACAGTCGACGTTAGTTAGTAACAATGACTACACTCATCACACTCATTCGCTCCTCATATTTGTCCATATCTTGACGATTGGCGTCTTAATTATGAGTAATGAATAAATAATCATAAAAGTTAATAATATAAGTATAATATTTGAAATGTATCAAACTCGTATGCAAAAATGTTATACAAATGGTGATGTATCAGCCAACCGGAAATACTATATTGTTATCGAACAGGAAGTGCACTTAACGAGTAGTGAGTAGGCTATACACACATCAAACACTCTTGTATACAATTATTTTATACTAAAAAACAATGTTAAATATCAGCAACCCTGATTCATTTATAACGTTAGAAACTAATTTCCGCTTAACTGAAAACTACTGTTTGGTGGTACGCTTCCTAACGAAATTGTCTAGGTTATTATACAATAAAAAATAAACTAAATATTCTTCTAAAGTACATGCAAAATTCAAACCAGTAATGACTATGCTAGTCTACTTATTTCGCTTAAATAATTGTATAGAAACTAAAATTATCTTTATGTTATGTGTTATTATAAAGTAATTTTAATTTAACTTGAAGTAATTGAAAGAGGGATCAGGTATAAATATGTTGATATGTTAACAATAACTAGGTAAATTTGGAACGTAAGGGTCCGAACCCGATTTTCGCAGTTATTAACAAGTCTATATCAACCCCAATACGAATACGTAAAATAATTCCAGCGAAAATACCGATTTTTAATACAACAAATTGAATGTGAGAAAATGTTTTTATACCAAAAACTATGATTATTACTTTAATCTTACGTATTGTTTCCTCCTGAACACGAATATGACATGAAACTATTCACACAACTAACTAATAATAACTGAGACATTCAACAAAAAAGTGGGCCAATTAGGTTAGTATTTGAATAGTACGTGAATTCATAACCAACCTAATATAACCTAACCTAACACAATCTAACCTAACCTGTTATGTTAAATAGCTCAATCAGTAATATTGGTGGGAAGAACTGGGTGTCATATTCGTGTTTAGGAGGGAAAACTACTTAATATTATTGTTGTATAGCTAGTTTTAGGTGTACACATTTTTTTTTTATTTTTCAGTTTAATCATGAAAAACCTGCATTTACGTTGAATAGTTTCTATGAATTCGTGTCCGTGGTGTTGATATTGAAATCGTGAAAATGGGACCCCTATATTCAATATTTAGCCTACCAATAATGATTATATAAATACAACGACTATTTATTTAATTTGGGGCCCTTCGCATGGGTGTTTGAATGACTAATTTGTGGAACAGAAAACACTACAGCCAATTAACATGTTGTTTTTACATACAACTAACTTTTTTTAAAGGCGATTTCTTCAAGAACTCCTGTAATTATGGTAGATGTTCAATCAACAACACATTGTGACCAAATCATGTTAATTTATTTCTGTATTTAAACAAATTCTTTTAGTTCCAAGAGGCAACAAGAAGTTTAGTTCTCGGTGGGCCAAGTGCGCGTCTGGTCGACATATATACCGAGTAGCGGTGAAGCGCTAGCAGGAGGACCGATGTGTCTAGGTGTGTGACCGGCCTCAGCCCGGCCCTCCAACCTCCCAGACTCTTCGGAGAGAAGTGCTGACAAGTGGACCATCAGTCCACTTGGTAGTTCTCTCCCCTAATTACACCTTAGACACAGACTTCGTTCTCCTTTTGTTAAACCAGGATAATCTTTTTACACCCCTGTGCCCACAGACCACACCGGAGGGAAGGGCTGTCAAGTGGACCATCAGTCCACGCGGCAGTCCTTTCCCATAAGTACACCTTAGACACAGACTTCGTTCTGCTTTTGTACCTCGCTCTGCCCCCCCCCCCCCCATCAAACCATAATAAATATGGTCAAAAACCCAAAACTGGGTAATTTTAAACTAATATTCCCTTGGGGGGTATCAAATTCAAGGTATTATTCTCTTAATATACCACAATTTTTTTGAAAAGTGGGGTATATATGGGCTCCACTGCACCAAAACCAAAACTCATGGTCATACTGCCTAAGAATTCTGGCGAGGCCTTAGGCGAAATGATAAAAGAGGAGTGAGAATTTTCACCCATTTTCACTTTAGCATTTTCATTTGGGTCACAGTTACATAAGCAATATAAAATATGATAAATCTGTAATATTTTACCCCATTTTCACGGTTTTTTCAATTAGACAATATTAACCCTATAACCCCACAAACACGAAATACACAGGAAATACCCCTTCCAAAAATATCGATTTTAGACACAAAAAATTAAAAAAGAAAATGTACACCAAAAGGATAAATAGAACAATGTATTTTTCCTACCTTAACAAGAATTACGTATAGTAAATTACATCAATGTCTTCATATGACAAGTAAGAAGTAAAATATGTAATAAAAACGATAGAGTTAAGTTAGGTTAGGTTGTTTTAGGTTAGATTTTGTTCATTATAAGTTACCCAGTATTAACGGATAAAATGTACGTACAAAAATATTAGTTTACTAATTAACCTACTTAGCCTAACCTAACATTACAGTCTGTATACGGTAGGGTGGCGCACGGACCCGCCAGCTACCTGTGTCGGTCCTTTCCTCCCCCGGCGCTCGCGGCTGTTTCCTTAATGAGTCACCAACTAGCCCCTCTAATAGAATTATTAACTTTTTTTACTTTCTCATAATATATCAATTTTAATAGAACATTTGTAAAGTACTAACAAAACTAAGAAAAGTGATATAAAACACGATGTGCTTTGATTATAAATAATGGTCGAAAGTTATTTTTTAGCCGGAATACTGTATGATTTGTTAAATGTTTTACATTTCTCATACAACGTTATCATGATACGATATTATTTTAAGAGTACTTTGAAATAAGGTACGGTACTCTTGCCTTCTCCCATAGTCGTGCAGTGTGCAGATATGGGACATGGGACAACAAGACTGGTTAGGACATTGAAGTTGTTGATGACTAACCGTAGTCTAATATGTGCGCTAATATTTTTCCGCGAAGGGATTGGTGATTCACCACTCTTAGCAGTAATGGTTGTCCAGGGTGCCAGGGTAGTTTTCAGTTAGATGTGGATACTTCCCGGGATAACTTGTAACGAATACATTACACATAGTTGGTTTATTTATTATTTTTTTAATTGTTTAAATAGTTTAATTTTTTTCCAAGTGATATTTTTTTGTTTAGTGAATGTTTTAATTTTTTGTGCACGATTATGCCGCCATCAAGTGAAAAACGTGGGTTTACTTATAACTCTCAAGCCAGAACTATAATTGCATCGGTGTTACATTACTTTGAGCGGGAACGTGACAACAAAGGTCCATTATTAGATGTGAAAAAAGTATCTGAAAGAGTGGTCGCCGCATGTAACATTTCACGAAGAACATTGGTGCGGATCAAGTCGCAACTAAAACAAGCAGTGGAAAATGAAGGAAACTCTAGTGTCAACCCTCAAAGTTTTGAAGAAACGGATCAATCACCAATACCTGAATCAGCTGTAAGTAATAAATCCAGGCAAAATACTCCTAGACCTACCATCCCTAAGCTTACTACCCCAAGAAGAAGAAAACCATACAAGTCAATAGTTACACAGCTAGACGATTTTGAGAAAACTGCAATTAGAAACCACGTTTTTAGCTACTACAGACGCCGAGAAGTCCCTACCCTCCGAAAGTTAAAAGTAAGTTTACGAACAGCGGGTTTGTTTGATGGTTGTATACGAACACTGGCAAAAATTTTGAAAACTATCGGATTTAAATGGAAAAAGTTAGACAATAGAAAAGTTCTCATGGAGAAACCCTCAGTTGCTCTTGCTAGGTGCCGATATTTGCGAAAAATTCGGGAAATTGACTATAAAAAAGTTATTTTTCTGGATGAAACATGGATCAACGCCAACACTTCGAAAGACTCAGGATGGACAAATGACAGTGTAAAGTGTTCTGTAAATGCCCCTTTAGGAAAAGGAAAACGTTTAATAATTTGCCATGCAGGAGGCTTTAACGGCTGGATCAAGTCGCCACCTCTGATATTCCAGTCAAAAAAAAACGGTCGAATATCACGAGGAAATGAATTCCGAAGTCTTTGAGGGTTGGTTTTTTGAGGTTCTCCTGAAGTCTATTCCAGCTGGTTCGACAATAGTAATGGACAACGCACCTTACCACTCTCAAGTAGCCAACAAAGCGCCAACATCTGGCTCACGAAAGTGTGAAATGGAGGAATGGCTGAAAACTCGCGGCATTTCATATTCACCAGACATGCGGAAGCCAGAACTATACAGTCTTGTAAAGCTGCATAAGGAACAAAGAAAATCTTACGTAATAGATAAAGAAGCCTGTAAGCGTGGGTTTAAAGTAATCAGACTGCCACCGTACCACTGTAATTACAATCCAATTGAGCTGGTTTGGTCAACTTTGAAGCGGTATGTAGCAGCAAGGAATACTACATTTAAATTGAACGATGTTCAGGATTTGTTTATGGAAGCTGTAAACTCCTTCACCTCAGAAGATTGGCGCAAATGCGTTGAACACGTCAAGAAAGAAGTCGAGGCAGACTGGACAAACGAAGGACTTGATGACGTCAGTGTCCAAGAACTAGTCATTAATCTGGCCCCTGGTGAATCGGATGACAGTGACTGGGATACCAGCGATGACGATGACGATCTGGGTGTGTCACCTCTAGAGTAATCAGGTAAAATAAAAAATAAAATCTATTTACCTAGAAAATTTTATTGGACGTAATATATATGATTACAAAAAGGGTATAAAAATATGATAATAGTATACAGTAAAACAAAATAATTATCTTCAAATTTACAGAGACTTTAAACGGTTTTTTTTTAATATAAGTAGAGTATAATAAGATATTACTACTTCTTTATTAGTCATGACAATAAGGTTGCGATGATTGATGAATAGCGGGTACTGTAACATTTCAATGTATGCTTTAAAACATTTTAATGTCATTAGAACTAGTAATAAAATATAACGAATGGTAAAAAATTAACTGCAATCTCAAAATATTGTATATTGGTTTTAGCGCGATTTTGTTTTATTTCAGTGTCACACGGAAACAACATGGAAGATAAATGGAAAATGCTCAACTTCTGGACACTAAATACTTTGGCTTGAAGAAGATTACTGGGAATAATATAAAATAATGTTGATTTATTAATCAAATAAACTGTAAAGTATGTAGTGTTGCCTATTTAATGATATTTTGGCTGATTAAATAGTAGGCCTATGCGATAACATAGTTTTAAATTATTCTACCTTTTTTCAAAGAACTCTTAAAATAATATTGTATCAAGATTAGGGAATTATGAGAAATATAAAATATTTAACAAATCATACAGTATTCCGGCTAAAAAATAACTTTCGACCATTTCGTTATTTATAATCAAAGCACATCGTGTTTTATATCACTTTTCTTAGTTTTGTTAGTACTTTACAAATATTCTATTAAAATTGAGATATTCCGAGAAAGTAAAAAAAGTTAATAATTCTATTAGAGGGGCTAGTTGGTGACTCATTATGGAAACAGCCGGGGGGAGGAAAGGACAGACACAGGTAGCTGGCGGGTCCGTGCGCCACCCTACCGTATACAGACTGTACTTAAAAACCTAACCTTACTTATAGTAATCTAACCTATCCTAGCATAACCTATTCTAACTTATTGTTACATATCTCAGTTGCTCTTTGTCGTAGGAGGAAATTGATGCCATGTTCGTGTTTAGGAGGAGAATATAAATAATAATTATACACTATAGGTTATTGTATTGTAAAAACTTGTTCTTCTTTTTTCAAACTTCGGTATTTTTGGGGGAACATTGCTGTGGGTTTATATTTGTGGGGTTGTTATTAGCTAGAAAAAAATGGTTAAAATTAGGTGGGACCGCTATATTCCATATTTATCAGAAATGTAGTCTGTCCTATTTCAAGATGAATGTCTAATTACTGTAGCAGACATTTTTTATTATGAGTGAAAAATAAAATATAGTTTATTTTTAGTAGGCTAATTTAAAAGTACTGTGTGTAAGTGGAAGTTTACGGTGCATATTATATTACAGTACTATTTTTATGTTTTATTCTAGGTCTATATATATATGAATATTTTATTTTAACTGATGTGCTGTTTCAGGTCACGAACATTTCGAATCATTTTTTTTTACAAAACATACTAATAGAATTTATGATATTAATATTTTGAAATAATCCAATAACTAACCATTTAAAACCATTTTCGTTGTACGGTTTTAATTCTATGGGCGTAATTTGACTAATCGACAATTGCACTAAACGCCAATTAATGATGTTGAGCCGAAGGGTTTGGTTGTAAACGTTGAATCTCCATTTATTGAACAACGGAATCCGTGTTTTTACCTGGAGAGATAGGACGTTATTAACACAGGGCACGATAAAGCTAATTGTCTGTGGTCGAAGTTTCCTGTTCTGTGTGCCGATAATCGAATACAACATAATCACACGCCTCTATCATCGATGTCAACGATTCAAAGTAATTCGACTTCAGCTCTGCATCGATTATCGGAGAGAAACAATAAACTGTCGGATCTAAATATGGTAATTATTTGTACGCTTAAATAATTGTATAGAAACTAAAATTATCTTTATGTTATGTGTTATTATAAAGTAATTTTAATTTAACTTGAAGTAATTGAAAGAGGGATCAGGTATAAATATGTTGATATGTTAACAATAACTAGGTAAATTTGGAACGTAAGGGTCCGAACCCGATTTTCACAGTTTTTAACAAGTCTATATCAACCCCAATACGAATATGTAAAATAATTCCAGCGGAAATACCTATTTTTTCATACAACAAATTGAATGTAAGAAAATGTTTTTATACCAAAAACTATGTTTATTACTTTAATCTTACGTATTGTTTCCTCCTGAACACGAATATGACATCAAACTATTCATACAACTAACTAATAATAAATGAGACATTCAACAAAAAAGTGGGCCAGTCAGGTCAGTATTTGTTAAACGTGAATTCATAACCAACCTAATAAAACCTTACCTAACACAACCTAACCTAACATGTTATGTTAAATAGCTCAATTAGTAATATTGGTGGGAAGAACTGGGTGTCATATTCGTGTTTAGGAGGGAAAACTACTTAATATTATTGTTGTATAGCTAGTTTTAGGTGTACAAATTTTTTTTTTTATTTTTCAGTTTAATCATGAAAAACCTGCATTTACGTTGAATAGTTTCATTGAATTCGTGTCCGTGGTGTTGATATTGAAATCGTGAAAATGGGACCCCTATATTCAATATTTAGCCTACTATTAATGATTATATACATACAACGACTATTTATTTAATTTGGGGCCCGTTGCATGGGTGTTTGAATGACTAATTTGTGGAACAGAAAACAATACAGCCAATTAACATGTTGTTTTTACATACAAGTAACTTTTTTTAAAGGCGATTTCTTCAAGAACTCCTGTAATTATGGTAGATGTTCAATCAACAACACATTGTGACCAAATCATGTTAATTTATTTCTGTATTTAAACAAATTCTGAGGCAACAAGAAGTTTAGTTCTCGGCGGGCCAAGTGCGCGTCTGGTCGACATATATACCGAGTAGCGGTGAAGCGCTAGCAGGAGGACCGATGTGTCTAGGTGTGTGGCCGGCCTCAGCCCGGCCCTCCAACCTGCCAGCCACTTCGGAGAGAAGTGCTGACAAGTGGACCATCAGTCCACTTGGTAGTTCTCTCCCCTAATTACACCTTAGACACAGACTTCGTTCTCCTTTTGTTAAACCAGGATAATCTTTTTACACCCCTGTGCCCACAGACCACACCGGAGGGAAGGGCTGTCAAGTGGACCATCAGTCCACGCGGCAGTCCTTTCCAATAAAAGTACACCTTAGACACAGACTTCGTTCTGCTTTTGTACCTCGCTCTGCCCCCCCCCCCTCCATCCAACCATAATAAATATGGTCAAAAACCCAAAACTGGGTAATTTTAACTAATATTCCCTTGGGGGGTATCAAATTCAAGGTATTATTCTCTTAATATACCACAATTTTTTTGAAAAGTGGGGTATATATGGGCTCCACTGCCCCAAAAACCAAAACTCATGGTCATACTGCCTAAGAATTCTGGCGAGGCCTTAGGCGAAATGATAATAAGAGAGGAGTGAGAATTTTCACCCATTTTCACTTTAGCATTTTCATTTGGGTCACAGTTACACAAGCAAAAGAAAATATGATAAATCTGTAATATTTTACCCCATTTTCACGGTTTTTTTCAATTAGACAATATTAACCCTATAACCCCACAAACACGAAATACATAGGAATTACCCCTTCCAAAAATATCGATTTTAGACACAAAAAATAAATATAACAATGTATTTTTCCTACCTTAACAAGAATTACGTATAGTAAATTACATCAATTTCTTCAAATGACAAGTAAGAAGTAAAATATGTAATAAAAAGGATAGAGTTAAGTTAGGTTAAGATAGGTTAGGTTGTTTTAGGTTAGGTTTTGTTCATTATAAGTTACCCAGTATTAACGGATAAAATGTACGTACAAAAATATTAGTTTACTAATTAACCTACTTAACCTAACCTAACATTACTTACAAAACCTAACCTTACTTATAGTAATCTAACCTATCCTAGCATAACCTATTCTAACTTATTGTTACATATCTCAGTTGCTCTTTGTCGTAGGAGGAAATTGATGCCATGTTCGTGTTTAGGAGGAGAATATAAATAATAATTATACACTATAGGTTATTGTATTGTGAAAACTTGTTCTTCTTTTTTTTCAAACTTCGGTATTTTTGTGGGAACATTGCTGTGGGTTCATGTTTGTGGGGTTGTTATTAGCTAGAAAAAATGGTGAAAATTAGGTGGGACCGCTATATTCCATATTTATCAGAAATGTAGTCAGTCCTATTTCAAGATGAATGTCTAATTACTGTAGCAGACATTTTTTATTATGAGTGAAAAATAAAATATAGTTTATTTTTAGTAGGCTAATTTAAAAGTACTGTGTGTAAGTGGAAGTGTACGGTGCATATTATATTACTATTTTTATGTTTTATTCTAGGTCTATATATATGAATATTTTAAACTGATGTGCTGTTTCAGGTCACGAACATTTCGAATCATTTTTTTAACAAAACATACCGATAGAATTTATGATACTAATATTTTCAAATAATCCAATAACTAATCATTTAAAACCATTTTCGTTGTACGGTTTTAATTCTATGGGCGTAATTTGACTAATCGACAATTGCACTAAACGCCAATTAAAGATGTTGAGCCGAAGGGTTTGGTTGTAAACGTTGAATCTCCATTTATTGAACAACGGAATCCGTGTTTTTGACTGGAGAGATAGGACGTTATTAACACAGGGCACGATAAAGCTAATTGTCTGTGGTCGAAGTTTCCTGTTCCGTGTGCCGATAATCGAATACAATATAATCACACGCCTCTATCATCGATGTCAACGATTCAAAGTAATTCGACTTCAACTCTGCATCGATTATCGGAGAGAAACAATAAACTGTCCGATCTAAATATGGTAATTATTTGTACGCTTAAATAATCGTATAGAAACTAAAATTATCGTTATGTTATGTGTTATTATAAAGTAATTTTAATTTAACTTGAAGTAATTGAAAGAGGGATCAGGTATAAATATGTTGATATGTTAACAATAACTAGGTAAATTTGGAACGTAAGGGTCCGAACCCAATTTTCGCAGTTTTTAACAAGTCTATATCAACCGCAATCAAACTATTCATACAACTAACTAATAATAACTGAGACATTCAACAAAAAAGTGGGCCAGTCAGGTCAGTATTTGTTAAACGTGAATTCACAACCAACCTAATAAAACCTTACCTAACACAACCTAACCTAACCTGTTATGTTAAATAGCTCAATTAGTAATATTGGTGGGAAGAACTGGGTGTCATATTCGTGTTTAGGAGGGAAAACTACATAATACTATTGCTAGTTTTAGGTGTATAAATGTTTTTTTTTTTTTTTTATTTTTCAGTTTAATCATGAAAACCCTGCATTTACGTCGAATAGTTTCATTGAATTCGTGTCCGTGGTGTTGATATTGAAATCGAGAAAATGGGACCCCTATATTCAATATTTAGCCTACTATTAATGATTATATACATACAACGACTATTTATTTAATTTGGGGCCCGTTGCATGGGTGTTTGAATGACTAATTTGTGGAACAGAAAACACTACAGCCAATTAACATGTTGTTTTTACATACAAGTAACTTTTTTTAAAGGCGATTTCTTCAAGAACTCCTGTTATTATGGTAGATGTTCAATCAACAACACATTGTGACCAAATCATGTTAATTTATTTCTGTATTTAAACAAATTCTGAGGCGACAAGAAGTTTAGTTCTCGGTGGGCCAAGTGCGCGTCTGGTCGACATATATACCGAGTAGCGGTGATGCGCTAGCAGGAGGACCGATGTGTCTAGGTGTGTGGCCGGCCTCAGTCCGGCCCTCCAACCTATGCCAGCAGTCGCAACGGAGAGAAGTGCTGACAAGTGAATCAACATTTGGTAGTTCTCTCCCCTAATTACACCTTAGACACAGACTTCGTTCTCCTTTTGTTAAACCAGGATAATCTTTTTACACCCCTGTGCCCACAGACCACACCGGAGGGAAGTGCTGTCAAGTGGACCATCAATCCATTCGGCAGTCCTTTCTCATAAGTACACCTTAGGCACAGACTTCGTTCTGCTTTTGTACCTCGCTCTGCTCCCCCCCCCCATCCAACTATAATAAATATGGTCAAAAACCCAAAACTGGGTAATGTTAAACTAATATTCCCTTGGGGGGTATCAAATGCAAGGTATTCTTCTCTTAATATACCATAATTTTTTAGAAAAGACAATGTTTATGGGCTCCACTGCCACAAAAACCAAAACTCATGGTCATACTGCGTAAGAATTCTGGCGAGGCCGTATGCGAAATGATAAGAGAGGAGGGAAAATTTTCATCCATTTTCACTTTAGCATTTTCATTTGGGCCACAGTTACACAGCAAAATAAAATATGATAAATTTGTAATATTTTACCCCATTTTCACGGTTTTTTCAATTAGACAATATTAACCCTATAACCCCACAAACACGAAATACATAGGAATTACACATTCCAAAAATATCGATTTTGGACACAAAAAATAAAAAAGAATCTCTTTTATAGACTTTGAATCTATTTATTGAACAACGGAATCCGTGTTTTGCCTGGAGAGATAGGACGTTATTAACACAGGGCACGATAAAGCTAATTGTCTGTGGTCGAAGTTTCCTGTTCCGTGTGCCGATAAATGAATACAACACAATCACACGCCTCTATCATCGATTCAAAGTAATTCGACTTCAACTCTGCATCGATTGTCGGAGAGAAACAATAAACTGTCTGATCTAAATATGGTAATTATTAAAAAGACCAATTTTTTTTAAATGTTGACCACGCACATTAGAATGGGCTAACCAATGCGGAAAAACTGACATTTTTTTTCTTAAAAAGGGCGTTGTGGGTACGCTGATTGTGTGGAATTTCGGTAAGGCGCTGCTGGTTTCAGTTAGGTTATGTTTTTTTAGTATAAGTTGGGCATAATTAGGTTAGGTTACCTAAGATTTTGTTAGGCTATGATAGATTTGGTCATATATTGTTAGGTTTCATTAGGTTAAGTTAGTTTTGGGTAGGTCATGTTAGTTGAGTTGGAATATATTAGGTTTGGTCATGATACGTTTGTGAGTATGGTTAGGGGTTTTTTTTAGATTAGCTTTTGTTTGGTTAGTTTTATTTTTAGATTAGGCCAATAAAAACTAATGTAGTAAAACCAGCCTAACCTTACAAACCTAACCAATCGTAAATTAGTAGAATAGGTACTATAGGGTACATTGTACTTACCGTACAAAATGAAACCTAACCTCACAATTCCAAACCTACCTTAACAAAACATAAGAACAATACTCCGAACAATTTGAGATAGGCCCTACTAATAACGCCATATTTGAGAGAAAATATACATTTCCCAATTTTCTTGTATGTAAAATTTTAACCTAACCTAACAACCCACGGTGAACGTGTTAAAAACCCTAACCTAATCTGACTACCTACACTGAATACATCACCATGCATATAAGATATTGAAAATCTGTTAATTTATAACGTTATCATAATAGGCATAATATAAACTAAAATTATGATTGTCGTTAGTATTGGTAATGAGTATGAAAACGGATTTAAACTCTATTTTCTTTAATGATCATAAGGAATCTTATAACCTGTTTTGAAAGAACCCAGTGATGTGAACTTCAATATATTGATCGTATTATCCATCAAAAATCTAAAATATATAATAATATTATCGCTACTAGCCATTGTACATAGAGGAAAATTTTTTTAGGCGTCAATAATCCCAAAACCCTTTTTTAGACATCTACATGATATGGACTCTCCTCGTGTATTCAGTTTTTTCTTTTTTTTCTTACATTGATGTTGAAATATGAAATTATGATAATGTGCATAGATATAAGAGGGTGAGTTCAAATAGCTGCAATTAAGTGTCAGCTAGATCAATTTATAAGAGTAAGGTAATGAAAGATCTGAAGGAATGAGTCTCCTCAGATCTGAGGAGCTGTAAAGATAATTTTGTTCCTACCTACAGGTGGTCCTGACACGCCCAGAGTATTAATAGGTGAATCGTGCCCCTACAGTTATTGGTACGTGGGTGGGGAGTGGCGGACCCCAGCGGACGGACGTTGTTGAGTCAACAACTCTTGATGTGTTGATGGCCCTCGTGTGTAGTGTGGGCGCCACCGTCACTAGTCACTGGTAAGTCGTGTCACTACAGTTACTGGAGGTGCGTGGGCGGGGAGTAGCGGGCCCAGCGGACGGACGTTGTTGAGTCAACAACTCTTGCTGTGTTGATGGCCCTCGTGTGTAGCGTGGGCGCCACCGTCACGTCACTGGTAAGTCGTGTCAGTATAGTTACTGTAGGTGGTTGGGTGGCGAGTGGCGGACCCCAGCGGACGGACGTTGTTGAGTCAACAACTCTTGATGTGTTGATGGCCCTCGTGTGTAGCGTGGGCGACACCGTCACTAGTCACTGGTAAGTCGTGTCAACACAGTTACTGAAGGTGCGTGGGCGGGGAGTAGCGGGCCCCAGCGGACGGACGTTGTTGAGTCAACAACTCTTGATGTGTTGATGGCCCTCGTGTGTAGCGTGGGCGTCACCGTCACTAGTCACTGGTAAGTCGTGTCAGTATAGTTACTGTAGGTGGGTGGGGGGGGAGTGGCGGACCCCAGCGGACGGACGTTGTTGAGTCAACAACTCTTGATGTGTTGATGGCCCTCGTGTGTAGTGTGGGTGCCACCGTCACTAGTCACTAGTAAGTCGTGTCAGTACAGTTACTGGAGGTGGGTGGGTGGGGAGTGGCGGGCCCCAGCGGACGGACGTTGTTGAGTCAACAACTCTTGATGTGTTGATGGCCCTCGTGTGTAGTGTGGGCGACACCGTCACTAGTCACTGGTAAGTCGTGTCAACACAGTTACTGAAGGTGCGTGGGCGGGGAGTAGCGGGCCCCAGCGGACGGACGTTGTTGAGTCAACAACTCTTGATGTGTTGATGGCCCTCGTGTGTAGTGTGGGCGCCACCGTCACTAGTCACTAGTAAGTCGTGTCAGTACAGAGTTACTGGAGGTGGGTGGGTGGGGAGTGGCGGGCCCCAGCGGACGGACGTTGTTGAGTCAACAACTCTTGATGTGTTGATGGCCCTCGTGTGTAGTGTGGGAGCCACCGTCACTAGTCACTGGTAAGTCGTGTCAGTATAGTTACTGTAGGTGGGTGGGTGGGGAGTGGCGGACCCCAGCGGACGGACGTTGTTGAGTCAACAACTCTTGATGTATTGATGGCCCTCGTGTGTAGTGTGGGCGCCACCGTCACTAGTCACTGGTAAGTCGTGTCAGTACAGTTACTGGAGGTGGGTGGGTGGGGAGTGGCGGGCCCTAGCGGATGGACGTTGTTGAGTCAACAACACTTTGTGTGGTGATCGCCCTCATGGGCGCCACTATTACATCACATCAGGTTTAGAACCTGCTCACTTTTGGCCACGGCCAAAGTATTTTACGTAAAACCTAAGCACTTGACGCCCAAGGACATAATTAATTAACGACCTACGGTCCTCTTCCTCTCTCAATTCAAACAACGCCCAATGCCACTTATCTCAACAAGTTAACTAGCGTGGTACGCACTATGTTAGTAGTTAATTTAACTTGATAAGATCCAAATTAATGTAGTCACTCGACGCATACCAAAGTAATTCGGTTTTTTATGAAAAAATGTCAGATTCCTGGTGTGCTTTTTTGTCATCAAAATTTAAATCTTAAACACTAATATAAACATTGATTGCCAATTATTAGTGTGTTGTGTGTGGACGGGGAAATGTTGTTTTTGTTATTAATCACTTTATTTATTTATATATATTCATTATTAGGTAAAGAATTTTTAACAGTGACAAAAACTGATTACAAAATATTAGTTTGGATTGAAAATATAACCATAGAATGTTATATCCAAACTAAAGAACTCTGAGGATAGAAATGTGATAATGTTAAGTTTTGCGTTAGGCGCTTGTATTATATTACAGTAGTAATGCAACTTTAAAAATGCAAAATGTCAGCTTTTCTTTCAAAGAATATTTAATCAACAAGTTGTTTTTATAAATGTAGAGGTCGATCTCCTCTCTAACCTTACTCCACCCATTTCCCATACATCAATGGTCTGTGCGGGGAACTTTGACAGAGTAAGGGGGAGAACTAGTACAGTACAAGGTGAATATTACTGATAAAAACTAACAGTCAAGGCTGGAATTCGAACGTGCACTATCTCTAACTCACGT
The DNA here is from genome assembly GCA_035578905.1 of Stictocephala bisonia. Lineage (NCBI taxonomy): Eukaryota > Metazoa > Arthropoda > Insecta > Hemiptera > Membracidae > Stictocephala > Stictocephala bisonia. The sequence continues at coordinate 5,454,619 of JAQJVL010000009.1, read as the reverse complement.
TCGAAGTCCTAGAATAACTATGGTTAAAGTCCTAGAAATGAAACTTAGAAACTATGCTTATTATATTATTATTAAGTTGTTTTCTCTTCTAGACACGAATATAAAACCCATTTCTCATAAGAAAAATAATTACTAAGGTAAAAAAAAGTATGACGAATGGATGTCATATTCCTATTTAGAGAAGAAAACTACAGCAGATTTATGTACTATAAATATCAGAAAGCTAAAAATGGTTTTCTTAAATTGAATGATAAATATATTAAAATAAATAAAAATAGTAACCCTAACGTGAACTAGTTTATACATTTTGTTCTTATTTTTTGGTCAAAATTAGTATTTCTGGTTAAAAACTGCTACGGAATCGTGGTCGTGTAGTTGATATTGATCATTTAGTAAAAATCTTCGAAATCGGGTGGAACCAATAGTAAATTTTTTTTAACAAATGATTATCAATGTAAAAACAACCCTTAAACAAGGACGTAGTCATTGATATGTGTTGGTTACAAAAATAGTTTTGAATGTAGGCTAAGGTACTAAGTAAGTAACACTTGAGGACGAGAGAGGTTTTATGTCTGTCGAAATGGTGCGTTTGTTTCTTAAAAACTCTCGAAAGCATTGGAAATCTCCTTACAAATTTACCAATCACGAATAATCCATTGCCAACAAAAAACGTTCAAACAACAACACATTTTCGTTTTCATGAGGTACATTAATAATGCACAATTAACAATATTTGTTTCAATACATAACATAAATTTTTCCCCAACATACGGTAGCAATTTTGATTTGTGTCAATTTATTAAAACTGAACATGTTTACTTAGCATGTGTTACTTTCAAGGATTTTAACATGCATTAATTATTCAATGTTCATAGATGTAAAATAACTATGATACAAGTATTAACAATAAAAATCATAATTTATATAATTTAACTATTCCGTTACTCTGTAATATAACGGGTCTACTGTTACGAGCCATCCGTTCTTTCTTAAATCAATTAATTAATATCAGCTTATAAAGTTGAATACTGTATTTAACTTATTTGGTTAGTAGTCTAACGACAAATAGTTTGGAGGATTTTTGGGGGCAGATAAAATTAAATAATATTCGTATAAAAAAAAAAAAAAAAAAAAAAAAAAAAAAAAAACACTACACATAGGCCCTACTTATTGATTTTGTTGTTTATTGTATACTTACAACAACTCATTAGACGGTACTGTAAACATTTTAATGTTATCAATGTTTTCTAAAAAAATTTGTTTCATTTTTAAACTCTGCTAAAATAAACATAAATATGTGCATTGAGTATTTTATGAAGAAACTATAAAAATACTTGTTGTCCCATAGAATGTCTTTCTTCTATTGATCATGAGACAGTTGATATTTTTGTTTGATCTCATAACTCGGAAATGTTTGCACTGATAAAATTAACTGATCTTCATTCATTACAATGCAGACCGACAAACCACTTCGTGGTTTTTATATGAAACAATTAAGAAGCCACCGAGCCGAATGTTTCCGAAAGCCAACGACAAGACTCGAACGGGAAGATTTTGACTGTACGTGCAGCTCGGTGTTGATGGGCTATCGCACACTACACCTGCACGGCACGTACCGTCACAAAACTTGCTGGTTGGGATTCTCCCTCGACAATCGTTTTGAAACTTGCAGGTCCGTAACGGTCTGTGCAGTTGTTGGTCCGCGCAGTTGCCGGTCTAGTGTGCGGGGCTCCATATAAAACTATGGAAATAGTTCTTACCAGCACTTTTTCGATTTTTGCAGTGCCGTGCCGGTCTAGTATGCCCGCTCTTTTAGACCGCTCGGCCACTCAAAATTTGCTTAAATGAATCAGCCAGGGTCTTAATTAGGTCAAACTGCCCTAATATTGGAGCGTCCGATTTTTAAGATAGCAGTTTCAAAGTGTTTCCAGCAGATTAATAGCTAAATTAGCTGCTACTCAATAATAATGTATGCTTTGTAAGACCTCTATAGAAATAAAAACCTTTAGACATAACCGAAAATCTAGTTATTTGAGATAGGTTTGGGGGAGGGGATAAATTACATAACGCATCTTTGGCTATACGTCATGCATTTTTAATAATTAAGATACAAGAATTTTATCACCCCGTAAATTTGCATTTGATGCTCAGTTCCTTATTTTATATCAAACTTTTGTGCATTTTGACTTTAAAAATAGTTGATTTTCTTTAAATGTAATCTAATGAGGTATGTGATGTAAAAATTGGAGCCGTTTAAGTTTATCTGAAAATCGATATTTTCGAGGAATAATGACTATTATATAATTGAAAAATAAATGTCAGCTGTCTAATTATGTTCACGCATAATCAACGACTAAGGCGATTGCACTGCGGCGAACAATTTGGTATCGGCATTAGTGGCATAGTGTTGTAATCCAGCTACTTGAGGAATAAGTGTTGCGGAGGTTGTTGGCATTATGTTCTATGATCAGTCCTCTTATAGCTGACATGGCGACTGCTCAATGGTTGCCATCGAAGTGAATACTACTAGAGAATCCTGGAGTGTCCGTGTTGTATCAGACCAATACTACTTGGTTCCGATTCCACCTAAAACTGTAGGTCCCTTAATCGAACTGGTTGAGCACGTCGAATTCAGTTAGTAACCAGATTACTCTAGTTCATCTACATTCATTCGCCCCTCGTATTCGCCCACATCTCTTCGATTAGCGTCTTAATAATGAACAATAATAATAAAGAATAATGGAGAGAAATGAACAGAAGTAAAATAGATTATTTTATAGTAAAATTATAAAGTACTTGGACTGGTTTATTAAAATAAAATACAACATATTTCTTGGTTTATCTTTAGGCTTACCATTTGTGCAATTAAAAATTGGAAAAAATCCCTGATTTTCCCAATAGCAATGGTTATTATTAAGCAGGTAAAGAAAGATGTATTATTTTAAGATTAACATTGTGTTTAATTACGTGTATTCACAGGGAAGAAAGCAATTGAGGCCACTTTCTCATAGCCGCAGACAATGCCTCAGTGTCAGTTATAGATAGATTACAACTAATGTACATCTTTATACATTTGTAGTAACAATCATTACATTTATCCTTGATGGTTGAAGGGAGTGGGGGGGTAAAGGAAGGAACTGACAAGTTGCTGGCCCTACCATTCGCTCAAGGAATTGGAGAACCAACTACTCTTCCATTGACTCGACACATTCATCGCACTATTTGTGGCGACCTCTGCTTCTCTCTTGTCTGTGCTGATGCAGTGCACTACACCCTTCGGTACACCTGTTATAACATACGTAGAATATCATCTCACAATATCCTGAGTTGCAATTCTGCGCTGGTGCAATCTGCTCGAGTCTTTGACATTCAAAGTAATATTAAAATTGCAACAATTTGCCCCGCTCGAACGTCCGAGATTGGCATTCGTGACTTCTGACAGTTCATCGACAGGCATCGAGAATTCTACCACGTACGCTTAATTCCGATTTCAGCAATTTTTTGTTGCCAGTCATTTTAACAGGAATCGGTTACGTGTTCCGCATGATATCGTTTGTGGTAAGTATATTAAATCGATCATTCGATTCGATATTACAGAACACAGTATCGATATTCGATATTTAGTTACATATCGGTTGTCAGTTTTATTACTGAACAGCTATGAATGAAATTGTTTATTACTGTGACCTGTAATTGGTAATTGTAAATAGCATTAATTAAACGTTATTAAATATTGTAAAGGCCTACACTATTGTAACAACGGCGTAAAAGATCAAAGATAGACTACGCCTGTCTTAGCGTTGAATAATAAAATTCATGTTATTCTTAATCATTTATACATATTTAAATGTGAGTTAAGAAAACAATTATTGTTTTTTAATAAAGATTCTAGAAATTTAATTTAAATAAATCGTCGTTTCGTGTAACTTCATAAATAAATTATCTCAATATAATGTTTTCCGTATTATTATACAGTGTACTATATATTATTTAAATTTATAATAGTAAGATGAAAAAAATGTTTATACATCGAAAAAATAATTGCAACACGGTTGCACCTAATCATGTTTTTAAGCAATCAGGAAGTCTTGTCGACAATGAAGTTCAAAATTTGGGCTCCCCATCAGGTTGGCCATTGCTGTTCCCTCGATGCTGTCCAGAAACGCTTTCTTCGCCTGATGGGTGTTAGGGGGTGGTGTGAACTATTTGGATATTGATGTTCAAGAGATTGCAGTTCAGCATGGAATTATCTCTCTATCCACCAGAAGAGCTGTTATGGACTTGATATTTTTGTTTAAAGTCGTCAATGGCTTGATTGATTGCCCTGAGTTACTTCAGCTTTTTGACTTTCATGTTCCTCATAGAACCCGTCTCACTCAGACTTTTTCCAAGCATCACCACTCCACTTCTTATGCTTTCAATAGTACTGTGCCTCGTCTCATGCGTCTTGGGAATATTGCTCAATTGGAATTTTTCGGACTAACCCTCCAGGAGTTCAGAAGACTGGCTCGGTCCTTACTTGAAGATGAACTTTGATGGTTGTATTTCGAGGCTATTATGCACTCCTTATTACACTGAATTATTTCCTGTTATATTTAATATTTATTAGTATGGTGATTGTTGAATTACTATCCTTGTATTGTTTTTCTTGTACATTTGATTTATTTATATTTATTCAATGTTTGTTTATTGTTACTTGTTGTTATTTACTTATGTTATCAATAATTTCACTTTCTTTGTCATCCACATGTAATTTAATCAGTTAAGTGCTGGTCTTGTATGGCTGTTTGATTCAACTTAATTTGTTATTCTTAGTTATATGAGGTTGTTGGTTTGTGTACCGTATTTGCTGATCTCTTTGCATTGCCATCTTTATATTATATTGTGTAGAATGGTGTTACCGTTGAAATAAATAAATGCAAGTCGTGTCCAGTACCACTGTATGTGTTTGTGTGGGTGGGCGAGTCAATACTACTGTATGTGTATGGGTGGGTCAATACCACTGTACGTGTATTGGTGGGTGGGTCAGTACCACTGTACGTGTAAGGGTAGGTGGGTGGGTCAATACTACTGTATGTGTATGGGTGGGTGGGTGGGTGAATACTACTGTATGTGAATGGGTGGTTGGGCGAGTAAGTTAATACAATATACTTTTCACTGGTTTAAACTCATTTTTTTATAGATAGATAAGCATTTCATTCACACAAAAAAATAATAATGACAATGTAAAGATCATATAACAACGGCGGAAATAGTTCCCCTCATGGGCACATGCCCGTGGGAGAGGAACGGGCCACTACTAGCCAGACGTAAAGTAAAATGAAAATTTTACTATTATATAAACAAATAACAAATAAATACGTATATAAATAAACTTATGTTTCATAACAATTATTACTTTAAGCCATACAAAATTACAAAGAGACACTTTTATAAACTAAATTTCGTAACATTACAAGCCACAACAAATACAATAAAAATAAAATAAATAAATAAATAAAAACTAATAATAATAATAAAGGGTACTGTAATCCGCTAAAAAACTACCATAAAAACCTAACCTAAAACCTGGACACATTTCACGTTTACAGAAACTTGCCCACGCCCATAATTACACAATATTGTTACACAAAGCATTACACATTCATACACTACCGCATACACACCTACATGAAAGATCACACATGTCTAAGAAAGACGCACCCGACTCCTCCTCGCACACATGCTCGTTTAGAATTAATTGTTACCGTCGTAAATCAAGGTTAAAGATAACTTATTTGATACGGAGTTATTTTCTCCTTCACCTAGGAACTGTGAATTGTTTGGCTAATGAAGAGAAATCACAGAGAAAAAGAGACAGAGGACGCAGCGAACACCTCAGTGCAAGTTATACACAACTAACGTACCGTAGGCCTTATATCTGTAGTAATAATTACTACGTCTACTAGGAGAAATAAGGGAGGCTCCGTCGCATGGCAAACTGGAGAAATAACTACTCGATACACAATCGGCGCACTAATGGGCGCTACCTCTGTTTCTCCATTCTCTGTGGATAAACCGATACAAACGCCAAATTTAGGTAGTTTCCAAACATATTTAGACCACAGTTATGACACATGGTTGCTAGACGTATGTAATGGGTCACTACAGTCCGGCGTTGTCATCCCGTCTCGTAGATCTCGTTTGAAAACCGGACAGTGAGTTCAGGGAAGGGCATTGTTTTGTTGCCATTACACTACACGGCCGCAGTGAGTGCCTGTGGTACGTCCAACCACATAGAACAAAGAAACAGAGATCGCTTTGTTATGGCCACAATGGACGTCTAAGAGTCAATAAAAAATAGATGCTAAAAGCAATGTACATCTTTATCCATATTTAGTATTGATTACTACGTTTATCATTGAATATTTGGTGGTATAAGAGAGGTACTCACAAGGTTCTGGCTACTCGACACACATTTAGCGCACTGTTGTATGCGACCTCTATTTATTTCTTATCTATGGTTTAACCAACACAGGCAAGGTAACCAGAATCTAATTTCCATAGTTTTGGAAATTCAATGGCGAATACATTATTCATTTATTTAATTTAGCAATCAATAAACGTACAACATATTGGCCTCTCGAACTAGTCGGTAAGATCAATTTGTAGAAAAACAACATTTCAAATATTTTACAATAGGAAATAAATGTTTCCTGTAGAAATATGTAACTATAAAGTGGCTATGGTGTAGGATAGGCACAAACAAAGAATTGAATTATTGCCAGCTTGGGGGTAAACGCTAGTATAAAACCAGACATTTTGATTCTTTCTTTTTAAAAAAAGGAGTAGTTATTCAGCATTTTTCCATTTACATCTCCTGTAATATAAATATATGCTATTCAGGAAGAGTTGAGCGTGGAGTTTTTACCCTTTGCTAGTGTAACGTAGCGCTAGGCTGATTTAAAGGCGTTCACATGTTGCTGTGTGATAAACTGTCTATTTTGTAAAAAGCCCACAATACATTTTTTAATCAGGGAAGACAGTAGTCCCAAGTGGTATTTTTTTATACACAGACACAGTTATATACATCACCCTACCCAACACCATTTCGGCAACCTTTAATATCACCATATAAATAGATTACCTTGAAGTTCAGCCACGACATTTTTATACACATTAATAACATTTTTCTGGCAACGAACAACTTGTCCATGTTTGTTCTTTGTTTGGAGTTATGATATCCATGTTTACCAGAATAATTGTTATAAAAAGAAAAAACTACTCATCCACTTCTAAGTAAGTTCTTTAGATCATCATCAACGTATTCTGCCCTCAGGCAGGTCATTCAGCAGATCCTCCCTTTTTACTGTCTCACAATTCCCTCTAATCCTTACCCTGTCCACCAGCTGATATCTTCTTCTTCCCTTCCTTCTATAATTTACTTCTATAGCTGTTCTCATCAAGCTCTATCCTTTCATCATATGTACTAACCAATTCTTCATGTTATAGTTTTCAATATTTTCCTCTCTTCGCCCACGCCTCAGTACTACTTCATTTTTCACTCTATATTCCCATCTTATTTCTTCATCCTTCTCCTTATCCACATCTCCATCGCTTCCTTCTCGTATTATTTCCTATGAGTCCGTGTTTCCGCTCCATAGAATACTCCGAATAAAAGATTTCATAAATTTTTTTCGCATCCCAGTTCCCTTTTCCGGCTTTTCCAGTATGTTATTCTCATCCCGTACTATCCACTAACTGTTTTAACTTAGTGCTTTACAAAATTAAAATTAAATTACAAGGAAACTGTCTGTAAGGTAGGGTGGTGTGACCGTATTCACAAAGACAAAGTCTTCTTCATGTGATTGGAATTAAACAAAATCGATCTTCCATAGAGTAAGAGATATCGGTTTCATTAATTTGTTCAATAGTTTGAATTCTCCATTATTAATGTGAACATCCCTAACCAGTAGGCTTTATATTTGTATGGCATTGATTAATTAAAATAACGTAACAGAGAAATATACAACTTTTGAGATGTGTCTAGATAAATAGCTATGAAGCTACAATTATTCAAATTTTTAATGACCAATGTATAGAGAATATTTCTCTCTGTTTGTGTAACGTAATCACACTTTGACAAGGCTGTCCTCTGAGTTAGGGTTAATCCTTATTTATTTCCAATGTCACTTTCTGTAAATTCGTTTGGCTTGTTAACGACACCTAAATCATCTCAACGGACTCTGCTGTCGCAGATCCTACAGATCATTTATCATTCTGCCATTATCATTTACCATTACATAATTCTTAACAAGTATCATTTGTCGAAAACCAGGATATTTATCATTGAATGTCCTTAACAAAATGTGACAAACGATGAGAATTATAAAGCCTGCCAAGATGTGGGAGTTGAAGAAGCGTTGCCATTGTATGTTAATCGGAAGTGAGTTTTCAAGACTTCAGAATTCAAAAATTCACATAAAAATAAAGAAGCTATTACTTATAGAAACTTGAGTTGAGAATTGGCATCTCGCACTGAAGTTAATTGTCTTCGGTGTTTGTAAGTTTGTAGTAATTGTACAGAGTAAACTTAACTAAATCAAATGGTCAGGATTTAAAAACTGTTTCCCATGGTCCATTGAGGACTTTAAATGCCTGTTCATGAAGAAACACTAAAGTGCTTTTTTTAGTGTTTCTTCCAGTTCTTCTGGTTCTTTTTAGTTCTTCCAGTTCCGGTTCCAGTTCTTCTAACTAAAGCAAGTCTTAGAAGAACTGGATAGTGGATAGACTTCTTTGGTGTGTGTGATCCAGATAAATCAGAAACTGATTTTAGAGTGATCCTAAACTCTAGAAAACCGAGACCTTTGTGGATCCTGAGTTCTCAGGATTTGAAAGTGTAATTATTGGACTCTTAGTTTAGCGGACATCTTGGTTGGCTTCCTTGATCTCATTTCCTTACTTAGACTGATTTTTTTGGCCATAAGTTATTACTCATCGAATTCTTTAAATAGGTTTTTGGTTTCCCGAATATAATTAAGCCAATCACACATTATTTTATCCTAGATGCCTAGGCACTGGAGTTTTTATAGCTAGCTTATTTGATGGTGTAATTTACATAGTGGAAAATAAGTCCCTAATATTTTTTCAATCGTTCCAGGTGAAGCATTGAAACTCAGTACCAGTAGACAAAAACAGGATTTAAAATTGTACTTTTTGGCGTAACTGTATAATTTCTAACCCTTCCTGGGGACGGCTTGCTTGAAGTACAAAGGAAATCTTAAATAAAAGATATCTTTATCAATATAACACAATGCCACAAATCGCATCTCCAACGGACGACTAACTTGGAAATGACAGCCATTAGAAGTGTGTATTAGATTGCCATTGGCTAAGCATTGTAAAATTGTGGAATAGTTAAATAATCATTCAACTACTTTAGATACCGAACGGAAAAGCTTTATAATGTTTACAGGTTACAAAATAATAAGAATAAGAAATAGTAATAAGAAATGTCAAGTAGCTACTGCAATTCCTGGTGAATGGTCCACAAGGAATAGGGAGAAAGTTTTAAATTAAGACAATGGTTAAATTTAAAATTGGTAAAATGTGCATATTAGAACTTAATTCTGCAAATCTAATGTCAAAAGGGCTTTCTCTGCAAAATGGCAGAAAATTTATCTCAGATAATTGTTGAATTTAAAATAGCCACCATATTTTACCTGGTTGTTCATTAGAAGTGAATTTTGCTGCATAGTGTTCTAATGATAAAGGCCTTCAATTTGGTATCCATATTAATTTATGCTTGTATTAAAAATTTTCTTTGGACTCCAAGTGGACTGTCCCCAAGAAGTTATATAACTTGTACAATTGGCGAAAGATACAATTTTAGATTATGTTTATAAGTTTTATTGCTTTACCTGGAACGTTTGAGGAAATGTTAAGCTGAATCAGGACTTATTTTCCAACCTGTTGACAAAATTGCAATACATTTTCAGCCTCTGCCTTTCAACATCTATTTATTCCTGACCTCTAAGCTTCTTTGCTTTCTCTAGGGTTATAGTCGAGTTTACAAGGCCTAATATTTCGTAATGTACGTACAATCAGGCTCTTTCAATCCGACGTCTTAAACTTTTTGTACATTTCAAAGATTAATATCACCTATTGGAAATATTTGCTTCTAAAATAACTTATTGTGTAAATTATACTAATACATATTTCCTGTAAATTTCACTAGCTTATTCTGAAATCTTCCTAGAATAAAATTGATTTGCTAATATCAATGTTGTAATATGTTACAGGGAATTTCAAGGCAGGCCCAGAACCAGGCACGATACTCAAAAAGCTGTGCCCCAAGGAGCAGATGTGCTTTCAGGTCTTGATGAAGGATGTGCTGAGGCCGTACGTTCCCGAGTACAAGGGGTATGTCACGTGTGAAGATGGGGAAGGTAAGAGTAACAATAAGTGAAAAACTGTTTAATTCAGTAATATGTTTGTTATTATAATAAAAAACAAAACAGAGTTTATGAAAATACTTTCTGACTTCTGATCATAACAGCAAGATATACTTTTTACTTATTTCTTTTATAGCTTTATAGTCGTCTGATTGCTGGGTGTTTGGTAGGTCTGTTTATAGCTTTTATGTCTGCTGTGGGTGGGGGGGGGGGGTCAATACTGGATTGTCTGCTGTGTGTGTGGGTGGGACTGTCAATTGTTTGCTGGGTGTGTGGGCTGGAAATGAATGATTTCTCAATTTCTTGTCTAAAAAGTTTCTATACTTCTCAAGGATAGATCTTCTACCACATAGAACTTTAATTAAATAAATAATAAACATTAGATAGCTTAAATACATTTTAGTTCGTACTTTATGTAGTAGGATAAGCTATAAATAAAACGTTTTACAATTACCTAGGTACTGCCAAGTGCTCCACTATGGTTCCAAAACTCAGGGTTTCAATCAATAGTGGATCACTTGGCAGTACCCAGGATTAAAACCTTTTACTGGTAATTTAAAGCGATTCAGTGGCTATCCCATCATGGATAAGCTATGTACATGATATATTAATCAGTTGTTAACTAACTAAAGGTTATTGGAGTGAGTTTAGATTGTAGAGCCATCTCTAAAATGTTAGGAAATGAGTATACACTCGAGTTGTATTGACCCACCTGCTCACCCATACACGAACAGTAGTATTGACCCACCCGCAGACCCATACACGTACAGTGGTATTGACCCACTGCAGACCCATACACCTACAGTGGTACTGACCCACCCGCCCACCCATTCACGTACAGTGGTACTGACCCACTCGCAGACCTATACAGAACAGTGGCATTTACTGTAGGACAGTGGCACACATACACACGCGCACACACACACACAAACACACTCACACACACAAGTCTACATAAGTCTACAGTGGTATAGACCCACCCACTCACCCATACACGTACAGTGGTATTAGTACAATTTATACATTTAAGCTAGTCAAAATCAAAACATGAAAAATTTGGGGGCATATTCGTATTTGTAACATTTACACAGAAATCAAATTGTATTATTTAAACAAATTTAACATTGATTTAATGTCTTATTTGGATTTTGCAAATACTGGAATAAGCCATGAGTCAATATATTCTCGAAGTAAAAGTTATATAAACTTAAAACTCCCTTAAAAATTACACTTACTGTGTTTCTTGTCACTTATCTTCACTTGTTCATTTATTTCAGCAACATACCTCCAGCTACAAGACCTGTTAGGGGAGTTTACCAACCCTTGTGTGATGGACTGCAAAATTGGAGTCCGTACCTACCTTGAGGAAGAACTGGCCAAGGCCAAGGAGAAACCCAAGCTAAGAAAAGTAAGTCTTAGAAGGAGGGTTAAACATTTAGCAAGTTAAAATAACCCTACATCTGTACTTTCAAACATTTTCCAGTTTTAGAAATAAATTTCATTTAAATCTTCAGTCATGAAAATTATAAATATACAAGCTGATAGCCCTTGCTTCGATATGGGTTGGTTCTCTATGCTTACTTACCCTTCTTTCCATGGTTCCTCTAAACCATCACACCAATATAAAATTCAGCCTGCTGCCATTCTCCTAGATAACAAAGTTTTATAGTCTAGAAAACCGTATATGTCTACTTTAGGGAGAGGCAAAGTAGTCCAATCATATCAGAGTTAGTAGAAATACCTTGAACATTTCACAATGAGGGGTGGCAGTAAACACTTTTACACAGCTTATCTCCAAAGCTTGGTGCCTGGGTTTCAGTCCCAGGGTGGCAGATGGTAAAATTTGCATCTTAAGTCCCCCGTTGTTAACTCAACGTTGTGAGACAATTGAGAAGTGATCTTGGTAACAAACTGAAAATTGATTTCCTAACCGCATTCAACCCCGAGCAAAAACACCTTCCCGCATGTATGGTCCTTGAGGGTCTAATAAGGGAACATTAATTTGACGATCGTTGTCTTGTGAATAAATAAATAAAGAATAATGTGTTTGAATCCTACCTTCCGTTCAACCAAAAGTTGTTCTAAACAGTAATATCTTCATGCTTTTCCTTTTCCTCTCTCTGATCCATTTACTTTCTGAGCTATTTTAATATGTCAAAATGTTTTCCCCTTTTCAATCTTCTTAATGCACAAATGAATTGGTTGTTAATGGTTTTGTGTATAAAATAAAGTACAAGTAAACGTCACATAACACAAATTTATTACAATATAAGCACAAAATGTACAAATATATTACAATACAAGCACAAAATGCACGAATATTATGGTGATCGATTTCGGTGAACCACGCTCACCTTCCTCAGACCAGAGGGATTCACAAAAGAATGGAAAATGGTGTTCAACAACTCAATTTATAGGCCTATGATCACGTGACCCTATTGGCTGGAGTCGTCAAAATGACGGCTGCTGTGATATTATTGGTTAATTCCTATTGTCTGTTACTTCTCTTCTTTTATTCGCTGAAAATACATTATTATAAACTTATTATATATAAATACATTATTATAAATTGTACCAACACGTATTATGCTAATTAAAAAACTATTTATAAAATAAAACAAATATACACAAAATCAATTCTATTTGTTAACAATAATTGTGATGCTATAACCAACCGCCTTGTGATATGTTTTAGGACATGTACGAGAAGATGATACAGATTGACCCAAACGCACCGACTGATGAGGAGCACAGGCTGAGAGGTGTGACGAAACCGAGGTAATAAGAGATTTTATGACACCCAGTCATAAGTGACAACCAATAATATTAATGCTTGATATTATAGTAACTGATTGATAGAGCTAATAGTGCTTCACATAAACTAGTGAGATAACATGATGAATTTTCTTATTTATCGATCATAGGACATTTATTTAATAGATTGTCAGGCCGAGCAGCATGATTTTATTGATAATAGTAGCGGTTTAATTTTAAATTTTTATTTTACCCTGTATATGACAAATGAATATTTATACAGTATAGTAATGGGGCCGTTTCACTTCATGAAAATTGCCAAAAATATGGGTTTCCATTTTAATGATTCGGTTTCTGATGAAATTATCGTATTGTAGCACTTGAAGTGTCATTTGGTAGGTGAAAAACTGTTCTGATGAATCATAAGTTGGTTTTTGTAAAAAAATGAAAATTTGTTTATCATAACCATATAGTTATGTGAAACTTTAATTCTAATTCAAGACAATTTGCAATTGAAAAGCTCATAATATCGACTTATGGTCCAATAAATTGGACGTTTAATAATCGCTCAGTGTTCGTTATAACTCATTATAGCAATAAACACGAACAACACAGTTGAAATAGAGAAACATGTTTTAGCCCGCTGACGGTAAAATTGCATGAATGAATACTTTAAGACTGTCGACTTCCCAGTGGTGATTCAGTGAAACGGGGAGGGAAAAGGCGGGATTTAGGAAACGGCCATCTTAATGCAAACATAATACTTGAGGAAGTTCAGTACATATAAAAAAAATGTATTATTAGTTACCTTTTATGTGTTAAAATTTTTTTCTCATTTGTTTTAGTTAATGAGTTTGAAGGTATTTTTGGCTAAGAACTCTTAAGATTTGAGATTATTGTTGATATTTATGTCTCATCATGCAGTAAAAACAAGGAACATTCGATATATTTCATACGCCAAGATCTTAGCCTGTAGGCTCAAATACATAGAAAAACCAGCAAACTTTTTAAAAAACATAGCAAAGAGATCTAATAGACAGACAATAAACAATAGCTTTATTTTCATATTCATCAAGAACAGAATTGGCGTCAAGTATTACAATTTATAAAGTTTATGAGTAAAATAATAAAATTATTACATTAGTGTCAAGAGGTAACAATGAGTACGTAAATGGTCAAAAGTGTTCATATCTTGGCACTTGCAATGTTTTTGAACTCTTCAACGGTGTAGATAGATATACTCATACTCTCTTACTAGCCAATTGAGTAAGTTCTTTTTTAGAGTCACTGGAGGGTAGGCCTTAAGATCTCTTGGAAGCATATTAAAAAGCAGTGCTCCAGCATACAGGCCCGACCAGAGGGGGGGCAAAATCCCCGGGGCCCGTGGCCCAAGGGGGCCCGGGCCCGGCCGCGATTTTTTTTTTTTTTTAGGAAATTCCAAAAATCCTTTATTAAAATATTTTACAACAGATTGAATTTACTTGCGGTTTTAATTATGAAATTATTGTAAGGAATATTATGCATTTGGAAAAGGCAATATGCAAGAAATTATTTCTTTGCATAAGTTGCAAAATTAATAAAAATATATTGGGAATACATTGCGCGTGGGAGCGGGAGCGGGCGCACCACCTGATCACAGCTCGCTGAGAAGAAAGAAAAGATTCCTGAGCACCAAAACAGCCTTAGCCATAAAGAATGTTACTTAAAATGGAAAGATCTGGAATTAAATCTTAACAAAGGAGGTACTATATTTGGTAGCATTGAAAAACAATTGCAGAATGAAATCACTACCTGGAAACAGATCTTACACAGACTCCTTCACGTAACTTTATTTTTAAGTGAGCGAGGTCTCTCTTTTAGAGGGGAAACTCAAAAGGTGGGTCATGCAAACAACGGCAATTTTTTAGGTGTGCTAGAACTTTTAGGTCATTATGACTCTATTTTAGCGAAGCATCTAGATCAGGTTAAGCAATCTCAAGAATCGTATAAGAGAATGCAAGTGCATTATTTGTCTTGGAGAACTCAAAACGAATTCATAGCAAGTTGTGCTTGATTATGTAAGGAAAGTTATTGTGGGCGAACTCAAGCGATCTAAATACCGTACTATTCTATTATGGTTGACGCTACACCAGACTCAAGTCATGTAGAACAGACCTCTTTTGTATTTAGATACGTTATTTTCAAAGAAGACGTAAAAGAATATGAATTCCATGAACGATTTTTGGAGTTTTCCGACTGCAATGAAAAAACTGGAGAAGAAATCGCAAATCTAATCAAAGAAGTTCTTAAAAAATATGACATATCCTTAGATGACTGTAGAGGACAAGGATTCGATAATGGCAGTAATATGAGTGGCAAGTTTAAGGGTGTTCAGGCTGATATTTTAAAATTAAACTCCCTGGCTGTGTACTCACCCTGTGGATGCCACAGTTTGAACTTGTGTGGAGTATGCGCTGCTGAGAGTTGTACTGAAGCTTATGGTATCGAACTGGAAATCCCCACTTCCCGTGCAAGAAAGAGGAAGACTTTTCACGATGAAACAGCTACAGAAGATGTAATGTTGATTTTATCCCCGGAAGAACGCTTCAAAACAGAAGTTTTTTACACAATGTGTGCATTGCTCTTCGCATATTCTGTTGCCTACCAGTATCCGTTGCTCAGGCCGAGAGATCATTTAGTGTTTTGAGCCGAATTTAAAATTGTTTAAGATCTACTATGGGTCAACAACGATTATCTGATTTGGGACTGTTTGGGAGTCAAAACTTGCAAAAACTCTTGATTTCGACCACGTAAACCAAAACTTTGCGGATATGAAAGCAAGAAAAGTTATGTTGTAACTAACATTTCTATTGTAAATAATTAAAAGCTATGTTTAATTGTTAAAACTGTTTTAATGTTCTTCCTTCCTGTGTCAATAACATGAGTGTTTACTATTGCAAATCCCAGTTTATGAGTTAGCAGATTTTCGGGAATTTTCGTTCAACTAGGTTTGGGGGGGGGGGCCCAGTCGGGTCTCATCCCCGGGGCCCGGCCTGGCTCTGGGCGGCCCTGCCAGCATATGAATGTTTCTTGCTAAATAAGGTGGAGCGATGTCCTGGGATATTAATGTCAGCTGCTTGCCTTGTTGGGTAGCCATGGATATCATTATTCCTCAAGAGATCATGAGTGGAGGCATGTAGGATTACTTCAGCGATGTACAGTGCTGTCACAGTTGGTATTTCCATAGTTTTAAAGGTACCCCTACAGCTGTCCTGGTGCCCCAGATCAGCCATGAATCGTATTGCCTTTTTTTGCATAACAAGCACTCTGTGGAGGTTGCCAGCTGATGCTCCACCCCAAAGTACCACACCGTACCGAATATGGCTCTCAAACAAGGCACGGTAGGCTGTTCTAGTTGCTACAGGTGTACCAATTGCTTTTAATCTCCGTAGTACAAACAGTGCTGAGCTGAGTTTTTTGCAAAACATATCTATGTTACACTTCCAAGTAAGACGATCATCACCCCCAGATGCTTTATTTTCTGGTCTCCAGATTCGGTGGTGTCAGAGCTTTCTTTTTATGTCTTCCGAGAGTGAGACATTTAGTTTTTAATGAGTTGAAAACTAAGTCATTGTTTAGACAGTACTCTTGAGCCATTTTTACAGAGGTCAGGGTATTAAATTCTAGTTCTTGTACTTTCTACTTTCCAGGTGATCAGAACTGTGTCGTCTGTATAAGACACAGGGTAGCAGTAATTTTCTACATAGTCAGGGAAGTCACTAGTGAAAAGTATGAAGAGCACAGGACTCTACTCTACTTATACTATCTACTCATACTAATCTATAGTATGATATAGACAGCTATAAAACTCAAGGAAAACCTGACATTTTCCCAATTAAAAGATAAGTTAAAGTAACAAAAAAGAAAAAAAAACTATTAATTGACCTGACTGTAGAGGTGTAATAATGTGGCGGCTGTTGTTTCAGTTCAAGTATTTTGTTTCCCAATACCTTAACTTAGGATTTTATCTATATTTATTTGAGTTTACTTTATGACTGTATGACTGTTTTTTGCAGTAAATTCAAATATTTTCCATGTTTTAAATTTGCTTTCCTTCACCTGACCAGCATTTTTAAAGGTGAAGGAAAGCATTCTTGTCCCATGTAATAAGTAAGTAAGGGGGAAATAAACTTACTCCCATGGCCATCGATGTGCAAGAAGAGATTTGGCCTCACCAACAAGTTCTCTCCATCTTGTCCTATCCTCTGCTTTTTCTGTAGCTCCGAGTGCTGCAATGTCTGTCTTAACACCATCCCACTCCCCTTCTTTTTGGTCTACCCAGGGGTCTTCTTCCTTCTGCTCTCCCCACTAGCTTTTCTCAGTAATGTCCCTTTTTCTCTACGCCATACATGGCAAGCCCATCTCATTTTACAATAACAAGCTCTAAACTTAAGATACTGTTTGTTACTAGGTACATGGTTTGGCGGGAGACAATTTCATCGACGGCTACCCTTGGGTTTAGGATAGAAGGAGTCAAGAAAAGTGATGGCAAATCCAGTAAGGATTTCAAGACAACAAAAACGAGAGAACAAATAATTGACGCTTTTACAGACTTCACGGACGGATTTCCTCATGCTGTGGTATACACAAAATTTAATTTAATTATTATTTATCGTAATTTTAATGTCATAAATAAAGGTTGTGATTATAGTTTATTCATTATTTAATATATTTTTAAAATAATCAGTTCTGTATAGGTTGTAGACAATTGACAGTAAACTTGATTTTTTTCACTTTAGATAAAATAACTAAACTTAACACTGAACTACATGGTAATGAAATATTTAATATAATATATCTCTGATATAAAAACAATTGAAACTACATAGTATAGTACTCCTAGTTCCTAACCTTTAAGGATTAAGTAAGGAGCCATAACAAAGGACAAAAGGGCACTTCATACTACATTAAGACTAATGTGGAAGATCACGTACGCCCACACATCCACTCATACATGTACTACAATACTACACTGGTAATTGGGCAGTAGTTTTTTTATATGCTAAGTGCTATTTTGCTCAAAGAGAGGTATTGCTTTAAAAAATTTTGTATCAAGTGGTCGTAGTCCACTAATCCCTTTCTATTTATGCTAGCTAATCCCTCTGTAAAAGAGTGCAGGGGGAACTGTGTAACCATATGATCCATTGTTTTGATAGACTCTCCTGCAATCACATAACTGATCTAGTGTCCATCCCCATTTCCATTTGTGCCTACGCTAGTTCGGAAATGTTTTAACAGAGTCCATTCCTATGAAGGAGATGCTTATCCCATTGCTGGGTGATGTCCATTAAAGCTGTACGTACACCCTGGGTAGTTCTAAACAAGCAAAAAATCTGGTAGCTGGTCTGTAATGAATTTGTGATAACCCAACTGTGGCAGTTACCAAATAAAATTTAATGGTTAATAGTAAATAACTGATATGGTATATTAAACAATATATTAAATAACTACAAGTCATTATAATAGTTCTACAGGTTTTCTTCTAGAACGCAACCAATGATTTGAAGTAAAAATTACAAACAAAACATATATCTATAACACATTTTATTATTATTAAAATTTATTACTACTGTTTACATGATTCTAAAAACATTATTGTTTAGGTTTGGTGTTCAAATAAACCACCAGATTTTTATTTTTAAGTTTCCTCTACAGTAAACACTGTCTGGTCTTTGCTCAAAACCATGTTTCTAACCTCTACTTACAATGCAACAATGTATTTCAGCTGATAGCCAAGGAAGAAGAAGAACGAGGGCTACCAACCTATGAACTTGTAATATCTCAAACCGTCATTTTCTGTACTTGTAAATAGGGCTGCATTTTAAAAGAAACACCCTGTACTTTGACTGTAGTAATTATATTTTAATGGTATTTTTATCGTTTCAGCCCAAATATTATCAGAGGTTAAAGGCAATCAAAGCAACACTAGATGTCTCAGATTTCTTCATTACACATGAGGTACGGTACAATTTATTTCAAATTACTTTCCTATTAATTATACACATTATTATTATATTATATGGAGCAGCCTTAGATAAGGGGCTAAGGGGTTGGCTTGCCACGCAGTAGGTCCGGGTTCGATTCCCTATATGTCTATTACGGCTCCTTAGCCCTAACTTTGTCTGGTAAAATAACACGATCTTTTAACTTTTTTAACTTTATACATCATGTTCTATTGCTACAGTATTATTATTAATTTGTTTGTCCTCTAGTATCTTCAATTAGGTAATGTTAATCAAAATGTTTTGGATCACCAGAGACAATTCTAAGGTAAAATACAGGTACAGCCCGCAGAGGCATAACTGAGAAAGTGGTATTTTGAATCTTCTCCAGTGAATAATTTTGACGCATTCGGGCCCCAGACCCTCTACCTGGTGTTGATTTTGTAATTACTTGCAACTCCGTCGACTATCAACTCTGTCCGTCTGTCGCCAACCCATTGTATGATTTGAAAGTGGCAGTTGACTCTCTCTCTCACTTGGCTACCACGCAGCGCTAGTTATCAGTAGCTAATGCCAGTCGAACATTAGTTCATTTGAAAACCTTTCACGCTTTCATTTTTTCTAATTTTAACATGCTTTTTAGGACTAGTAGCCCTGTTGGTTTGTTTAAAAAAATATTTGAAACTAGAACAATAGTTATCGGTATTTTCAAAATAAGTTAAGGGAACAAATTAAAATCTGATCGCAGGGGCTCTTGACATGTTTTCTTTCATAAAAGTAAATTTTAAAGTCATTTGTTCGTGAACAAATCTGTAATCTTTATTTGAATTCAACATTGGCCTTATGCAGAATAAAATCCAATATGGCATCAGGTATAGATTTATAAGATCAAAATAGCAATTAATAACATTGCGAGATGTTATTATTCTTGTTCAAGTGTTTCTTTGCAGTAGATCACTACAGTGTAATAGAATTTACGATGAAAATAATTTTATAGGTTTGCTAATTCTCAAGCAAAAATGTCAGGCTTGTAATTCCTTTTTTTTCATTACCAGATTGTTATATATTTTATTTTTCTTCACTAATTTTAATATAACTTACTTGGATTAAGTTCACTCTTTTGCAACACCAAGGTTATTCATGTATGAGCAATAATTGTGGACTAGCCTCCGAGAACATGAAATGTTAAAAAGGGGTCACGGGAAATCCAGACGCTGAGGAAACCGAAATAGTTGTGAAGCATGTTTGGATTGGTTTCTCTTTATTAAAAGTTGTGACAAACAAAATTTGTGGTGAACTAACTAAAAAGATCCAATATGTTTTGACAGTATAACAATTATATTTATCTTCTTCTTTATTCCAGGTTATTGGAAGTTCTCTTCTGTTTGTACATGACCAAAACAACGCCAATGTCTGGCTCATTGATTTTGCCAAGACTCTGGTTCTTCCTTCAGAAATGCAAATCACTCATTCGTCAGAATGGGTGGTAGGAAATCATGAGGATGGGTATATGATTGGGATCAACAATTTGATAGACATCTTTGGTGAGATGGTGGAGAGGAGTAAGATTACGTCACCGGTGCCCACAACACTGATAACAGCACCACAGGATCCAACGTGATTGCAGGCTGCACATACAAGTCTTTTGAAACTATTTTGCATGTTTTTATTGCAAAACTGCCAGAATATATACAAGATAGAACTCTGACTATCAGCAACTGTTATCCGAAGCTGGTCTTTCAAACAATGCTCAGGTTTGCAAAGAAAAAAACCCATTGTAATAATTTCCCCTATACTCAAACGTTAATACGTAAATAATGGAGCCATGGATTTAATAAAAAGTGATCTCAGAAAAGTACAAGTTCAATATGTCTAAAATAAAACATTTTAGGCCATATATATATGTATTATAAAAACATGGTGCTCTGAGTAAACATGGAATATTATAAATAGTGAAATACATGTCTATTTGGATATGACTTGGTAAATTGACCTTCTAATGATATTTTGTGAGACAAAATCTTTAAAGATTTTATGGAAATGATTTTGCCCACTTACATAACAACATACAGTGAAAATTATTTTATGATAACCCCTTTTAGTTAAGGGTCAACAGACTTGTCCATGAGACTTTTTGTTAAGAACTTAAGGCATGATGGAATGTTTTTAAAAATTAAATTTTTTAGGTGATAATTTGAAAGTATATTAGAGAAATTTTTAATAACAAAAAGGTAAGAAATGTTAAAATACACGATGCTCTGCATCTGAATTAATTTATTACCTACTGATTTAAAGAAAGTGTACAGAGCCAAGATAATATTTGGTCGTGATAAATCCATGTATTCGAAATAAGAACAGTTCCTAAGTTTGCTTCTGAGTGGTCGCCTTCAATGTTCTTGGTACAAAAAAAATTAAGTAGATGCACACGAAGCATACGGAACAGTATAATATAAATTGCCAGAACCAAAGACCACCAGATAACTTAGGCTCTTTGTGTAATTCTATTTAAAAATTCCAAATTTGGAAAATATTATGTAATACGTTATTAGTTTTATTGAACTTTTCATCTTATGCAATAGTTTCAGTCTATAAAGCAAATGTCACTGCGAGAAAGAACGAAAGTGGAAGCTAAGCCAAACAAATAAGGTTATTATTATTCTGGACTGGTTCTAATTGTTTTAATAGAACTAGTTTTTTGTCTTTCCGATTGACTATGGAACCGATGGATTATATGGAACCAGTGACGTCGTGCATATATTAAGTAGCCATCTGGAGAGCAAATCTGCTCATTCTACAGAGAATTATAAAATATACTCATTTTAAGTTTGCAAATATCAAGTGTTAATGAAGAAGTATCTATAAATTGTGTAATGACTAAAAAGCAATCAGTAAACCTAAATAAAAAAATAAAAATGTAATTGATTTAAACAGAATATGTATTAGACTCCCTAAATTGTTTGTTTTATGTAAGCATAGAACTGTACTCTTCGCCTTTCCCTCCTTTAAATGGCAATTTTTTATGTAATATGCAACTACTAAAATATTTTTTTGTTTTAAACTATGCTTATAAAGAAGTACAAAAATCAATTATGTAAACTTGTTGGGTCTTGAATAGTACAAGCTAATTTTATGTACGGTAAACTGTAAGAAACGTACAATGCCCAACTTTAGTCATAGCTATTGTAAATAATGTATATAATTGTACAGTTTTTTAGGCTCTATGGCAACAGAGCGAAACCAAGTTGATCGTGAATTTTAAATGTATTGTAAATCTAGTTTTCATAGTGCACGCTTGAGTGTCTGTAAGTTGGTTCCTGTGAAGGCACTGCCTGCTAGTTTGTTTGTATATAATGCCTTTAGGCTGACAGGAATGTAGATAATAAATTCTAATGGTTAATGTCAACTTGTTACTTTATTTTTGTTGAAGTATTAAAATCAAAACTATTTACAAATAAAAGTTTTATAGAAATAGTATTATTCTTATTTGACCCTAGCTCCCATCCATACAAGTACATTGCTGATGACCCGCCTTCCCATCTATTCATGGATGTTGTTGATGTATAATTGTGAGGGACGTTCAAACAAAAGTTGAGTAGCAAAATAATTTTTTCGTAGAAAACCAAAAGTTGTAATAAAAAAGAGTTTTTATCTTAGCAATTAAAATTCATTATTGATTAATCATTGTGTTCTGCAAAACAGTAAAGAATGCTTTCACTAATCTTCATGGAAAGACTTCTACGGTGGTTACTAATATCAGTATAAACTTGGTCTTCGGCTGCTGACCACATCATGGATTTATGAAGTTTCAGTCTACTATTACAAACTGCAGACATTTCGGCCACATCGTTGTAGGCAGTCTTCAGGGTGAGTGATACACAACGTAAGTACGGTCTCAACTGGCTGGAACTGGCAAGGTTCAAAGGTTATATACCTGGCGGAGCAGGTTGGTTGGTGAATCCTGATCATTTCTAGAAGGTTAAGTACTACTGTTTTTAGAACATTCCACGCTGTTCTGGCTGCTTCCATTATCATTAATTATTCCATTACAGTACTCAGAATTGATTTTGTTTTGTGCAGGAAAATTTTAATTTTCTTGAAATGGGATTCCATGTTGGGCGAATTTCCATTCCAATATCTTTATTAAGGTTAGTGATATGGTTTTTTATTTCAATACATTATAAATCAATAGATTCTAGATAGATGTCATTGATCAAAATTGATGTCATTGATCAAGAAATTAATTGATTCTTGGAAATAGAAAATCAAGTTTATAACTTTAACCCTAATATGTTAATTTTGTTTATGTCCTGTTTTTTAATGCCAATTTTTATATGTCGGGTTTTATATGTCAGTTTTTATGAGTCCTTGATTAAGTTCAGTTATTTACATGTCTTTTAATGTACTTTACGTACTATAAAATCTAAAATAATATAAAAATACAGCCAATTCAAAATAAATAGTGAAAACATATCCTCCTTCTCTTATTATTTGTAAAAATTAGCAAAACTGGTGTTGTACCATGCAATTGTAATAAAAACACTGATCCCGTCAACTTCCACCCTCTATGCTGGACATAGTTTATGTAAGGTGGGCCCTACACCACTATGCCACAGACCACAAGATCCGGACACCGACTACCACCCAACCTGGAGACCCCAGTATTCGCTAGTAGTGTCCATGCCGATAGCAACCTTTGACCAGATACCATGTCATTATTAAGAGGACCAAGCATAGAACCTATCGCCTATGATCTCCACAACACTTTGTCCCCAATTAGCTTTATTACAAAAAAAAAAAATACCTGGCTTAGGGTGCCTACCAAGGCATCCAATGGATGGCTAACAATGTACAACCTACTCATATACAGTATTAATGGACAATGAGTGAGTGAGTCATTACTTTTGAGTGGCTCAATAGTTGAGTCGAATGAGTAGTGAGTATAGTACAGATACAATGGTAATGACCCACCCGCACATCCATACAAATACAGTGGTAATGATCCACCCACCCACCCATACACATACAGTGGTTACGACCCATCCATACAGGTAGAGGTTATGACCCACCTGCCTAAAAATACTTATACAGTTGTAACCTAACATGATCTATTTAGTGAAATCAATAGTGACAATTGGCGATGGCAGTAACTAACTAGTTGAGTGCAAAACGAGATCCGGAAGCTTGACGTGAGACGAGCAGTTCTCCGACCATTTAGTCCAATCGGCTCTTCACTATTCTTCTTTCCTTCTTTGTGCTTTCTTATTCGGTTCACTGTGTCAAATACTCAAATAAACTCCTTCTTCCAACCCAGCTCACTCCTTCCAGCATTTGACGTTTATTTTTAAACTAACGTCACTGTTTGCTATAAATTCTGTGTTCTTTCTGCTCCGTTCTGTTATTATTTTATTTACATTTTCAGTGTCTGAAATGTTATATTAAGCTTAAAATGATTGATTTTGGTTCAATATGGATTGTATCGTAATTATTAGTATGTAGTAAATATGAATTGTACTAATTTTGCATCAAACCAGAATAATTATTTCTTTTAATGCCAATTTTATAGATTGAGCAATATATTTTAATTGTTTCCATTTGTTATAATATTACGACATTATTTGCTATACACACACTGCAACATAAATATTGAATCTGTTTGTAAATAATAATTTTCATAGATTTAATGTGCCTCTCACGACATGGGATATCTTACAAGATGGAGAGATTTGGAGTCGATTCTTTTTTTAACTCTCTAAGAAGTGCCTCCTTAGGTTGTATGTCCAGAGGAGCTATGCTGCACAGCACTGGAGGCAGTGGTGGAGGTTTTGCTATAAAAGAACTGTTGATAACCCTTTTTTCCTGTTTAGTTAGTCAGACACCAACCTTTCGTATATGTGTACTGTTAGGCCACACGGCAGCACAATATTCAGATGTTCTACAGTGTACTGCTTGTGCGTTGGCTCCACACGATAATTCAACAAGTTGCTGCACAGTGTTAGTCATGATACTCATGAAAAATATGAATTAAAAAAAACACTATGAATAGTTATGTTTTATTATTAACATATATATTTAATAATTTAGAGGTAAGAAAGACTCTCCCAGCTTGCGAACTACAGTGAAATCAGATACAAACCTATTTTTAGAAGTAAGATAAAATATGTATAGGGATTTATGTTATATGTCCACTATCGTTATGAAGTGTAAAAGTGAAAAGGCAGGCTTTTTACTGTTTAGTGATATTTATTTACCTTTACGCTTGGTGGAAGACTAAGGGCCCCTTGCTCTCCACTCTTTAATGCAGGACTGGGAAGTTCTTCACTAAATACACCACACTTGCAAAAGATGATATACCTATTCCTTTTTACATCAAGGTTCTTATGTTCATTTGGTTAAACCTTTGCAGTCTTATCACGAGATAATACCAAGATTGTTGGCCCAAAAACTCTCTAAATGACAACACAGCATTTTTATTAAACCAATAATTAAATATGGTTTTGTAAGTTATAAAATATTTACTATTGATAAAAAATATATTACAAATGACAAAATCAATAAAAAAAATATGATTCATGTAGAAAATAAATTACACATAATTTACAAGAGTGTAGATTTGTATGATTACACTCTCCAGAAGTCAATACAGGATCCAATAATGAATCTAACTGGTATCAAATGTATAACTTGTGATTTGATGCAAACATATGCATTTCATTATATGCAATGTGTACAGTTTATCATCAAGTACATATCATTGTTGTTTATTCTATAAAACTTAGGAATATAAAAATAAAAAGCTTTACAAAAGTTCATGAAGGCCTGAGTGTTTGTTCTGTTAACCAACACCTTTCTGAACCAAGCTGCTACAATTTAAAAGAGTTGCTGCTTTACGGACTTAGCTGGATTTCTATGAGAATTGCTATGATGTCCTCCACAGCGCTTTATTTTTTTGACCACTTTTTGAGGGTATGGTTGGTAGTGTGAATATTAGGTGAATATTACTGATAAATCTTTTCAGTCTAGGCCGGATTTGAACCAGCGCTATCTCTAACCCAAGCTCAAAGTCCTGACGCCTTAGACCACTCGGCCACCGGCTCGCCCAAACTCCCAAACTCGCCCAAAAAAGGTGTAGTTGGTTAAAGCCCAACTCCATAAGTCAGAGGTTCTTAATTTGATCCTAATCAGAGTCATAACACATTTTGAAAGGCTGAAAACCAATGGCTGTTCATTTGTCAATGAGGTATTAATTAATGACACTTTGTAAGGCATGGTCAGCCTTAGTAAGTAACAATGGACTACATTCTCTCATCACACTCATTCAAAATCCATATTCTCCCATAATTTGACGATTGGCGTCTAAAGTATCAATAAATAAAATGACAGGGATTATGCTTTGACTATGTATTTGAATTAAGATTATGGCTACTTACTTTTTATCTAAAATAATAAGCTATATACTTATTATTTTAGATACATATATACATAATACAAAAAAGGTCCCAAAAATTTACTGGAAAGCTATCGACCGACTTCTGTAATACCAGTTTTATCCAAAATATTTGAGATGTTAGTAGTACTTGATGAACTACTTGAATACCTAGAAGAAAATTGCTACCTAAATGTAAATCAGTTCGGTTTTAGAAGGGGTAAATGTACTATTGACGCCATTGATGCACTGATTAAGGAGATTCTTAATGCTTTTGAGAGTAAGGCCTTTGCTCAAGCCACTTTGTGTGACTTGAGCAGGGCCTTTGATTGTGTTGATCATAGCGAACTTTTATCTAAGCTTTATTACTATGGTATTACTGGGAATTCAGCAAAATTTCTTAAATGCTACTTAACAAACCGGAAGCAGAAAATATGTATTAGTGGAGAGTGGTCCAATGCGATTGAGGTTCCAACCGGTGTACCTCAGAGCTCGGTCCTTGGACCGCTTTTATTCTTATTACAAATTAATGACCTTCCTAGTGCTGTCAAGGCTAAATCAATTTTGTACGCGGATGATACAACCTTCATTAATAGCCACACCAACTGGGATATTTTACAAGACCTTGTCAAAAATACAGTAGAGGAAGCGTCAGTATGGTTTAGGTCCAATGGGTTTCTGCTAAACGAAGGTAAAACTCAGAACATATTATTTAGATTAAAACAAATTCCCTCACATGACAAAGCATAAAATTTTTTTACTAGTGTAAAATATCTCGGGATTTTTATTGATGATAACTTAACTTGGAATTCTCATATTGAATATATCTTGATTAGACTATCTAGAGTAATTTTCTTGCTTAGGCGAATTGTGTCATGTGCCTGAAAGTTATGTTATATCTTCATATTATGCGTTTTTCCAATCAATTATAAGGTATGGATTAATAATTTGGGACAACAGTAGTAAAATAGGTGATATTTTAATCCTACAAAAAAAGGCAATTCGGGTAATAACAAAGGCACAACCACTACAGTGGTACTGACCCACCCGCCCATCCATAAACCTACATGGGCATTGACCCATCCGCCCGCCCATACACGTACAGTGGCATTGCAAACCACTTTTTGTCAGACTTAAATTGTTAACAGTTATAAATTTATACATATTAGAATCAATTTCTTATATACTTAAAAATCCACTAGACCTATCCTTAAGAAGTGACCTGCATAGTTATAATACTAGAAACAAAACTAGTATTGATATAGTCCACTGTAGGTTAAGCAAAACACAGCAGAGTCACATCATTGTATTCCAAAGGTTAGTGAACAAGGTAAAACATCTAGTAGATAGGTACCCAGTAAAGACTTTCTTTAACAAATTATATGAGTGGCTATCGAAAAATCCTTTTTATAATCTATCAGAATTTTTTACCTTAAAAGACATAAATTTTTAATATTGTGACTTTTTGCATCATAGATATGGTAGGCTGTCTAACTGTTGGATGTCTTTCTTGAGATGTTAATCACAAATTTGATTATTACCTTATAATATACAATATAGTAAAAAGGTACCGGATGACTGGGGAAAGAGCGATATCATTGCGTTACATAAGAAAGGGAGTAAGAAAATATGCAATAATTATAGAGGTATATCCTTATTGAGCCATACAATGAAGATTTTTGAAAGGATAATTCTCAATAGGATAAAGGTTGGGATAGAAGAAGCTCTTAGTGAGGAGCAGCATGGCTTCAGACCGGGAAGGAGCACAGTTGATCTCGTCTTCGCCACTAGACAACTCATGGAGAAGCATTGGGAGTTCAATAAAAGACTGGTACTGGTTTTTATTGATATAAAGAAAGCTTATGACAGTGTTAAAAGAACAATGGTGTGGGAGAGCTTGAGAGAGATTGGGATAGGAAATACATATATTGAGTGGATAAAGGAGCTGTATAGGGTGAATAAGAGCAGAGTGAGAACAATAGTGGGCGAGACGGAATGGTTTGATGTAAGGAGAGGTTTGAAACAGGGTAGTGTGTTATCGCCGGCACTGTTTAACGTTGTGATGGAAATAATTTTGAGGAAGGTGAAATTATTGGTTAAAAGTGACGTCAATGTTATGATATTTGCAGATGACATTGTAATTTGGGGGGAAGATGAGGAGGAAATACAACGACAGTTGAATTGCTGGAACGATCAGATGAAGAGGAGGGGGTTATATATAAGCACTGAGAAAAGCGAAGTAATGGTGGTGGGGAGAGATGCTAATCTAAGACAAAACATAACCGTTGAAGGGAAACCATTGCAATTGGTTAACCACTTCACTTACTTGGGGACAGTAATGACGAGTGACAGCAGGCTTGATAGAGAGATTACTGCTAGATTGGAGAAGGGGGCACGTTTTTACCGAAGTGTTAAACACCTGTTGTGGGATAGGAAAGTGCCAAGAACTGCTAAAACCGTCATGTACAAAACGTATTATAGGCCCGCTCTCACATATGCAGCAGAGACGTGGAAAATGACAGAGAAAGAGTGGAGTAGAATACAGGCGGGCGAGATGGCTTTCCTGAGGGCAATTAAAGGAAGAAGTAGGCGTGACAGAATCCGGAATGAGGAGATAAGGGAAGGTTTGGTCAATGAAAGCTTAAGGGTGAGAATAGAAAGATCTAGGATCAAATGGCTTGGACACGTGAAAAGGATGGATGCGTCTAGAGTGCCAAGGAGAATGGAAGAATTGGCCATTGTTGGGAGAAGACCAAGAGGACGACCGAGAGTGAGATGGAAAGATGATGTGATTGGGGACATAGGAAGGAGAGGAGCACAATGGAACACGATTTGCGAGGAGAAGCTGTGGGAAGACAGAAGTAGATGGCGGAGGCTGGCTGATACCCCGACCCAGGACTAATCTGGAACGGGAACGGATATGGATGGATGGATGGAATATACAATATATTATGTTTTATTTTACTGTGTCTATAAGGACTGTTTCTTGACTTTGTCAATGCTTTATTGTAAAATGGCAAAAATAAAGATTTATTTATTACATTATACTGGTACCCAAGGATTGGTTCAAATAAAATCTCTTTAATTTATAAAGTTCAAATTTAGAATCTTAGATATAGATAGAAAACACATCCCAAAATGTCTCAAAAGTGTTACTCAGATATATTAGATTTTGAGTTTCAAAGCTGAAAATTAAATAAAACTTAAAATACTCGTAAATTTGGAGTTAGTTATTTGTAAATTAGAGTTTTTAAGTTAGATAGAAAACCCTTTTACCTCCAAAAAGTGCCCATAAGATAAAAAAGTGAGTGATTTTGGAATTTTCCTGATGAGTTGAAGATAAAGCTGTTTACATGCTGAACTTAAAATTTCTTGCTTGGAAAGAGCCTTAAATTTTGTCGGTTTATAAGTGACAAAGATTTACTAATTTTTCTATAAAGAAACATAATATTGGAAACAAAGTGAAGAAAACCTTCTATTAAGACACTAATTTCTAAGAATATTAATGGATAAAAATGAATAAATATATTTGTATTCGTTTATATAAATTGCAGTATTAACGATTCAGTTCCTATTGACAATTGGTAACATTTCATTGCAAAAATGAAAATTATATTCGAGTAAAACATTTAACAATATATGTATTCCTACTGTAAATAATAATAATCAACCACCATTTAAGGGTATATTAATGATATAAATAAAATATAAAATTACATAATTTTCTTCTTTACCCATCAGTGATTTAATTTATGTCAGATACACTTAGGAGGTCATTGATGTGTTTAGAATATTTAAAGAAATATTATAATTTTTATTAGTATGGGAATTGAACTTTTTGAAGAGTAAATGGTACCACAATCACTTGAAGTATTTATTTGGAAACATAATTATTAAATAAAATGTATGTCATAATCTAACAACAACCACTCCTTGAAGGTCATCTTCATCTGGTTCATCGTCAACATTTTCTACAGTTATTGTTGGGACATTTTGTAATGTCACTGGGGGAGGTGTTTTTAAATCTGAAATTGAGGGTTTGTCAGAAATGGAAACTGGACGCACCAAGAACTTTCTAAAACCTTCTGAATTGTTCGTGTTAGGTTGCCCTGTTTTCTGACTGTCTGAAGAACTTTGTAGTTTTGAACTGATGTACTTTGCAGTTCCGGTCAGGGATGCCCTTGGATTTTTGTGTCGAGGAACAACGCCAGGAAGACTTACAGCTGGAGCATCACACTCTTGGAGCATGTTCTGGGATGAAGTTGATCGCCTTTTAAGTTTTAACAAATCTTTAAGATTTGTTTGGTCAGATGGATGATCAATGTCCATTGGAGGAATCAAAGAAAATCTTCTCTTTTGTTTTGTATTTACCTCAAGAAGATTTGGTGTTTTATTAAATATAGACAATCTCCTATTACTCCTATGTGGAGGTTCAGCCAGTCCTCCTGTAGGTTGAGGGACACCTGTGCCATGGGGTGGATTGGAAAACAACATCGCTAAAGAATTTGCTACTGTATCTTTTTGCGGATTCACGGAAGACTTTCTTCTTTTTGTGACCTGGTTATTATGACTCTCTGGTGGCAGGGATAGGGTTGGATCCAGTTTGGCCTGCAACGATGATAGTAGCCGTAGGAAGTCTGCCACACTGGTTTGCTCCATTACCGGACTGATAGGTACGTTGCCGGCTGCTGCAGAGGTTGACAGTTCATTAGCTAGCGCTGCGAATACACTGCTTCGCCGTCCTCCAGTTTGGGATAAGTAGTTGGCTTGTTCCACAACAGAATGCGTATCCTCGTCAGTAGGTAGAGAAAGGCGCTTGTTGTTGTGCTCTGATGGCACCATTCCTGGCGTGTTACCACTTCTTCTCTTCTTTTTACTATCACCCATCTCCTTTTGATCTTTGCCTTCTTGGGGTTTGTTTTTGTTTGAATGAGAGAACAGATTGGTCACAGCCATTGACATTCGGCGCATTCGGCTTTGTCGGAATTTTAAACTGCGATCACTTATTGAAGATCTGGTGGAAATTGTGGTGGATCTGGACTCCAGTAGTTGGCTTGATCTTCTCCTCAGTTCTCCATTAGCCCTATAAAAAGAAACTTTTATTTTTATGAAATGTATTTAATAATTTTAAACAGCATATAGTTTGATACTATTGAAAACGTTAGAAAACCATTTATGAGCTTAAGGGTGTTTATCCGGGCACCCAGTTTATCGCTTTAAGGAATTTAGTTCTTGATTTTATCGCAACTGCTGCTAAGCATAGAAAAGATCTTGACTTACCATCAAACAAGCAATGTATTACCCTCCCCTCTCTCCTCTTAATAGCCTCCACCAGCCCCGCCTCGTAAATTCAACAGATGGGCATAACTCACTCATTTATAGTAAACTCTAGCAACGGATTATATATATATATTGTTAATCTACTTTTTTAGCAAAAGATGATTGTACAAATTTCAACTCAAAATCTGAACAAATATATTTATAAAAAAAATTAATTGGTAACACTTAAAAAACAAATATTTTTATTTTTAGATTTACTATATACAAGGTTAATTAGTACCTTTTGTCCACTATATTCTCAAAATGTTAATAAAATATATCACACGGTTTCTTCATGAGTAATGCACCTAAAAGGACAAATTAGTCACTTTGAGTAGCCATATTTTTTTTAGCAATAAAGAAATTTTTTTAATTTTTTCTTCAACGTATTTATTACTTATATGGATACTTAATATTTAATTTAAAATAAATAACTTTCCATTGAAGACCCTTAATCTTTCTGTAGAAAATGTTGTTAGAAATAGTATAAATAGGCCTTAAAAGGTTGTTAAACTTTGATATAATTTGTTAGCTAATCTTTACTCAAATATTTAGAAAACAAAATTTAACAAGTGAAATATTTAGATCGTTGTCACACTAGTTACAATACAGGTTACAACAGATTCTGAAGTGAAGCAAATATTTTTAAGTTTGTTCTTAAAGAAGAACTCAAAGGGATTTTATTTTATTTTGTATTATGAGTTAGTAGTTGTATGTTTCAATAGTTATGTGTAAGAATTAAAACGGAAAGAAAAATGATTTTTATCTGTTTTGTAGAATCTACTGACATTTTGCAATAAAATATTTCTGGTTGAAATAAATTTTCTTTTTAAACCTCATCATGATGAACTTCTGTATGTCAGCCGGGTTGACACCCCCCCAAGTCCTAGCCTCTGGGGCAGGCATTTCCATGGGTGTCTGTTTCCGAGCACCAAGCGACCACCGGCTTGGCAATTTTTCACTGGCCAGGATCTCTTCGTCGCTGAAACCATGGATGCCATTGAGTTGTGTTGATATCTAGAAACATCATATAACACTGACTAAATATTAATTATCAGATAAATGTTATCTAGTGTTTATCATTACCAGATATTATGCTTAAGGGTTTATTGCATTGCCTTAAGGTTGCTTAAGCTTTCACTTCACGAAAAATGCCAAAAATATGGATCTCTATTTTAACGATTCTGTTCATAATAGTAATCGTATCGTAACAATGGAAATGTCGTTTGAGAGGTGACAGCCTATTCTAATGTACCATAAGTAATTTTTATACTATTTACACATCTAAACATAAGAAACTTAACATACTAAATATTTAATATCATTCTTGATGAGTTTTACATTAAAAATCTCATAATATCAACTTACGCTAACTAGAATGGACCTTTTCTCATCATAAAGTGTTCACTATAATTCATTATAATAAACATGAACCGTACAGTTGAAAGAGAAAAGCATGTTTTAACCTGCTGGCGGTAAAATTGCATTGCTACTATAGGGCTGTCTGGGGCTGATGACTAACTAGCGGTGACTTGGCAGTTTGGGAAACGGCTACCTTAATAGAGCTATGTTTACATTACAATCAAGCAAGTCCTCTCTGGAGGTTTCCAGCGATTTTGGATCTTTATTACAAATGGGTGTAGACAGCTGGTGTGCTGAAGGTGCGTCAGCACTCCCCGAATTTCTCATCAAATTACATTTTAACAATGACCAAGAGCGTCTTGTTTAACCTGCTTAATAAACTTCAGCCTTTCTGGTTAGTTTATCGAATGTGTGAGTGAGGTTAGTTGGTGTGCCCTGTATGTACATGACACTTTAATGGACAGTTGGAGCTCTTCTGTAGTACGTACAGGTGCAGGGTGGCTACCCAACATGCTCATTAACTTTTCTCAGAAATCAGTCATTATATTGTAATAAGTAATTTTTTCCAAGCTATAATAAAACTCACATTTTTTGTTAATTTGTTGTATATTCGTTTTTTACCATCCCAATGAATTTGAATTTAGTTGCTATCTGTTACATCCTCAAAAACCTTTCCTCCTAGTACCCAAAACAAAATCTTGATTACGCCTTTGACTACAAAGGAATGTACATACTGGAAACAGTTTACTGTCAACTTTTGAGGGTTAATATACCATGAGGTCAAAGCATGTAACAATAATCTATCAATGCATTGATTTGTCGTTTACAGGAAACATCCTCTTACATGCATTGAACATTTAAAAACGTCCCAGAGGAGCTGAAGAAAGAACTACTAATAGATATGGTTTTTGAGGATAAGTCAATCAGACTAAATAGGTCATCTGCACTCATCGTACATTCATATAATTATTTATAGTCATTTTAAAATAGACAATCAATTGTGTTGTCTTATGTTATCCTAGATAATAAACATAACAGTCATGAAACAGGTGAAGGAAGAATTATAGTTGGTCGAAAGAATGACCTTACTTCTTTTTCATCCTTGATAAATTGGACCATGTCAGCTCCCTTAACTACAATCGATTATTAGGCTTAAGTGTTTTACTCTCATTCCTAATTTTATTTTTTTCCGATTTTATTTCCTTTCCTCCAATTTTCAAGTTTTTTCATCCAACATAAATTCTGTACTAATAGATTATGAATTATGGCAAAGTAGATGATAATTTGTACCCGTTTTTATTTATCCTGTAATCTTTAGTTCCAAATAGAAACACTAATAGTTTCTAAGCATACTTTCTATTTTCAGCTTAAGCGTTGTTGCATTAATTTCACACATTTAAGTAAGATCCACATTGTACTGAAGTTTGTAACCACTAAAAGTAATTTTGAGGTAGACAGTCTATCTACAGGTTCAATAAAAGTAAATTTGAAGTTTATCAATAATAGAACTAAAGGTTGGAGCAGAAAATGTTTATACATTATCCAATATCAAAAAATCAGTTCAATGATCATGGAATAAAGACATTGCCTATTTTATTGAATGGAATGGTATACTATTTTTAAGTTGAACTCCTATTATTCTGTTCATAAGTTAATTTTATAATATAAAACATCAATCAAATTTAAGATTCAACCACATGTTGAGCCAATATCATTTTTAAAGCTGAAAATTCAAGTACCGTAGAAGTAATTTCAGAGCATAGTTAGAAAACTTTGTCATGTCAAAATTTTTAGGTAATGGATGAGTGCATGATAATTTTGGAAGAGCGAAATTTATTTTATGCTAAATGAAAAATTGACTGAAACTTACTTTTAATAACTGATGTTTTAATAATGATAAATAATAAAGTAAGTCTTGGAAGCACTATGATTACATGATTAAGTACTAAATACCTTTCTAGAATGTCTTTCTACGTCGTCATCCAGTGAGAACTTGGATCCCACTGATGTACCCAAAGCATCTACAACTCTAGCCAGCAGAAGCTTGGGTTCCACAGATCCAGAGTCTTCTCCAAAGGTTGCCTTTCTATCTATGCGAGATAGATCTCCTTCTGATACAGTTTTGGTTATTCTTGGAGCCATCAAGTTCTCAGCATTTCCTTTTCTTCGCCTCATAGCAATCCTTCGGAACTTCTCTGCCATTTCCTCTTCGTCTTCCTCTTCCGATTCATCCTTTTCCTCCTGCTTCTTTCGTAGAACTGGCCATTCTGTCAAGTTCGGACAACTCTTCACCCTTCTTACTCCTTCCTTGTCTTCTTCTTCCTTCTCTACGTAAACAGGCTGGAACAGATACAACATTATTTTCAAAAAGTGTGCTAATGTGAGAAGCAGTAATAGAAATGTTGATAGCGTAAACTTCCTATCAAGCTGAACATTGTTAATTATAAGTTACAGTACCCCTAACATCGTAATACCGAGACCAGTGCCCCTAATTCAACTCCTCACTAAAATTTCGGTCAAGACATGATTTTAACCCATTCGGTCCATGTTCTGACACCGATGGAAAGTCTTAAGCTGCTTAGTGATTTCACACCCATTGAGATACTGCATAACAAACTCAATATTGCTAATTTTTATTGTTATTTTCTTGTTTACATGATCCAAAGACAGAACAATAACAGAAATGCTTTAAACAAATTTAATATAGGAAGAGAATTGCTTCCATTTTCCACTTATTATTTACATGAGTAAAAAAAAAAAAAAAAAAAAAAAATTAAGCAAAGGTCATGAATTGTTAGCAATTTTATAAAGGTAAAAATATTTCAACATCTGACCAGATTATTTAATTAATAAATCTTTTTAAATTAGTCTTGAAAATATTATACTTTGTTTTGTTTCAGTAAATGTCAGTAGTTACTGTGATATTTGTAGAAACATTATCATAAATAAATTTTATTATGATTTAATTTAATTTTTTCAATTTAAGTAAATTTTTTAACCCTTTTGGCTCCAATACACTTAATATGCATTTTGGAAATCTCTGCAAAGCCCTATTGTTTGAACCATATATTCTAGATATGGGCATAAAACCAAATTCTATATTTTCATACAGTTAAGTAATTTATAGTAATAATAAATCACCATATTCTGTCTGAAAAAATTAACTCAAAATGCAAAATTTTTATATAATTCACGTTATATATTTTTTATTTTCAATCCGATTGTTATAATTTGTTCTGTGTAGGTAATTAAGTTTAGACTTCAATAAAACAGTTACCTACTTGTAAAATATTTTTTGTTATGAGCTGTAAGTGTATGGAATTTTTTTTGTAAAACAAAATACACATTTTTATTGACAAAATATAAATATTTAAAAATTATGAGATTACTTTTTGCACATTTATTCTGATAAAGTACTCAATTAAAAACATGTTGGTCAAAGAAGTACCCTTGAATCTTTATTAGAATATATTTTATAAATAAATGTATAAAGACATGCGTTTCTCCATAATTGAATCTTTTTTTGGTCGGTCCTCAAAGAGTTGAAGAAAATAGCATGGGATTTACAAAAAACACCTGATATTGAAAGGGTCTTTTAGCTTTTACAAGCTTTATTACTTACTAAAGTACTTAATTTTTATAAACATATTCAAGGATGCAGAAATGAATAAAGTAGTATTTTGTATACACTTAAAACTACCAATTTGAAAAATAATAACAATACTATCCTATATAATGGCTGGAATCACAAGTGCTCATAAAAGTACCTGAATTTTGAGCAGGTACATTTCATTGAGCATCCGGCGCAAGTATGTAACGTCTTGAGAGAACTCATTCCATATCTTAGACTGTGTGGCTTTTATAGTGTTTGCCAGCTTGTGTTCAATCTTGCGCACCTTCTTTGAGCGCATTAGTCGAGTGAGGAACCCGACAATCATCAGCATGTACCCCAGGCCAAACATAATCCATACCAGCACCATGACCTTGTACACTGTGTACACCCAAGAGTCTGTCTGGTTCTGTCCTACAGACAACAGAGTACAAAAGACTTCAACACTTAAAAATTGTTTTTAGGCACTGGGCATAGGATATCACTACTGTTCATGTATGGGTAGGCAGAAGGGTCATCATTACTACAGTGTATGGGTAGGCAGAAGGGTCATCATTACTACAGTGTATGGGTAGGCAGGAGGGTAATCACTTCTATAGTGTATGAGTGGGCAGGAGGGTCATCACTTCTATGGTTTTTGGGTGGGCAGAGGAGAGTCATTACTTCTATATTGTTTGGGTGGGCGGAGGAGGGTTATCACTTCTATAGTGTTTGGGTGGGCAGAGGAGGGTCATCACTTCTATACATGTGGGTGGGGATAGGTACATCACATCACTACTAGTCAATTTGCCAACCCATACACATACAGTGGTATTTGAGTACCCGCCCACTCTTACACTCATGGTGGTATTGGCCCACCCACCCAACCATACATGTACTGTGGTATTTATCCAGCCACCCACCCATACACTTACAGTGGTATTAACCCACTTGCCTACTCATACATGTACAGTAGTATTGGCCCACCAGCCCACCCATACAAGCATAGTGATATTCCATATGTGGGTGGGCAAGGTGGTCTTCACTTCTTTATCGAGTACGACTGGGCAAGACGGTTATCATTACTGTTCATGTATGAGTGGGTGGGAGGGTCTTCACCTCTGTACATGTGTGGTGGGCAAGACAATCATCACTAACAAATGTGCAAGATTATCCTCACTACTGTGTATATATTTATAGGAGTACTGGTATGTGCAAAGTTTTACCCGTTTACAAAGTATCCTGTTTACAAGATAATTAACATTTTCTGTGCAATGATATATTCAATCTATATTGTACTTATGGTTCTTCTATATTATCATTTTATATTGTTAATCTCAGGTATCAACAAACTCCTACTCATTAAAACTCATGTCCATCTATTTGCAGCTTGTCCCTATTTCTATTTTGCTTTCTTGTAAGTGTATATGCTTGGTTTTTTGGTCATTTACTTTAAGTTCAAGTTCTCCCATTTCTCTAAAAAAACGTTTTTGATAGTTCTTTTAAGTGATCTAATAATATTATGAATGTCATCAGCGAAGATAATAAGTTTGCTTTAGTCCCCATTTCAATGCTCATGTATAAGTCTGCTACATTTTGCAATGGTGTCTCTCTATCAATGTTAAATACAATTGGGGATAGTTTGTCCTCTTGTCTGATTCCTGTTCTTACAATGAGAGGGGCAGACACCTAACCTAACCATTCTTCAAACAAAGTTTGTTTGTAACAAAATAGTGTAGTTTCTTTACTAGCATATTATGTCTTAGTAGAAATAAAATTTAAGTGAATGTCACATAACGCAAATTTAATACAATTCAAATACAAAAATATTGGTAAACAATATTTACAATAATTTACAAGGGAGTCAAAAAATTATCAAAAAAAATACGCCTAGCATAGGTCTATGGGTTAGAAACCTGGAACCTTGGAATAAAATGAAGAAAAAAAGAATATTAGTATTGTACTTGAGATCAACATACTGTGAATAGTTTATCGTCCTAGTTGGAACAAGGAGAATAGAGAAGATAACCGGTAAAACTGTCATTTGTACAATAATAAAGATATCCTAAATGAGAAAAAGTGCAGAGAACTGAGGTGGGTATGTACCTATAATAGGGGAGGAATGCTATCTGAAACAAGTTTTACAAAGGGACCCTAAAGGGAGGGGTTCTCAGGAAGGCTAAGGCAGAGGTGGTTGAGTTAATTGAAGGCGGATATGGAGGAAGTTGAAGCCACAGAAGAAGAGGCAGAAGATTGGTCTTGAAGGAAGAAATATTTTGGTCTTCCAAATATCAACTAAGATATAGATGGCTCAGATGATATCTTACGCTTTTTACTCTGCCGAGGAGTAACAGTAGGCACAGTCCTGGAAATTTAATAAAGAAAAACAAAGAGCATGTATTATGAAATAAATTTAGTGCGTTCTGAAGAAAAGTAAACAATTCATTCATATTTCCATTGTTTATTCACGATATTAGACATGAACTCTGATATACATTCTTATAAGGCAAATATGAGAGATGTATTGTCAATCTAGAAGACATGCATAAATGGATGTAACTTAAAAGAACTTATTCTCCGTTATAGTAATTTGTATAAGATTCCAGAATCAAGGCAGTGGTGATACTTATAGATTTTTGTGGAACCTAAATCCTGTTATAAAATATAAATACATTATAATACCACAGGGGGAGGGGGGAGCAGCCATGAAAATCCATCTAAGGTTCAATACAATGGATTTTCAGACAACAGACCTGTGTTCTATTTACAGCGTTACTATACATTTTTTACTCAGTGTTTGTGTTTTGTTTGCTCCAATGAGTCTACAAAACAAAAATTGACTCTTCCTTGCAGGAGAGAGGCTTTGCAGACATAGGGTATATCTCACAACTAAATGTGGAATAATATTTATATCTCTAGTTATTTGACCCAGTCCTTGTGGGTATTCAGGATCCTATGATGAGGTTGACGTTCCTGCTTATGAATGAGATCACTACCACACTAATATCTTTACATGAGAAGCCAGCGTGGTGGCTCAGTGGCTAATGCTTCAGACTGCAGAGGGCAAGGTCCAAGGTTCGAATCACCAGTGAGCCAACAGTCGGTACTTCACTCGTTGAATAAAGGTCACGCACAGGCTTGCAAGCCCATGTGAACTGGCGAGTGAAGTTTAAAAAGAAAAAAAAGGAAAAGAGTGAAGTATCAGTGTGAGATCAGCATTGCTAAAGGTGCGTTGGTGGAGACCATAATTTAAGATTACAAAACTCTTTCCACTACTATGGTTTTGTGTGGAATCGTTTATAGTTTTTTTTCTTTATTTCAGTGTAATTATAATAGTGACTTTCATATGCTTTCTGTAGCAAATCATGAAGTTTATTTAGATATAACAGAAGTTTATTCATACATAAAAACATAAATAAAATACTTAAAAAATCAGTGCAACTTTTTAATTATTTTAAATCTTGATCGTATAATTTATAAAGATTTCAAAGGTGTACAGCATATTTAAGGTTAATGGGTAACATATGACAGGACTATGGGAAAAGAAGATATATACAATACACTATTAAAAGAAACCATTGTGGTATTTTCAATTTCTAAAAAGTAAGTAGAACATAGAAATCCATAAGAAATTAAATATTTTCTCTGTATTGGCTATGCTTGATGGTTATTGGTATGGTGAAACTTCTTTTCACCAATATAACAAGACTGCATGCGCCAACTAATGATTTTTTCCTGGACTAAGAGGTACAAAGATGACCAGCATCACTATTGGGCTGCATCTATTTTTTCCCTTACTTAACAGATCTTCATAGTCCATGTAAAGACCCGTTTGAGAAAACTACTTCTAACTCCAAATTTCACAATTATTTTGTGGGACCCGGCCAGATGATGGACGCACAGCTAGTGTCCGAAAACGTGTTCGCCGCGATTAAATAAGGTAATATACCTTAACACCTTTCAGTGTAACTAGTGATATAGTGAAAGGAAACCAAGTTGCTCTCTTTTATAATTAGAAACATAAATATTTTGTTTTAATAAACACAGTTTGCAAGTGTTTAACCAGTGAAAAATGTAAATCCTTTGATAAAGTCGTTTATGATGGCAGATCACGGAAACGTAATATAATTCTGAGCAATATATGGAATATTTCATGATGGTGTTAAAAAAATATAACTAACTGTTCTCAGAATATTACTTCATGAAAGAAGTACAAGTTACAAGGAAGTTGAAGCTATTTCCCTGGAGGTGTACAGTATGTAGCTATATCAACATTTGAACTTATAATGAAACTTGTTTTAAAAATTGAGTTAAAATTTGATAAAGTTTACAAATAATAATTTATCAAAACTGTTTGATAACATATGAATTATATTACTAGTTTTATTAATTAATGGTCGGTACTGGTGGCGTAGTGCTGTAACCCAGCTACTTGGGGACAAAGTGTTTGAAAGATTGTAGTCGATAGGTTGGATGCTCAGTCCTCTTAATACTGACATGGCGTCCGCTTGATGGTTGCTATCGCCGTGGACACTACTAGAGAAGTCTGGGGTGTCCATGTTGGGTGGTAATCATTGTGCGGATGTTGTGTGGGGGAGATAACTGAGTATCAGGCTTGTCAATTAGCTGAAAATCAGACCAGCACTACGTGGCTCGGATTCCACGTAAAGCTGTAGGTCCCTTAGTTGCCCTGGCTGTTGGGCTATTAATAAATTGCCCTTTTTGAGGAACAGTTGAACTCAGTTAATAACCAGACTACACTCATCTACACTCATCCTACACTCATATAACCATTCATATTTGCCTTAAAATACCAACAATGTTGTGTCGGCGTCTCATATGTAAGAATGTAAGAAAGAAAGAAGAATACTATTCATTATTTCATTACTAATACGCAAATTGCAGCGATAGGCAAATATTAGGGGAATGAATGGGATAAGTGCACATGGACAAGTTTAGTCATTGTTATTAACTAAGGTCGACTGTTCCTTAGAACGAGCCATTAAGAAATAGCTCAATAGCCAGGGCACCTATGGTACCTTCAGCTTTACGTGGAATCCGAACCTCATCAGTATTGGTCTGATTTCAGCTATTTGACAAGCTTCATACTCAGTTTTCTTCCATACACAACATCCGGACAGTGACAATGACCTAATTCGGACACCCCAGACTTCTCTAGAAGTGTCCACAGCAAAGGTAACCATTGAGTGGACACCATGTCAGTATTAAGAGGGCCAAGCATTGAATCTATTGCCTACAATCTCCACAACACCTTGTCCCTAAGTAGCTGGGTTACAGTAATTTAGGTGTTGAAACTGTGTCATTATGATTCCATTTTTATGGGGTGTATTGGGTTGTTTTGATTGTTGTCTATTGACAAAAGTTAATTAATTGTCAAGTCCTGTATTCACAAGGGGGGCATATATTTCTGTCTGGATGTGTAAAGTAAATTAATATTAAAGAGCTATGAGTCTCAAACTCTCAAACTAGGGAAGCTAAATAATACTGACTAATGTCAGAGATCAACTTAAAGACATTTTACCTGCAACTAAATCTCCGTACCCGATTGTGGCCAGAGTGACAAAAGCGTAGTAAACACCAGTGTCGAATGTCCAGTCCTCAAAGTAGATGAAAATGGCAGCTGGGAAAAAGATGAATATAATCATGCCCAGAATTGAGTAGGTGAGAATGTCTGCTATCAGACTGGCTCTGGTCTGGAACTCGTGGCTCTTGTACCGGTGGTGGGCTCGCATGAACTGTAACATGTATTCAGTACATTTCTTGTATTTCCGTACATTTTGAAATGTCTTAATAAGAATCTATAATATTCCTAATCCATATAAACCACAGAGAGAGATTTCAAAGCTAGTTAGGTAGCTTTAACTGCCAAAAAAGGTCATTGTTATTTATTCCTATGTACTCCTTGTCTTTGGCATCCAGCACTCTTGTATTTGCAATAAGTTTCTCTAAAAAAAAAATAAAAAAAACTGTAAACAATAAGGATAGATTGCGACTTGCATGCTGTATTTTCTGCATAATAGGGTTTTCAGCAGTTGTAACTATTACTCTTTTGGATGTGTTACATTAATTTAAA
Organism: Stictocephala bisonia; assembly: GCA_035578905.1. Taxonomy (NCBI): domain Eukaryota; kingdom Metazoa; phylum Arthropoda; class Insecta; order Hemiptera; family Membracidae; genus Stictocephala; species Stictocephala bisonia. The sequence continues at coordinate 5,411,664 of JAQJVL010000009.1, read as the reverse complement.
TTCTTTGGTTAGTTTGATAAAATATTATTCAAATTAAAATTGTTTCTCTTAAATCTCAGGGTTAAATGTGGGTAAATTGGTGAGGCTGTAAATTACAATGAATTAAGACTTGTTTGAAAAAAGTTACTTTATTACATAATTTTTTATTTTACTTTCTTTTAAAATTTCATAACAATAAAATTGAATTCAATTAATTATCTAAAAAACTGATTTCTAAAACATGATTTAATCTAAATTATAACTAAACTTATCTTTTTTAAACTTAGTTGTTGGTGGGTCCTCGTGGTCTTCATGTTTTAAGAACTCGAGATTGTTTAACCTTTTAAAACTACACAAAAAAGATCAAAACTATTTAAATGATTTTGATAAAACAAACATTTATTCCTACTTTAAAGAATTTTGTTTTAATTTAAAACGGTCACGCGGTAATACATGTGGTCTACCGAGAGGAACACTATGTTCCTGTGTGTGGTTTCTTTAATAGATTGATGAAGAGTGCCCGATGCCTCCAAGACGCTGGCGTGGGTTCCCCCTCCTACGTTTTTGTCCGTTAAAACCAATGATATTGGGTTAGAGGCTTAAACTTCCGCCCATGCCATGCGGTTCTTACCCCAGTAGGTGCTGCTCCTACTGTTTGTTTCCTTAACTAGACACGTCTCTTGGACTCGACTGGTGCATGTCACAGTGACTCCCCTTTTGGTTGCCAGGTGGATTCGTCTTCTGCGAAATCACACTGAAACAGGCCAGCCCCACCCGTCTAGACAATAATGAAAAGAATGTTGTTTACGGTTTTGAACGACTGCCTGGGACAAATATTCTTGCCCACTTTTCTATATTTGTTGGTTATTAATTCACAATGAATTCCGAATATAATTTGAACGTTCGTTGATTATTTTAATTAAATATATTTATTTCTTCAATAAAATCATTTATCATTTATTTAATTTAATTAATTTATTCGTCAATTTGGTGGACCTGTTACACAGTGGGGAGGATTTGGTTTACAACTTCCATGTTAACAGCTTACAATACAATGCTAACAAATAACTTTCAAACAAGGTAAACATGGTTTACCAAAATCGATCACCGTAATATTTGTCCATTTTGGACTTATATTGTAATTAATGTGTGTTTTATACCGTTCACCTGTGTTGTATTTCTAACCACACACTATATGGTAATCTTAAGAAAATATTTGCCTAGTGAGTGACCCTATGGTGCACACATATTTGGGAAACAACCCACCATCATGTCATGTAATGAAACGTTCAGTTCATGTATAATAGTTATCTTTTATTCATTATCTATTAGTGACAGCAAATATTCTTGGAAACAACCAATTTTTTGTTATGGTGTCTCTTCATAGTATCAGTGTGGTGTATACTGATTAATTAGCACAGCACAATGTTTTACTGGAATTTAAAGGTGGGGTAAAAAAGGTTTGATATTTCATGACCTCAAATCCTTTCTGAGATGAACTGACCCCAAGATTGATTAAATTATGAAACTTAAAAATCCTAAAATAAAGCAGTACAAAAGTTTGTGTTTCTTTGTTTTGAGGAGTTGCTATACTGACTGATATAGATAGTTGGTGAAGATAAAGATGTAAGTGAAACCTACCAGAGATCCAAAGTACTCCGCCATCTGGGCCAGCACGATACCTGTGAAAGGTATTCCTATCATGCCGTAGATAACATCAAGAATACGGCTGTGCCTTGAAGTCGGCGCCAGGTTTCCATATCCTTTACATAAAATCATTGATAAAAGATCAGGTTGGACATATACTAGTTCAAGATGTGAGAATGTAATTGAATGTTAAAACATGAAGACCACAAAATGTTTGAGTAAATTAAAAATTATAAAAATTTCTTTGTAAAAAAAGGGAAGATTTATTAATCTTGCAAGTGGGCTAGATTTCTTAGTGCATTGTTATTAAAATAAATTAAGAAGTGCAATGAAACCGCTTGAATGAAATTTTCTGAGACTCTTCCTTTTTTAAATTATTACTAACCTATCTAAAGATGAATTATATTCTTTATCATACATCATTATAAAAATGCTTGGATACTGTAAAAAGATATAAAAATGGATGGTGTTGGTATAGTGATTTGTAAAGGGTCTGTTAGCAAAAGATGAGCACAACTCAAAGATGTGTTAAATTTAAGATAGAGTGGTGGTAAATTTATTAGACTTTACAAGAAAAAGAAAATGGGGGAAGAAAACCAAGTCATACACAAAGTCAGGAAATAATACACAAGGAACCCCACTTTCCTTTTGATCACTTTACATAAATCCTATTGTTACATGTATCTTGTTGTTAACTCACATCTACGGTAGTTTTGTTATATGCAAGTGTATACGAGTTTCTCCTCTGTAACAGAGTTATGTATCTCGGTCCTCAGTGCCTCGTACTTAAATTTGCTGAGGAATAGAGTAACCCAAATTGTGCCGGTTGTATGTGTTTTTTTAGGAAAACAAAATCAATACTAAACTGATAAGAATGAAAATGTACTTTTTACTAAGGGGATCCACCACCATTTAAATAGTTATTAAAAAAAATACATTTTTTTTTTTATATTCTTATAGTACATCTTATTGGGAATATTTTCCTGAAGTTTTATGAAATTCTGACCAATATTTCATTTAAAACAATTAAAAAAAGAAAAGTAGTGAATTTCGGTATTTTTCATATTTTCGAACATTATTATAAACTACACAAATGTTTATTACTTAAACATAACATATTTTTGTTATTTTGTATAATATGACTGTACAATTACATCCACATATTGTGTACATTACTGTAACACAGGTATATAAAGTTATGGAGCAGGAGAGTTTTAGTTGAGATTTATGTATTTACAGACTTTGATAGAAGATTCCCGAAAATTAAGTTTTTTAAGACATTTTTTCATATAACTTCTAGAGTTTTTAACATAGACTATTGAAATTTTAAACTCAACATCCTCATACCATGAAATAATATTACTAGTATACACAACCTTCTACATATGTAAACATTTATTTTATTAAATATTGTTTACATGAATTTGTAGTAAAATTTATATTTTTAGAAATAAATCTATAAAATTAGGAGTTTTAGCCCTAAGATAGTTTTAGTACCAATAAAAATAGAGCATCTTATAGGGAACAAGAAAATACAACGTTATTAAAATATCTTTAAAAATAAAAAAGTTATATCCAATCTTCGCAATTAACCTTTTTCGCAAAAAAAAGCAAATATAAACAATTAAAGAATTTTTTGGTGATATTCTATCTATTTACATGCTAATGAATGAATTATGAAAGAAAAAAAAACACTATTTTTTTGCAAATAAAAAAAATTGCTGAAATGGTGGCGGATCCCTTAGGTTAATTTTCATTATGGACCAAACTGACTTTTCAAAGCTGTGAGTGGTATAGTAATAATTATTTATATCTGTTTTCAACTTTTTTCACAGTAACAAAATATTTTTAAAAGTTCATTTAACAAAATTATGAATGGCTATATTAGAGTTAGCTTTGATTTTCAGTTTGTTATAAAATTAAATATATATCTTAAAAAACTTTCTTTGAAAACACTAATACCCCTCAACAATTTTTATTTATGTTTGTAAAGTTCATAAATTATTTACTTGTATATGGCAAATTAAATTCTTTTAGACTAAATGTAAATGAAGGCATTGAATAGTAACATTATTTTACTACTCCTTGATATTTAACCAAAAGTACCTTGATCAAATAAATTGGCATTGTTTTAAACAACAATGTTGTTTATAAAATCAATGATAATAGCAATTCATTTGTTATTTTCTGTCAGTGGGCTAATTTTTTCAACTATGGACTTCTAGATTGTTTTTGGCGTTTGAAAATAATTATAAAAATGCTTCATTATAAATAAGTTTTTTTTACATGAGTGGGTAAACTTTATTCTTTATTCAATACTGACTGTTAGTTCAGTTGGGGATTTTAACCTTGCACTCCAAGGTTCAAAGTCACTATGCTGGCAACAAAATTAAGAACAAATCACTGTTATACTAAAATCATTGTTATGGTAATAACTACGGGCTATTACCTATCGTACTGAGGGTGCACATGACGAAGAGGAAGGAGTTGTAGAAGGTCCAGAGTATGGGTTTCTCATCAAAGGGATCCTCCTCGGGGATAGCGTTCGAGAAGGAATTGGGATCCGAATCATTGGTCGGATCTTCTAGTGGGATGCTGTCGATAAAGAAAGGTTTGCCGCAGTAGTCCGAGAGTCGGGAGAGCAGTTCCATGTGTGCCTGGGGCAAGCCTTGGGCGTAGTGGCGTCTCAGCAATTCTGGAGCAAATCGAGATAAACAGTAAAGTAAGAGAGGGCTCCGAAACAAAGGCAAGATTAAGTCGTAAACTGTTCTTTGTGCAGGTATTTACGGGGAAAAATTAGTTTTATGCCTTGCCACACCAAATGCACTCTTGCACGCATGACGTTGCCTCTACCGTCGTCAGCTGTGATTTACTGTGTCGATCTATCACATTTTATCTCTGTGGCGTTTATTAATTTGTATAATTAGTACAGTCTAACCACAGTATAATATAAACACACAGTAACGAAGCTTAATCTTGAGAAAAATACCAACCACTCGACGCTAGCGATCCTAGTGGTCGTATCGCTGAGCTACGGCATCTCTCCGCTAGATAGCACGGTAGTTTACTTATGTTGCAATAAAATTACTTGAGTCTAAATATTCAAACAAAATCGTTTATTTGTTATACTACTTCCACTTGGATCGCTAGCATCACTTGGTTGGCAAGTAAAACGACTGCTACTGTGTGTTTCTTTTAAAATGCAACCCTTGATTTGAACCTGTTTATTTCAATTCTACAACAAGTCTGTAAATAATGGATTTGTAAGTTTACCATTACCTAGATATTGCCGTTCGAAATCATCTTGACATAAAATAAACGATTTTGTTTTTAAATATTCCTATACAAAAAACACTCTCTGGTCTTTCCTCAAAACCAAGTCTCTGACCTCAACTTGACATTGCACGATACCCAAATAAAGTGAACAACAATGCAACAATGTAAATCAGCTGATAGCAAAGGAAGAGGAAGAACCAGGGCTACCAACCTATGAACTTGTAATTATCTTAAACCTTCATTTTTTGTACTTGTAAATAGGGTTGCGTTTTAAAAGAAACACCCTGGACTTTGACTGTGGCCTAACAATTTATTATTATAGTTATAGGTCTTATTAGTTCAATATATCTAATGATATTTTAAATTACAACGAATTCCTGATCCATTTAAAACTCACCACTTCCCAATGTTACGTACAGGCGTGACAAATTAAAAAATATGTTAAATAACTGAGTTACAATTTTTGAAACTATCAACGAAATTACTGGGTTAAGTTAATTTTCAAGTTTTCATTGCACTGCATCAAGACAGCATTACACTCTTGTGATAAAAAAAAGAAAACCTTTCCTAACAACGAGGGCGAGAGTACATAAATATTTACAATTGTTACTACCTCAATTTCAATGATTTTATATGAGCTCTTTTAACATTTACATCATTGTATAAACACAGGACTCAGGAAATATACCATTGTAAAGGGACCAGTATATCTGAAATCAATCTTGTATCAATAGTGATTTATTTTACTATTTAAGCTTTGTTTTTCAAAAATACACCATAGATCCTACTTCAAAAGGATGTTTTATTCTGTTTTCCTTGTATCTAGCTCTATTCTTATTTTTTGAAATGAGAATTTGTAATTTTACATAGGTCTACTTAACATATCCTTACTTTCTTGGATAGAGAACTTTTCATTAATGAACTCATATTCCACAAGTTATGAGTTCTATGATTTGGCTTATGTTTAAACACTTATTCAAAACTTGTGAATTTGGCACTTTCATTCAAGTCAGTGTCAGTATTGAAAATTTGTTGCAAAAAAATGTATATCTTTGTCCCAGTTACTTTGATTGTTATGGTAATAACATCTTAACTGATTCTTTAAGCTTTGAGTATATCTTTCTGTTCTGTTTTCTCTTGCTCGGTAAGATATTAAACAGTAACTACACCCACCCATACATAAACGTACAGTGGTGTAGACACACCCACCCACCTTTACACGTACAGTGGTATTGACTCAATCACCCACTTATTCACGTGCAGTGGTATTGACCAACCCACCCGCCAATAAATGTGCAGTGTTATTGTCCTACTCGTCTACCTAAAAATGTAGATTGGTGTAGACCCATCCACCCACCTTTACACGTACAGTGTTATTCACACACCCGCTCACCTATAAATGTACAGTGGTATTGACCCAACTACCCACTTATACACGTTCTGTTGTATTGACCCACCTGCCTACCAATAAATATACAGTGGACTAACACATAGCAGTTTCTCGAACTATAGGCCCAAGGCTTTGGACCACGAAACTTGGCACTCTCGATGCATACTAAGAAAGGATTTTTAAAATCTTCTCTCAAATAGCTAACATTAGTTTGATAGTAAATATTCCAATACCAACCAATCAGAGTCTATGTTTCAATTAACATTTGTTGGCACTAGTGGCGTAGTGATGTAACCCAGCTACTTGGGGACAAAGTGTTGTGGAGATTGTAGGCGATAGGCTCGTTCGTATACCTCTTCATACCGATACGGCGTCCGCTCAA